>CM061062.1:125369780-125799114 GCA_030762895.1 Sophora flavescens | reverse complement strand
ATAATTACGAAAAATAATTGTGTCCTGGTATAAGTCTCAAATTAAAATTCAATAAATAAAATATGATGGGTAGTACTTAGAGAAATATTGGTCCCCGTCTATGTAGCCTTCATTATGATGTAAAAGAAGAAAAATAATAGTAGAATAATTTAATATAAATTTTATTTGTCTGGTAAATTTTGGTTGCTTTTAGACGTTTTTACTGTGCTAAAATATTTTAGACTAAATATCACTCCACTAGCTCCTTGCTGTTTTGTTAAAAGACACTCAACCCTCAAACTTATTTCAAAAATACGATACACCCCATTTGAGTTGACTGTTAAATATAGTACTATTACATTTAACCTTATCGAGTTTAATATAATTAGATAAGGTGACTAAAAAAATTAAAACTTATATTAAAAATTATTAGTTTTTTAATAATAAATTAAGCCAACCACTATGGCAGCTCGTCGATGCTTGTGGAATAATTTATATAAGTGGATTTAAAAATACTATCATCATCATTATCATTGTCGTCATCATATCATCGAGAAGGTTAAAATTGGTCATTTATTTTTAAGATACAAATGAAATAAAATATTATAATAAAGTTTTAAGGCATTTGTAGTTATGATTATTTAAAATGTTTTATAAATTTTCATTTCATTTATATTTTAAAAACAATTAAGTTTGCCAGTACAGGGATGGATCTTCTTGAGGACAAGGGGAGCCTTGGCTCCCCCAAGATTTTTTTTTTCTTTGTTAATATATATACATATTTTAGCGGAACCGTTTTATTATATATATATATTTCTTGCAACATGATTGACGAATTATTGTAATGGCACGGCAATAAAGCTATTCTTTCCCAACTCTCAGGTCGAGGGTTTGAATCTCCTTTGCATGTGTTTTTCTTCTGTTTTTACCATTTTATTGGTTTGTAAAAAAACAATTAAGTTTAACATTTTCCATAATAATAACATTTTTTTAATCTCCTTATATAAATTATTTCTTACACAACTGAGTAGCCACTACAATGACTATCTTAACTTATTAATAAAAAATTACATAACTTTATTGTAAATTTAAATTTTGTTATTCATCCTATCTAGTTATTTCAAACTTAATAAGGTTAATTGGTTAAAAAAAAAAAAAAATTGACAGCCGAATGGTCTATTGGGGTATATATAGTGAATTTCTAAAGTAAGTTTGGAGTAAATCGTTGTTAAGTAAAACTCCAAGATTTACTCATTATTTTGTTTGGTTGCTCATATTTACTCATTATTTTGTTTGGTTGCTCATATTTACTCATTATTCAAATTGCAATTTGTTTCGAGTCCATACATACATATTTTTTTTGGTAGAAAGAGTCCATACATGCATATGGAAATTCGATTCAACTTAATAGTTAAAATTTACTATTGAAGTTTATTTTTTGATAGATGAAGATTTTGATGGTGGATATAAGTTGTTCCATTTCTAAAGTTAAAACTGAAGTGGCAAATTATAGAATTGAGATTTTTTTTTATAAGCAAAAATATATTAACGAGAGTACAAGGGGTATTATAGAATTGAGATTGTATATCATTTAAATCATAAATGAGTTTAATTATTATATATTTTCAGTGTAAAAGAATTTTATATTGATATCCAATGATATTTTGATAAATCAGTATTATTATTGTTAAAACAAAAGTGTAGATGCCATAATATTGATCGATGTCAATTTAAAACTTTTACAATGATACTGTATACTACTTTGATCCATAATCTATTTTCTTATAAGCAACAATATGTTGATACGAGCAATGGGGCATAATCTATTGAAAAAATGATTTTACAGATTTTTATTTATTTTCAACTGGTAATCTACGAGCAAGTGAACATGTTATGTCTTTTTTTTCTAGAATAGTTTTTGAAAGCGAACATTTTCTGGTGACTTTTCTGTCAAGAACTTAATATCATTCAAAAACTCTTTTGGTGAATTGAGTTTCCCTAACTGCTTTTTTTTTTTTGTTTAAATACTCTCGTTCAATCAGTTTAGTTCATTAAGCTACGGGATACAAATTGTGAGTGTCTGAGTTCAATCTCACAATACATTCCGTCGTCCTTTTCTCTTTTCCTTCTCCTTAATTAATCTCCTCCCTTATATAAAGCTTTCTATGAGTCTCTCCTCTAGAGCCAGGGCCATGTCTAGACAATTTAGGGTCTAAGGCAAAACTACAAAGTTTTAGTGTAATGTAAATTATTAATACTCATCATTCTTCTAATTTTTTAAGCTACAAAATCATTTACCAAATTTTTATAATCAAATAATTCTAACATTTTATTCTTAATAACTTTTTGAGCTGCGAAATCAACTCTCAAAATTTAATATTATATCTTTTGAGAACTTCAAAAGAATATGAAGATAAAGAAGAAAAAAGAATATGAAAGCCGGAAATTTTGAGGAGAAAATATTGAAATTTTATGAAATTAATATAGAGAAAAATAGTCGCTAATTAAGATAGTTTTTTTTTTTTTTGGTTCTAAAGCCAGTGTATGTCAACACTGTCAACGAATGACTAATCACTGTTTGTGGGACGTGACTTCCGCTAACCAAGCATTATTTAAGATAGTTGATTAGTACTTAACAAGAGTAAAACTTGATTAATTTGTAAGTTACAAAGCGACACGCTCCTAATTCATCTCCAACCAATGACTCCTTGTCATCGTCATATTCATGCACCACTGGCCCCAACACAGTATCGTGCAATCAAAAGCCAAGAGACCTTCCTCTCTTTTTTTATAATTGGGTCTCTGACTTGTATAATATTTTTTATTTGGTTCCTGAATTAAAGAAGATTTTAAATTGGACTATAAACTTATATAAAATTTTTAATTAGGTTTTTAGGATAGGATTCCGTGAAAAGGTTGTTAAACTTGTTGATATGGAATGTGGCGTGAATTTTTTTTAACCGAATTTGTTGATATGGACTGCACGGAACTATAAAAGTTTTTTTTTTAAAAGAACTATAAAAGTTAAATATCTTTTTTTTTGGTGAATATATAACTCATTGTTATTCATATATATATATCCTTTAATCGATAAAGAAGAATATATATATATATATATATATATATATATATATTGGAAAATGGAATAATTATTAAATTTAAATTTATTGATCTCATATGGTACTGAATTTTTCATGGCTACGTGTATATCAATCAACTTTTTGCTTTTAATATGGACTGTAAAGAATAACAGAATTCGAATATTTTTTCTAGACATTAGTATAACTTATAAATATTCGATTATTTAATTGATAAAGAAGAATATTTATCTAATCCAAAAGAACATCATTCCTATGATATCATGAAAGAAACATAAAAGTATAAAAATGGTATAATAGAAAAAATTAACATAACAACTAACTACTAACATTTGCTAATAAAAAAATTTTTTTTTTAAGGGGTTGACCTCTCACATCCGTATACATGAGTCGGGAATCGAACCCCCTAATAATATATTTAAAGAACTCAGTTATCTATCAACCGTGACACGTCATGTTGGTTCCTCTTATCACATAATTAGATGGAGGAAGTGATCGACAAACTTTAGTCTATACTCTAATTTTATATGTACTGCCATCAGGTATTCATTGAATAAATATGCCATTATAAGAATTTTTGTCTATATATATATATATATATATATATATATATATATATATATATTTCAAAATAAATTTATAAACTACTCAAGAAATTAATCAGTGTAACAGCTAGGAAGCAAATTGTATTTTTTGGAGAAGACAACTGTTTGAGCTTTTGAGATGCCATATGTGGAGATGGCAATCATATTTCTAGGTGCCAAAAAACATAAACGGATGAAACCTGATCATAAACCCAGGAATGATAATTCTTATAAATTTATAAATCAAACAAAACTTAAAATTCTAACAATTATTAAATCACTAGCGCGTCTCCAACCAATAATTGTTGAGATGAGCCACAAGTTATATATGATTGATACATAATAGTGTGAGCTTTAAGCCTTTAACAATCCTACATCGGCTCCATGCTTTGTAGCACTGCTCACTAAGAACAATGAATTACCAAACCTCATAACCCTTGGATAGATTTTATTTGTGATCTACCTTTCGGGCCGGGTCACTTTCTTATCTAGATGGGCCCTAATATATAGGCCTTGCTTTATTTTAACGCTAATCATCACATAGTACAGTATGGAATCTTTGTCAAAAAAAAAGGGAGTATGGAATGGAACCCCTAACAAAATATATATATATATAGGCCTTGTACTGTATGGAATATGCTGGTTAGGGGAGCTTACTGGTTTTTGAGGTGCTGCTAAGGCTAAATATGATTTGGATTTTGTTAACTCTGTTTGTTGCTGGAACTGAAAAGTGGAGGGTCCTTTTTTATTCTTTCGTCCTTTGTGGTTACTGGCACAGTCGCTGATTGGACTTTGAAAGGTGTGTGTGGGGCGGAGGGAATGGAGACTCTCCCACTTTTCTGTCACATTTCTTGTCCTTCATCAATTACAATTTGTAACTTAATAAAATAAAATCTTAACTCATTGATATTTATATACATTCTCAGTTTTTGATTGAGTGGGGATACCAAGATACTATTTTTTGGAACATCAGATTTGTACAAGGGGGCATTGAGCCTCTGTTTTTCTGTTTTTGTTTATGGTACAGTTTTGGAATAGCATGCTGTAATGCATAATACTGGTTTGTTCTATTTCAGTATTTATGTCAGAGTCCTTCTATTGCTTTTTCTCTTATAGTATATGGGTTTTGAGTAATCTTGTGCTCTACTTGAATATACTTGTTGCTTATAAAATAAAAATAAAAAAATCACATAGCCCAGTTTCGCCTATAAATGAGTAATGGTGCAGAAGTTGTAACACTCCAATTTTTTACCGTTTTCTTTATCGGTAAACACTTATCTGTTTATTTTTTTATCCGAGATCTAGAAAATGATTTTGGTTAAAATAAAATCATATTTAGACTCGACTTCATGGCAAAAGTCTACGGTTAAATTTTGGGTTGAAAGTTCAGACGAAGCCCGGTCTGCGTTTTCATTGACAATAAGATTTTACTGGTCAGAAAACCTAATTTTGACCCGATAACGAAACATTAATGATTCTTTTTAATTACTTTTTAAGTGATATGGGTCATTTCCAAATTTTCGCTCTAAAATAAATATTATATTTTATTTGGACAAAGTTTCGAATTAAATCAATTTCGAAAAAAACCTAAATCGGGAGAATAACGGAGTCGGAAAAGGAACAACGGAGATTGAACCGGACGCCGGATGAGGGACACATGTCAGCTGAGTGTGGTGAGTCAGAGGATGAGTCACCACCATGACTCACCACAAGTCATAATTGCCTTAAAAAATATCTAACATATTTATTGCATGAAAAGACCATTTTGCCCCTAATATTTGATGTAATACCCTAAGTTGCCCTAATGACACATAACTCTCATCCTTCCACCCTCACTTGCACGACCCTAATCCTCCCCCAGACTTAGGCCATCTCCAACGGGCATCTAAATAGGCATTTTTCTTAATAAGCATCGTTGCTTATTAAGTTTCAGCCGTTGGAGAGAATTTCCACAAAGATGCTTGCCAAGCAGAGGTGCTTAACTAAGCACCGGTTCTTGTCATTTTATGTGGGCCAGCCTTGTGTTTTCTAAATAAAAAAAAGGTGAGTTTTGATGAAATGTAAAGATGTGGGACTACTGGTGGGGTCCATTTATGAACTTTTTTGAAGTTAGGGTTGGAGAGATGAGGTGCTTAAGTTGTAAAAAGTAAAAAATGAGTGATGTGTCAATGTGGGACCTATTTAAGAACCCAAAAAGTAAAGATATGGGGTGCTGCCTTTGAGAATTTTCTTCATTTTCCTTCATCTTCCATTCAAGAACACTAAGAACAAAACCTAAATTTCCATTGTCGTCTTGCAAGTTTGGATCAAGTATAGTCATTTCCTTTCATCTTCAAGAGGTAATCCTTCAACTCTCATGAACATTAAATGTTTTCTCTTCATTTATTTCAATCATTCAATGTCAATACCCATTTCTTCAACTTTCATGTATTGTCTTCAAAAATTCCTAGAAAATCATAGAATGATAATTTTTTAGTTCTAACAATTTTCTATACCCCTCTACTACTCTAGGATCATGTATCCAAGAGTATATAAAATTTTGAAACCCCTAGCCCATTTATCTAGTGTTGGCCGAATCCTACCCACAAAATGGGTTAGATGATTTTGCTTCATTATCAATTTATGGCAATTTTCCGTAACCCTACACTACTCTAAGGTCATGGATCTAAGAGTATGTGAAATTCTGAAACCTCTAGCCCATTTTTCTAGCTTGGGCTGAATCCATACCCATCGAAACTAGTAGGTTTTTTTTCAAAGTTTAACTTGTTCATGTGTTATTTTGTGAATGATTGTGTTGGTAATTGTGTTTGGAGTCTTGCAAAGGAAGCTGAGAACTACGAAATCATTTTCGGAAGAAAAATCCACACTTTAAGGTAAGGGGAGTTTGCCTGAGGAGCTTCGATAACTATGTGTATAAATTGTTTGATGTGTCTGTAATTATTTGTGGTAGTTTGTGGTGTTCGTTTTAAATTCACTAGTGGAAATAATGTAATATACGGGAACGTTTTATGTCAGTTGACCATATGTTTGATGTTAAAAATGAGGCGGTGGCAGTTTTGTAAATATTAAATCATTATTTGCGTCAGTTGTGTAATGGACTGACGTTAAAAGTGATTTGCAAGAATTATTAACACTTTTAACGTTAGTTGTTTATACAACTGACGTTAAAAGTGTGATTTTTACTTCAGTTAAATAAATAACTGATGTAAATAATCCTATATTCCTATCCGAAACTCATTCCTATCTTTCTTTCGTTGTCATCTCCCTGTTGTCACTCTTAACGCAGATCACTCCATATATAGTGCAATTTATTTCTAATTTTTTTTTTAAAACAAGTTTATTTTTAATCTTAATTAATTAGCTTGAATTAGTAAACAAATTCTTGTGCAAATTAAAATAAATAAACACTTAACATGAAAGAAGTTATATGTATAATCAAATCATATCTCATTGAAGCGATTCATAAGTTACAATTACATGATTAAAAGATAAAAAATTTCTGCAACATAGCCCTAAAATATAAAAAAGTTTCTGCTTCAACGTCATTTTCTTCTCAGTCCTGTCCTCAGAAACTCCAATGGATGCATCCCCTCCCTCATTTGAAGTCCTTGATGCTCCATCTGAATCCACAATCACTTGCTGCCAAAGCGGAGTGAAAGGGATGAAGGGGATGAAATAAAGTGAGGGAATCGCATTATGTGATTCACTCAACCTTACCATCCATGTTATGTGATTTACTCAACCTCAGAAGTTTTTTGACCATTAAGACAGAAACCTTTAAGTCTAGGTATAGGGAAGAAATAACAAAAGTCTCAAATATGATAGAGCCATATTGTGAAGGAATAGAAAACGCACGAAATATAGAGGAAAAGAATAGGGTGTATTACTGATCGATCTGAGAAGAATGGTACTTTATATAGAGAAGAGAGACTACCTGATTTTCTTCAAAACTGATCTATAAACTTAATGTTCATTAAGAGGATTAAGTTACAAGGTGCATGAGTAAGTAGCACAATAGTCAAAGGAATGAATGTTTTTGCAGAAACTTATACACTTTTAACGTCAGTTGTCTTCAACAACTGACGTTAAAAGTGTTTTTAAAATAAAAAATATTTATTTTTAACGTTAGTTGTTTAATACAACTGACGTTAAACAATGACTTTTAACGTCAGTTGTTTAAGACAACTGACGTTAAAAATGACTTCTAACATCAGTTGTAGTAAACAACTGATGTAAACTGTTGTTTTATTTTTGATTATAACGATTACACCCGCGCGCCTTCTTCACTTCGCTCTGTATGTCTCTATTCTTCTCTTTTCATCATGCTCACTCTCACTCTGCCCTAATCGTGAGCTCCTCTCCACCGCAACCACCGCGAGGACTTCTTCGCCACCACCGTGAGGTACACTCTTAAACCTAACTCTGTCTTTCCCGCTCATTCTTTGCAATAACTTGACATCTCTCTTTCCCCTTCCCGCGCACTAACTCTCCTTGTCCCTCTGCTCTCAGTAACCACATCGAATGTTGGCCACCACTCGAGCTCCCCTCCCCACCACCACACGAGCATCTATTTCTGGTGAGTCTTTAGGGCACATTTTTTAATTTTTGGTTTTGAGTGTATGTTGAAAACGTAGTCTCTGTAGTTGAAACTTGAAACTGTGAGTTTGAGTTGTTTGGAATGTCTCTATTTCTGGTCGTGGGTTTTGTGTTTTCTCTTATTTTTCTTCTGCTATCATGACCTATTTCAAAATGGGAAGAAATTTAGAGTTGCTTATAGCATGTGACATCAACAATATATTGCTCATTGGAATTCTGTTTTGTTAATTTATCTTCATCTGCTTATTTCTTTTGTCTTAAGAAACCTGAAAATGGTGTAAATTTGAAATAATTTTTAAACGCCTTGCTTGTATATATCAGCAAAGGCTTTCCTAATGTTCAACTTGAGAGCAAGGTTTCCTCCAAATGATTTGTAGTCAAGCAAATTAATGACTTCAGATGCAGTACAAATACACTCCTGAATATGTCTATCTCTGACAAATCCTCTTTGCTGATGTGGAATGATATTAGGAGCAAGTGTAGCTAACCTATCAGCCAAGATCTTTGTGATTATTTTGAACTGGAAGTTGGCTAAAGCTATAGGCCTGAAATCTTCAACTCTATAAGCTCCTTTAAATTTGGGAATTAACACCAATGAGTTGGAATTCATATTAGGGAGCATCCACCCTTGAATGAAGAATTGACAAGCAGGTCTGCACACATCTGAACTTATGATATCCCAAAAATTCTTATAAAAGTAGCCACAAAAACCATCCGGACCTGGAGCCCCTTCACCATTCATTGCAAACACATCACCTTTGATTTCTAACTCAGATGGAGTACATGTTAGAAAATCATTGTCCATTTGAGAAACAGAATGAGGGACCACAGAGGCAATTAAGTCATTATCCACACACTCATTATCAGTAGCATATAATTAAGAAAAGTAGGATAAAACATGCTGCTCTATTTCTGCTTGCTCTTGCAAAATAGTATCCTCTTTTCTGATCATAGCCATAGCTCTATATGCTTGCCTTATCTTTGTCAACCTATGGAAAAAACTAGTGTTTGTCCACATTACAATGCCAATTGATTATGGCTTTTTCTCTCCATAACTCCTCTTCATAATTAAGAGCTTGATGAAGCTCTAATTGAGCCAAAGTTTCCTGCTATAATAGATCCTCGGAGGCACCTGCTGCATTGATTCCCTGCTGAATTTTATTAACAACATCCATAGCTTTATTAACCCTCAGTTGAATGTTACCAAAAACAGTTTGATTCCAGACCTTCAACTCAACTTTTACAATCTTCAGCTTCTATGACAAAATGAACATAGGACAACCAGAAATAGGTCTGCTCCAGACCTCATTGATAAGCCTTTTGCAATCAGGATGACTAATCCACATCTTGTGGAATTTGAAAGAAGAAGGGAAAGATTGAGTACCTTTCCTAACATCCAGCAAGAGGGGAAAGTGGTCAGATTTACTTCTGACCAAAGTGCAGCAAGTAGATGAAGCCCAATAGTTCAACCATGCATCATTACAAACACATATGTCTAACCTTTTCTCAGTTAAGGCAGCTCCTCTCTTACCATTACTCCGTGTGAACTTAGCACCTCTAGTCATGAGATGAGTCCGGTTTCCAATATCTGAAAAGGCTCTAAAATCATCACAAGACTGTCTAAAAGGGAGTGCAGAACCTCTAACTTCATGGGAGCCCAAAACAACATTGAAGTCACCAATTAGGCACCATGGACCAGGGTTATTATTTTGAAGGTTATTAATATCATTCCAAAGCTGCCTTCTTCTTAGATATGCAGTACTTGCATACACCACACAAATAAAAAATACTTGAGCATCAATTGAAATTGAGAAGGAAACTTGTTGAGGAGAATTAGAGATGATAGTTGGAGAGAACTCAGAACTGCACAACCCCCAAATATTAGGAATGGAATTTTTCCTTTCATTGAACACAAAAGGCTTTAAATGCATTTGATTCCAGAAAGAAGCTGGAATATCTTTAAAATTAATCCAGGGCTCTGATAGAAACAAGAATTCAGGCCTATTAACAGAACATAGTTTTTTCAATACTGATTTAGTATCAGTATTACCAATACCTCTTTAATTCCAGAATAATACTTTCATTAAGCATATAGTTGAGGACCACCTCTTCGGGCATTTTTCTTGGCCTTTTAATTAGCCAGTTTCTTCATTTTTTTTTCTTTTTAGACTTTGAGAGAACAACTTGGTATCCTGCTTCATAAACTTGAATATTATATGAGTTATATACATTCAGGTATTTGCTAGGATCCATAGGAGTATTTAAGGTATGCACATCATCCTGATCATCTTCATTATCTTTATTCCAAAAAACACCAACTATTCTCATATTTTGAGCAACAGTTAAGTTTCTAACCTGATTTATAGGAGTGACTTCAGATTCTGGATGGTTGCCTATAATTGGTAAAGCCAATGTTGGGGAGCCAACAGCAGAGTCAGCCACCACATCAGAGGAAGAGATTTCCCCTGAGTTCCGAATATTAGTGGGACTATCAGGAACATTCTGAGATATATTATTCCGGGAATTTGGAACTAGTGTAGAACCACTAGAGCCTTGCATTGCATTCAGCATTTTGCATCAGAGCATTAGGGACAGAATGAATCACAGGAGAAGGAGTATTTAACTCTTGATTAGAGACAGTCGCATATATCACTCTGTCTGAACTAGAGATTTCTTCCACCACTTCATTAGGCAGAAATCGATTATTCATAGAATTATTTGCTGGAATGTCTTCCTCCTCCACAATCACCTGATTTGAAAAGGGTCCCCTTGCCTCGGAGGAGGGGGATTTATAGATTCAGTCACAACTGTACCCATAGTAGTAACACCTGCTTGCAACAAGGGAAGAGGGTTATTGGATTCTCCAACCAACTGAACAGGAGCTTGAGGGCTATTATCAACCAAAATTTCCTTCCCTATATTTACTCTTTCTTTATCTAAAACCTGAGGGTTGGCATCTTTTTCCTTTTCAACAGATTCATTAGTCACGACCTTTTTTGGAACATACCTAGCAACCGGTTTCTTGCTGATCACGGCACAATTATCTTTCTGTCGCAGTCACCTATCACTCATTTGTTCTCACTTGGTGAGGATTATGCCTTTGAGATTTTTGAATGTCCATTCGAGCACGATGGATGGGTGGCACTCCCAAATCAAGAGAGGATATTTTCCTTCTGTGGTGAAGATCTCGGGCACGCCTGCAGAGATAACGTGTGGATGGCCAGCACGGTTTTGAGTCCCTAGTGCACGTAAGTTAATTTTAATTTTATAACTTATTTATTTTTGGTGATTTTCCATTTAATAATTTATTTTAATTTCAATATATATATTATGTAATTAACATCCACACCTTTTCATATCTTAGGTATCTC
Organism: Sophora flavescens; assembly: GCA_030762895.1. Taxonomy (NCBI): domain Eukaryota; kingdom Viridiplantae; phylum Streptophyta; class Magnoliopsida; order Fabales; family Fabaceae; genus Sophora; species Sophora flavescens. Next base: position 125,787,486 of record CM061062.1, on the reverse strand, counting down.
CATCGTATTCAGCTTGATAATGGCTCCAAATCAGTTTATGGCTTCTTAGATCCGTCAATCCTTATGCCTCAATTCTTTACTGGCGATGAATTAAGTGAATACATAGGGAACTTGATGGGAGACAATCGGAAAGAATTATATCTGTCTCCCTACTCTATGGATAACCATTAGCAGTTGCTCGTACATCACCCGTCTAGGCATACTGTCATATTCTTCTGTTCTCTCCACCAAAACCCGCTACAGGAGGTGGTGGAAGCTGTAAATACGTAAGTAACTAATCTTCAATATAATTTAAGTTTTAATATTAGTTGTTTTTAGTTTATTACACACATGATATATGAATTTGTTAATTGATATGATTATTTGTTTATGATAGCACGCTGAAGGCGAGTAGCATAAGTTGCGCCAACGGGAGAAGTAGGACTTATAAGGCTAAAGGAAATCCTGATTGGATCATCCTCAAGGTTTGGTAGTTTATTTATCAAATAATTAATATTATAATTACTAATTTATATGTATATTTAACTGACATTTAAATTAATTTTGTTTGTAGTCTTGATTTCAACCTGACGGGTGGTCGTGCGGCTATTATGTGATGCTTCATATGTTGAACATAGTCTCCGCATCTATTACGGATTGATGGAAGAAGGTAATATTTAAACAACTTGTTAAATTATATATTATAGTTTTGGTGATGACTTGCATCAATGTTATGGTTATTATTTGAACGTGTGTAGGCATTTAACAACAATTGCCTCTTCAAAAAGATGAGTTTAGAGACTTGAGGATGCGCTTGGCAGAATTCTTCTTCAAGTATGCGACTGAAAAAGGAATTGACAAGATACCTCCGCAATACTTAGATGAATAGTTTTTTTGATAGACTTTAGAAACTAATTAATAACATTATATATATATATATATATATATATATACACACACACACACTTAGATTGGTAGTTTTGTTTTTAGACATTAGAGACTAAAATTTATATATATATATATATATATATATATATATATATATACACACACACACACTTGTAAATAGTTATGTTTTTCCTATACATGGGTTTTGATTTTAAGTCCTCCCATTGTTCTTTTGTATATTTCTTTACTTTTAGTTAATATTGAAATTTAAGGGTAGTGTTTGCAATTCTGTAATGTGTGTGATATTCTGTGTTACTGGGATATTTACTGAATGCAAGGATAGCTGAGGGGAGTGATATTTTAAAACTGAATTTAAAAAAAAAACTATTAACATCAGTTGTATCAAACAACTGACGTTAATAGTATTTTATAAAATATACAGTACACTATTAACGTCAGTTGTATTAGGAAACTGATGTTAAAAATAAAACCTGTAACGTTAGTTCTTTAACAGAACTGACGTTAGTTTGAACAACATTAACGTCAGTTGTGTTAAAGAACTGACGTTAATAGTTTTATATTTAACGTCAGTTGTTTAAACAACTGACGTTAAAATATTAACTATTAACGTCAGCTGTATTTACGTCCATAATATTCTGACGTATAAAATCAATTTTAACTGACGTAAAAAACACTTATTGCACTAGTGATTATTGTGTAATATTCTGTGATGCATGATTTATCTGTGAAAGCATGCTATAAATTGTGATGTATGAATTTCCTGTTGGTTGTGAAAGCATGTAATAAATTGTGTTGTATGAAATGCCTATTGATTATGTTATTGGCTGGAAGCCTGACATCGGTCAGGGCTTATTAGAAATTAAAGATAAAACGTTAAGAAAATTTAAAGAAAACTTTATGTTCTTGAAAATTAATGGATTTAATTTTAAGGTAAAAATAATAATATTTTAATGAGTTTTAACGAAAGAATAAGTTAATGAGTGACAGTGAGGACGTAACCATGAAAAAATTTCACTTACGCACTTTTTTTTGAAAACGACGGGAAAAATGGAAATAAATATTAATTTTAAGAAAATGGATTTTAAAAATTGTTTTAAGGTTGATGATATGAAATTTTTCAAGAAATAAGGGGTTTTGCTTGCCTAACGGCAGTGTGAGGAAGAGTAATCTTTTTACGTGAGAAAAATAAATGTGTCAGAAATGATTTTCAAAGTGTTAACGGATTTTTAGAAATAAAAATAAAGGAATTTGAGGAAAAATGATTTTCGTTATGTTTTAAAACGAATTTCATTAGAAAAGGGTTTTTGGAAAAGAATTTAAGAACAACGGAAATTTTCTGACAAACTTGGATAAGTTTTTGAAGTTTTTGTTTTGGTATTTGTGTTTCACTGAATGAAAACTCTTTTGGGAAAATAAAGGAAAGAATAAGGACCTAGATTGCCGATACATCGGGCTAGTGTTCCTGTTGGAAGATTGACACGCTGTCGCGCACGTGTCAAAAAGCGAGTGGTTTGTAAAAACTGTAGTCTGGGCGCGATAACTCGAGTATCATCTCACAAGGACTCTTGTATTATTATTATCAGAAAAAATCAGTTTTTTTTGGGGGGGGGTTGGATTTGAAATTCAATTAAAAGAAAGCAATGCAAACAAGTGATTATCAATGATCAAAACGATTAATCTACTGTTCTCGGTTTCCCACTATCATCGATTCATATAATTCCCATGCCCTAAGTGGATTCTAATCCCTTTTCTATCGTAGCAACAATTAACAAGCGAAATTGGCACTACACGATATATGTTCCCAATTCCCGAATTAAGCAAACGGATTGAAGCACTCGTGAATTAAGCAAACACGATTGAACACACGCGAATTAAGCAAACGCGATTAGATATGGGAACATAAAATCATCGAAACAAATCAATACCTATTCTATATAATCCTGAATTAAGAAAACAGAACACACATCATAGTATTGAAAGGAAGAAGCAAAATAATCCGGGAATTACAGAATCTCAAGTGTCGGCGGAACCCGATTACAGCAGATTAACCCAAGGGAATTAGCTCTCCATCAAGGGTATAACAAAACCTAGAAAAATTATGTAAAACTGTGAAAATTGGATGCCTCTTCAGTCTGGTGCACTTCCATTTATAAGGTGGCCACGCATCACGGCCGTGATGGCCGTCACGGTCTAGCCGTGACCGCTTCTGTCAAGGGCGCACATTCAAATTCTGGTCCGTCACGGCCGTGATACCTATCACGGCCAGGCCGTGATCGCTTCTGACTTTGGGTGTTGATCTGTCACGGCCGTGACCTTTATCATGGTTGGGTCATGATCAATTCTGACTTCCTGTGTCTTCTCACCACGCCCGTGATGGGCATCACGGCTGGGCCGTGATGCTTTCTGATCTCTGGGGACTTCCCATCATGCCCGTGATGGTTGTCACGCCAGAGCCGTGATGCTTTCTGACTTTCATGATTTTCTCATCACGCCCGTGATGTGTATCACGGCTGGGCCGTGATCCTTTCTGTATCCCATGGGTAGCTCGTCACGGCCGTGACCAGTGTCACGGCTTGGACGTGATGGCTTCTACTTCAGGTGTCCTTCCCTTTTTGCTATTCTTATTATCCTGAAAACATGAAATAGCAGTAAGTGCTTTATTTGACTCAAAATCAACTAAAATACCCTAAAACTACTTAAGAGACTCAAAATGTTGCTTGAGGACAATTACATCCAAATTTGGGCGAAATCGAGATTAAACTCGAATAAAACCTATGGTCTTACTAGTTATAAAACTAGTCAACCAGAGGCTGATCAAAATACCCCAAACTTAAACTTTGCTTGTCCCCAAGCAAACTAAAACTCAAAAGGGACTCAAACTTGGCAAGCTTAAAGGATTTAATCAATTTCGCAAAAATTTCATACAATTACAACAAAACAATTTTTCTTCAATGCCCCCCCCTGCAACAATGTAACCCCCACATTCATTTACTTTAAAACATTGAGAATTCCATCATTCATGCAATTATTAATCTAAGTTGAGGATCCAAGTTACACACAAAAGGGAGATCACCAATTTCAAACAATTGCCTTCCTCACAAGGGCATGTAATATTTCACTCAATTTGTCTAGGCAATCAACTTTTCACTCAAGTTCACATTTTAAGAGCACTTCCCATGAATTTGATTTTCATCTCAATCAAGGTTCCCACGAAAACATGCATGCAATCATCAAAAGGTCTTTTAAAGGCTGTAATGGGGCCTGGCTAAAGGTAGGATATTCAAAGGTACTAGGCTTAAGTCCCTAGGAACTAAGAGAGCATGAGCATTTTGAAATATTGAATTCCCACTCAAGTTCCTTTTTCCATTTTTCTTTTGCCTTGGGTGACTACAACCTTTTTCTTTCAATACCCTTTTTTGACATTTTTGTTCTTTTCTTCTTCTCTTTTTTTTTTGCTTTGCCTTTGGCTCCAACCTTTATTTTTTTCTTTTTCTCAACCCAGAGGGACATATCACACCTTGTAGCCACCCCAAACTTAGTTTCTTGCAACCCTCCTCTTGCTAAGCTTCCACGCTCTCCTAATCCTAAGATCGGGTTAACATGGTTTTTCTAGATTTTTTTTGGCTTATAATGTAGGGTCATCACGAAACAATAGGCTAATTAGGCTCAAAGGGGCTAACTAGGGAACATGCATTAGGGATGGTTCTTTTAGGCCAAGTAGTTAATTCAAAGAAAATTGCCTAAATCATTTGATGCAACACATAAACATGCAAACCATGAAGAGACTCAAGCAAATTCGGGAAAATGCAACTTGAAAGTGATTCACACAGTTAAAAACATGTTGGAGGCTCAAATCCTCATCTGGACATTTTTTTAAAAATTGTTTGACCGAGATTCTATCCCTGGTGTGTGCATCGCTTCACCCCAAACTTATCATAAATCATGCAATCACAATGAAATATCTCAAATTTCAATTTCAATTTTTCACATGGGGATCAATTTCCAATTTTCCAAAACCTAGGGGGAAATCATCAACAGTTAACAAATATCATGCAATCCATCTATGCAAATTCAACAAAATCCAATCAAGCTTGTCGACACAAGACTCACACACATACGACTCAAAACGGTCAAACAAGGAAAATACAAAACAAAAACAAACAAACAATTGGTTCCCTCCCCCACACTTAAAACATGAATTGTCCTCAATGAAAGAACACAAATATAAAGTAAGAGTGAGGGAAAGGAGGAGGTGCTCCCTGATCAAGTTGTAGTATAGGTGGGCTCTCCCAAGGAGAGCTCCTCAACAGTAGCATCTTCAGGCACCGAGCTCTCATGGAATAGCTTCAAGCGCTGCTCGTTAACCTTAAAGACCTTGTTTCCACCTGCACTTCTTATTTCTACTGCACCGTGAGGGAAAACATTAGTAACAACAAATAGGCCAATCCACTTGGATCGAAGTTTCCCAGCCATCACTTTCAGGCGGGAGTTAAACAATAAAACTCGTTGGCCCATAGAGAATTCCTTCCTAGAGATCATCTGATCATGGAAGTGCTTGGTTTTCTCTTTGTAGATTCGAGAGCTTTCATAAGCTTCTAGCCTAAGCTCTTCAAGCTGCTGCAATTGGAGTTTCCTTTCAATGCCTGCTCTCTGCATTTCCAAATTACAGCTTCTGACCGCCCAATAAGCTCGGTGCTCAATCTCTACAAGAAGGTGACATGCCTTACTGAACACAAGTCTATAGGGAGACATCCCTATTGGTGTCTTGAAAGCGGTTCTCTGAGCCCAAAGTGCGTCTTCTAGACGGCGGCTCCAGTCCTTCTTGTTTGGCTGCACCACTTTCTCTAAGATCTGTTTGATCTCTCTGTTTGAGATCTCAGCCTGCCCATTAGTCTGGGGATGATATGCAGTGGAGACCCTGTGCACAACTCCATACTTCCGGAGTAAAGCTTCCATGGTGCGGTTGCAGAAATGAGTGCCCTGGTCACTTATGATAGCCCGAGGTATTCCGAACCTGCGGAAAATATTGGACCTGACAAAATTTGCAACAACTCTAAAGTCATTAGTCCTAGTGGGGACAACTTCCACCCACTTTTAAACATAATCGTCAGCCAATAAAATATAGAGAAAGCCAAAAGATGCGGGGAAAGGACCCATAAAGTCAATTCCCCACACATCAAACACCTCACAGAAAAGCATAGGTTGCTGAGGCATTTCACTCTTGCGAGTGATGGCTGTACCTGTTGTTTGACACTCCTTACAAGTCCGGTAAACCTCATAAGCATCTCTAAAAATGGTGGGCCAATAAAAACCTGAGTCCGGGATTTTTCTTGCAGTCCTTTGTGGCCCAAAGTGTCCCCCCACTTGAGAAGCATGAGAAAAGTGCAAAATGGACTCAATCTCATAGTCGGGGACACATCTCCTAATTACCTGATCACTGCCAAATTTCCAAAGGTATGGATCATCCCAAACATAGTATTTGGCATTACTCCTGAGTTTGTGAATTTGCGCCCTAGTTGCACCTGTTGGAAAAACACCAGCAACAAGATAGTTAACAATATCAGCAAACCAAGGAGCTACCCCATGCAACTGTAAAAGCCGTTCATCAGGAAAGTCATCCTGAATGGGGGAAGGATCCTCATCCCTCTCTATTCTGCTCAAGTGATCAGCTACGAAATTCTCAGCTCCACTCTTGTCCTTAATCTCCACATCAAACTCTTGGAGCAACAACATCCACCGAATCAATCTTGGTTTTGATTCTGGTTTCTTCAACAAGTATTTCAGAGCTGCATGGTCAGTGAAAACAACAACCTTGGAACCTAGCAAATATGATCTAAATTTATCAAGAGCAAAAACAATAGCTAGAAGTTCCTTCTCAGTAGTGGTGTAATTAGCCTGTGCAGCATCTAGAGTCCTAGAAGCATAGTAAATCCCATGGGCAACCTTGCCCACCCTTTGAGCAAGGACCGCCCCCACAGCATAGTTAGAGGCATCACACATGATCTCAAAAGGGAGGGTCCAGTCAGGAGGCTGGATGATGGGAGTGGAGGTCAATGCCTTCTTCAAGAAATCAAATGCCTTCTTGCAGTTGTCATCAAAGTTGAAAGTGGCATCATTCTTCAGCAGGTTGGACAGAGGAAGGGCTATCTTGCTGAAGTCCTTTATGAAGCGCCTGTAGAAACCTGCATGACCAAGAAAAAAACTAATCTCGCGAACGCAAGATGGGTAAGGCAGTGTAGAAATCACATCAATCTTAGCAGGATCTACTGAAATACCCTTTTTAGATATGATATGCCCCAAAACAATCCCCTGTTCAACCATAAAATGACATTTTTCATAGTTCAAAACAAGGTCAGTTTCAATGCATCTCTCTAAAACCAAATTCAGACTATGCAAGCATGCATCAAATGATGAACCATAAACAGTGAAGTCATCCATGAACACTTCCTTGCAATTTTCAATATATTCAGTAAAAATGCTAATCATGCATCTCTGGAATGTGCCCGGAGCATTGCAAAGGCCAAATGTCATCCTCCTGTAAGCAAATGTACCGAAGGGGCACGTGAAAGTAGTCTTTTCCTGATCCTCTGGTGCAATGTGGATCTGGAAGTAACCTGAAAAACCGTCAAGAAAACAGTAGTGTGATTTACCGGCTAGCCGTTCAAGCATCTGATCGATGAACGGCAAAGGAAAGTGATCCTTTCTAGTAGCCTGGTTCAACCTCCTATAATCAATACAAACTCTCCAGCTATTATGGACTCTAGTGGGAACAAGTTCATCATTTTCATTTTTCACCACTATGAGTCCAGACTTCTTAGGTACAACTTGCACTGGGCTCACCCAATTACTGTCAGAGATAGGGTATATGATGCCCACATGCAAGAGTTTTGTTACCTCCTTCTTCACAACATCAAGGATCAAGGGATTGAGCCGCCTTTGGGGCTGTCTAACTGTTTTAGTCCCATCCTCCAACAAAATCCTATGCATACACCTGGAGGGGCTAATACCTGGTTTGTCAGCCAAGGTCCACCTAATTGCCTTCTTATGCTTCTTCAGAACCTCCAAGAGCTTAGCTTCCTGATCGGAATCAAGGTTAGAGGAGATGATAACTGGAAGTATTTCATCCCTCTTCAAATAGGCATACTTCAGATTTCCAGGAAGTGGCTTAAGTTCTAGGGAGGGTGGCTGCTCAATGGATGGTATGTTGGGGGCAACCGTGCTGTCAAGAACCTCAGCTGAACAAACATCTTCACTTACACTGTCACCTTGCAAGGTAGCATCAATCTCAGCACAAGCAGCACAAGGGTCAGTGTTAGTACAATCAACACATGAATAAATATCATCAAAACCAGAAATAGATGGAAAATCAGCAACCAAGTCATCATAGGTGTCATCAACAATTTCAGAGAGCAACTCTATTTGAAAGACAGAGTGCTCTTCCAAGGGATGCTTCATAGCATCGAAAATGTTGAATTTTGCAACAATGTCACCAAACTCCATGGACATGGTCCCATCATCAACATCAATCTTTGTCTTTGCCGTCTTCATGAACGGTCTACCCAGAATGATCGGTGATCTGCTTGAATTGGTTTCCCCTGCCATGTCTAGGATGTAAAAATCAGCAGGGAAGATCAAGTCATTAACTTGCACCAGCACATCTTCTACCACTCCAATGGGTCGAGCATTGGTCCTGTTTGCCAACTGGATAGTGAGACCTGTATGTTGCAAAGGACCAAGATCAAGATTGCTGAAGACAGAAGTGGGCATGACATTGATAGAAGCTCCTAAATCCAACATGCAATTGTCGAATTTACTGTCCCCAATGGTGCATGGAATTGCAAAAGTTCCTGGATCCTTGCATTTCTGTGGCATTGCCTGAGTGAGGACTGAAACAGTAACTTTCTCAGGTGCAGGCTTAGGTTGAATGAGGGTTGAAACATTTCGCCCCAAATTAACTCTCTCATTACCCTTCAACCTCCTCTTGTGGGTGCACAAGTCCTTCAGAAACTTTGCATATTTTGGAACCTGTTTAATCACATCAAGGAGTGGAATGTTTACCGCCACTTTTCTGAACACATCTAGAATCTCCCTCTCCTTGTCTTCCCCATCAATCTTTTTATTTTTCAGCACTCTCTGTGGGAAGGGAATTGGTGGCACATACTCTTTTTCAGCTTGAACAACAACAGAAGGTTCAGGTGTCACCTCAACAGTTTCTTCATCTTTTTCAGGGGCTGCCTCTACAACTTTCCCGGATCTCAAAGAAATTGCACTCACATTAGGATTTGGAACATTAGGATTCACCACTGTTTGTGCCGGTAGTTGGTTCGATCCTTGAGCTTGCTGCATGACATTCATCGAAGTGGCAAGTTGTCCAATCTGTGTTTGCAAAGCATGAATACTAGAGTCCGTTCGCTGCTGAAACTGGAGATTTTGTGCAGCCATTTACTTGACAAGGTCCTCTAGTGAAGGTCCAGAAGGTGCGGAGGTGGTCACTTGGGGAGAATTCTGTGGTGGTGCCAACGATAACATTGGTTGTTGCTGTTGTGTTGATGAGTTCCCATACCGAAGGTTTGGATGATTCCTCTAGTTGGGATGGTACTTATTTGTGGAAAGGTCAGGAATACTGTACCGGTTCTGATTATTGCCTTGATTGTAAAGATTGGCTGCATAAGCTTGAGGCAAATCAGTGACTGACTCATCTTTCAGAATGGGGCATGCATCGGTCAAGTGCTCAGGAGAAGTGCAAATGCCACACAACCTTGCTGGTCGAACCTTATCCATTGCCAATTGCTTCACCAAAGAAGTGAGCTCATCAAGTATGGTCTCAAGGGCCTTGTTGGAAGAAGAAACATGGACCTCATTCACTCCCCTTGCTTCGACAGAATAACTTCTAGTTGTGAACTGTTGGGAGTTAAGTGACATTTTCTCAATCAACTGCTTGGCAGCGGCTGGGGTCTTATCAAAAAGTGCTCCCCCACTAGCAGCATCCAAAATGTTTCTGTCCATCGGTAGCAACCCCTCATAAAAGTAATGAATCAGCAACTGCTCGAAAATCTGGTGTTGAGGGCAACTAGATACCAATTTCTTGAATCTCTCGCTGTACTCAGCCAATGATTCATTGCCCTGTCTAATACCACATATCTCCTTCCTGATTGATGCAACTCTGGAGGCAGGGAAGTACTTCTCTAAGAAGACCTTCTTCAAATCGTTCCAGGTTGTAACAGAATTTGGCTCAAGGTAGTATAACCAATCCTTCGCAGCACCTTGAAGCGAGAATGGGAAGCCTCTCAGCTTGATATGGTCTTCAGTTATTCCTTCCGGTCTCAAGGGTGTAGAGCAGACAACCTGGAATTCCTTCAGATGCTTATGTGGATCCTCACCTGCAAGACCACTAAACCTTGGCAACAAGTGTATTAAACTAGATTTTAACTCAAAAGGAGCAATCACATCAGCATATTCAATACATAACCCATTATAATTAACATCTGGGGCAGCAAGCTGTCTTAATGTTCTTTGATCAGCCATGTTATCAGGTGCAGGTGCAGAATTAGAATCACTACTGGTTGGTGAACTAGTGCTAGCCTGAATTGCCCTACGGCGTGCGTGCAAAGTTCTTTCAATCTCAGGATAAAATTCAAACAATTCAGAACAACCAGACCTAGTAGCCAGAATTAATTCATAAAATCAAAAAAAAGAAAATGCCAAAATAACAAACAAGAGTCCATGGCAACGGCGCCAATTTTGACACGCTGTCGCGCACGTGTCAAAAAGCGAGTGGTTTGTAAAAACTGTAGTCAGGGCGCGACAACTCGAGTATCGTCTCACAAGGACTCTTGTATTGTTATTATCAGAAAAAATCAGTTTGGGGGGGGGGGGGGTTGGGGGTTGGATTTGAAATTCAATTAAAAGAAAGCAATGCAAACAAGTGATTATCAATGATTAAAATGATTAATCTACTGTTGTCGGTTTCCCACTATCATCGATTCATATAATTCCCATGCCCTAAGCGGATTCTAATCCTTTTTCGATCGTAGCAACAATTAACAAGCGAAATTGGCACTACACGATATATGTTCCCAATTCCCGAATTAAGTAAACGGGTTGAAGCACTCGTGAATTAAGCAAACACGATTGAACACACGCGAATTAAGCAAACGCAATTAGATATGGGAACATAAAATCATCGAAACAAATCAATACCTATTCTATATAATCCTGAATTAAGCAAACAGAACACACATCATAGTATTGAAAGGAAGAAGCAAAATAATCCGAAAATTACAGAATCTCAAGTGTCGGCGGAACCCAATTACAGCAGATTAACCCAAGGGAATTAGCTCTCCATCAAGGGTATAACAAAACCTAGAAAAAATATGTAAAACTGTGAAAATTGGATGCCTCTTCAGTCTGGTGCGCTTCTATTTATAAGGTGGCCACGCATCACGACCGTTATGGCCGTCACGGCCTGGTCGTGACCGCTTCTGTCAAGGGCGCGCATTCAAATTCTGGTCCGTCATGGCCGTCACGGCCAGGGCGTGATCGCTTCTGACTTTGGGTGCTGATCTGTCACATCCGTGACCTTTATCACGGTTGGGCCGTGATGAATTCTGACTTCCTGTGTCTTCTCACCACGCCCGTGATGGGCATCACGACTGGACCGTGATGCTTTCTGATCTCTGGGGACTTCCCATCACGCCCGTGATGGTTGTCACGCATGGGCCGTGATGCTTTCTGACTTTCATGATTTTCTCATCACGCCCGTGATGTGTATCACGGCTGGGCCGTGATCCTTTCTGTCTCCCATGGGTAGCTCGTCACGGCCGTGACCAGTGTCACGGCCTGGGCGTGATGGCTTCTGCTTCAGGTGTCCTTCCCTTTTTGCTCTTCTTATTATCCTGAAAATATGAAATAGCAGTAAGTGCTTTATTTGACTCAAAATCTACTAAAATACCCTAAAACTACTTAAGAGACTCAAAATGTTGCTTGAGGACAATTACATCCAAATTTGAGCGAAATCGAGATTAAACTCGAATAAAACCTATGGTCTTACTAGTTATAAAACTAGTCAACCAGAGGCTGATCAAAGATGTAAAGGAAAGGATAAGGACCTAGATTACCGAGACGTCGGGCTAGTGTTCCTAAGAGGAAATTGTACTTTGGAGGTGGAAGGAATTGTAATACCTAAGAAAGGGCAGTCGGGAGCTTTAAGCCTCGACAAATGAAATACAAACGAAAAAGAACAGTTACGATAACAGCGGGTTTTACATGCATAGTCTGTCAAATATGCCATTTTGGGCAAACGTGCCTTGTGTATTGAGCTACGATTTTACAAAGGGTGAATTGGGTAAATTGGTTAGTTACGGTCCAAAGATAAATTCTAGGGCCTTTGGGTCTTAGGGACATTCAGGCTTCGAAAATCCAGCAAATGCTCGGGGCTTTGCAATCTTGGGTCGTGGAATTCGGTTACCCGGCATGAATGTACTCAATAGGGAACTATTCCAATATTATTTTAGGTGCTCCATCGTGATATCCTTGAACAATTGGAGCCAGACCTAAATTTAGAGGCCGATCTCATGAGACAATTGTGTTAAGGGGTATCACAGCCTAATCATTGATCGAAGGAAGGAAGTTAGGAACTCCGGAGAATAAAGGTCAAGACTCATAGGATGGATTTTTAAGTGCCAGCTTTTTTGAAACAAATCACGATTTGATTGTCGGGTATGAATCCCACTGGTAGGAAATAGTTACAATATGTATATATGATGTTTATTTGGGTGTCATGCATGTAGTTATCATGATGAATCTCAATATTGGTATCTCACCCTTGCTTTATTTATTTCATGTTGGGTTTCTACTATGCTTCTATATATATTCGAGTACAGATGAACCACATGGGTCCGATATCATATTCGGGGATACATTCCCTATACTTGACGATACTAATGATGGGAGAGTATGGGCGATTAACCCAGGCGCCTGCAGCGCTACGTACAGCGGGCCGGTATGTACCACTATGGGTACATTAGCGATGGGGCCACAAACCCGTACTCACAGCTTTGAGACAGTCGAAGTACCACTTCCCCCGATGTGGCTACGGCTAGGGACCTTGGTGGAGGCAGGAGACTTAGTACATCAATAGCCATTGATTCTGCCCTTGCACGAGGCAATGCCAGCATCACCTCCAGCATCGATCATCCTAGTCCCGGATGTTGATGAGGGGATTGAGGAGGATCCCATTGAGGACGAGGAGGAGGTACTCGAGTATCATCCCCTCGCCGATGGCGTATACGGAGTAGTTCCAAAGGTTGGAGATGAGGGGGATGTATCTTCGCCCGACACTCCTGCAGTCGGGGAGGATCATGGTGGCCTTCCCAATGGCTTTATTTAGGTGCGACCAGTAGTATGACTGTTTTTGGGTTTACATTTTGGGGAGTAGTGGTAAGTTGGTAGTCTGTATATTTTGGCTACTGAGAGCCATTTTTTTGAGTGGTGGTTCCAGATTACCTCTACTTATAGTTTTGCTAATTTTTATTTTATGTTATGACTTGGGTAAATGACATGTAAGTGTAAAGGTCCTTATGTAAAAAGTGATGATGCATATATATATATATATATATATATATATATATATATATATATATATATATATATATATATATATATACATACATACATGGTTTTCAGCTATCAATGTTTAGTTTGTATCGATCGAGGAAAGGAAAAAAATTTACAACTAATTTCAAGTAAGTTAAGAAATAGAGAAAATTATATTTTTCCGAAAGCAACCAGCGTAATTATTTTTAGTCTTTTTGTTTCAACATGTAGCGCCAAGGGGGTGTTACATTAGTCGTATCAGAGCTGGTCGAGTCTTTCGGGAACCTTGGGAAGTAGTTCTATTATGTTTTTGTTGTATGATCTTTGGTTGGACCTTGCTTGAATTGTTTCCTTGTCGAAACAATGTGTGTTGACACACAAGTATGTGTGTTCTGGTGAGTTCTGATTGGGTTGAGACCTTATGAGAACTCATGTTTAGTAAATGGTACTTATGTTTATGTTGACACATTCGTTCATCCCTTTGGGATTGTGTCAGACATTTGAATGAGGTACTTGTTGTGGAAGATTTTTCGGGAGAATATTCTTAGAATGTTCTAGGTTTGTCGTTTGCAAAGGATATTGAGTTTTCAATCGATCTATTTTCTAGATTCAGGTTGATCTCTATCACTTTGTGTAGGATGTCACCTACAAAGTTGATCGAGTTAGACGACTCGATCCACACTGGAAGATTCGTGGTCTAAACAGTTTGTTGGACCAAGTGTTTTCTGTAGGAAGTACTAATGATGTATGAAGGTTCGAGACTCCGATTGGATTTCCGACGACTCATCAAAGTTACGATTATGAAAAAGTATTCTCTACCGTGCGTAGTTGATTTGATAGATCACTCGCGAGGAGTTGTTGTCTACTCACAGATTGACTTGAGGACGAATTATCACCAGATTGGAGTGAAGACCTATTTAAGATTTTGCGTCATTGATTCAGCTTATGACGAAAGATCAACTCTTCGTATGTCTGAGAGACTGACCAAGTTATTGGTAATCATGCCTATTCAGGGTGACCATACTAAACGCGTCAGAAAATATTTTTCTGCTTGTTGGAAACCAAGGCAAATAGATTTGAATCTTCAACCTTAGGTGAGTGTCTCAGGATTAAGAAAATTCTTATCCATACTGTTCATTCCTTATTGACAATTGTTCCTCAAATTCCTATGGTTGTTAGACAATTCATAACGGTACGTTTGTACTTGCCAAACTCACTTTTCTAACCTTGATTTAACATCTATCAAGACTTATCAATTGGTTCTGATAGTCTGGATATTTTCATTTTTTTGTTGAAAATATGTTATAAGTATTTCTTGAGTTGTAATACAGATAACTTCGTGGTAGCAGGAGTTTCTTGATGAAACTTAGTCTAGTAACTTTTACTTTTGGTAGATGTGATCCAGTCTGAGTTTGGCCAGACTGTTTCCTTTTTAAATCGTCGTTTTACAAATTCCCTGTACTAAGAATGAATACTCTTGGGGTTAGGAACTGTTTATCTTTTGATTTCCTAATCAGTTGGAATTTCTTGTGAAAGAAGGAACTTCATTAGAGTCATGGTTGTAAACATGTAATGACCCTGCATTTTTACACTCACGAACCTAGCAAAGACATTTTTTTACATGTCGAATACTCCTTTATCTTCTGTTTGGTAAAATTCCTCTTTTTACTTTCTTGTGAAGGTAGAGTTTAGAAAAATTTCTTTCTTGAAAATTCATTCTCTTAATCCTTAAGAGTTTGTCTTATCATAGTTCGATAGAACTTATCACTTTTGATCAATTTTATCCTGTATTCTTTTCAAAACGTCATTGACGTGTGACTTATCTCATGAATCATGAGAAGGTTTACCTGATCCATATTAGGATGTCAGAGTTAGTCGAGTACAGTGAAAAGGAGATAACTTGAGGTTTGAGACCTTTCTTGTTAAGAAGATGGCGACACAATGAATTTTCATTATGAGTTTAGTGAAGACCTCTGATAATTTTTAATTTGTTTTGAGTGATCGTGGAGAAGCTAACCAAAGTATGGTATCATAGGACTGATAAGGCTTCGTGGAGTATCTCCCTACATCATTTCAGACGAAGATCCGAAGTTCACCACCATTTTTGGCAATCTCTGCATCTAGTATTGAGGACCAAGTCGAGGCTGAGTTTAGATTTTATCTTAGGAAGTTGGTTGGGGGTAAGTGTGGTACCTAAGTACAATAACATAGGACATCCTTTTTGAAACTGATATCAGGTAGACCTTTTACAAGTCTATACTTCTGAAGCTTAGTTATCTGTTTCATGCTAGTATGTCCGAGCTTCTTATGCCATACCCATCTTTCATATTCTCTTGACACAAAACAAGTCACATTTTGATCAGTCAGTTCAGTTAGATCAACCTTATACAGATTTTGTTGTCTATTTGCTAAAAACGAATTTTGCCTTTGTTGTCTTTGACTATGCATGCATTCTTAGTAAATGAGACATTATATCCATTATCACATAACTGACTTACGCTTAGCAGATTATGTCTTAATCCTTCAACTAAAAGAACATTAGAGATAAATGGTAATGGTGATCTTCCACCGATTTTACCTATCCCAATGACCTTTCCTCTTTGATTTCCACCAAGGGTAACATGTCTACCTGCTTTAGGTTGGAGGTCTAGGAACATAGACCTTTCTCCCGTCATGTGTCGTGAGCAGTCACTGTCCAGGTACTATGATAGGTGTCCTTTTTGTCCTATTAAGGATATCTGCAATAGGAATAATCAATACTTTTGGTACCCATATTTTCTTGGGTCCATTTTTGTTAGTTCTTGAAGTTTGTAACAACTTCTTCCTTACGTGAGTACATTTGGACGTGATATGTGCAGCTTTTCCACAGATATAACAACTATCCCTACATGTAATATTCTTATCATAAGGGATTTTTGGTTTTTGTCCTCAGATTTTGTTAGATACTTTATGATGTTTCTGATCAATGAATCCTATACCAGTTTTATCAAGAGAGGGTCTCTGACTTCCTAAGAGTTTAGTCAGGTTGTCTATTTCATTAACAAAACGAGCAAGATCAGAGGTGAGCTCCTCTACCTTCTGTTGAAGTTTAACAAATTCTTCAGATTGTGGTGTCTCATGTAACACCCTATTTTTTGTATGCTTCTTTATCAGTAAATACATGCTTTAATATGTTTAATTTTGATAAAATCCATAGGATGATTTTATTAAAAATAAAATCATTTTCTTGTGTTGTTTTACCGTATGAAGTCACATTAAAATTTTCGGTCGAAAATTCAGACGAAAACCGATCTGGGTTCTCACTGCCAGTACAAGTTTACTGAGCTAGAGACCAAATTTTAATTCGTGAACAAGACGGTTAGTGTTTTTATGATGTTTTGTGTGGGTTTGGAGTTTTTCTAAAAATCTTGTTCGAGGCCAAATCTTAGGGATTTCCCGGGCGAAATCGTTGGGAAATACAATCGGGCAAGTCATCTGATACGCAATGGAACAAAGCATCAAGAGGATGAAGTGGCATGAAGTGACTTAATGTGAAGGTTATGACACACCTCAAAAGGTGAATCAAGACTTTTTTTAAAAAAAAATCTCACTTTTTCATCTCTCTCTCTCCAATCACATCACATCACCTTAACTCCTTATCCTCTCTACAAGCAACCCACCTTCTTTCTTCTCTTCTATCTTCCTCTCCCAAAACCGTGACCCTCTCCTCTCACTCTCTATAAACACTCTTCATTTCCACACGTCATCACTTTCCTCCATTTCTCACATTTACACTTTACTACATTTCTTCTTCTTCTTCTTCTTCTTCTTCTTCTTCTTCTTCTTCTTCTTCTTCTTCTTCTTCTTCTTCTTCTTCTTCTTCTTCCTCCTCCTCCTCCTCCTCCTCCTCCTCCTCCTCTCTTACAAAGTTTACATTTTTATCAAGTTTACATTTTTATCAAGCTTTTCTCTTAGAGTTCTTCATCAAAGTTGTTCATCTTGTTAAGGGTAATACTTCTATGTAGTTCTTTTTTCAAAGTTTCATCTTTTATTTCAAAGTTTTCTTCATATGTCCTTTATGTGCTTTTAACTTCTAAAACCTCTCAAAAATGGTAGAAAACTCCTTTTGAGTTAAAACCACTTTATATATTCTTGTATTTACTCATACTATCACATACTAAAAGGTTGTGTAAAACAAAGTTTCCCAACCCCTTCTTCCTAAGGAGGCCGAAACCATGTGTTTAGGTGAATCTTGTTTCAACTTTTACATGTACGAGTTTGTATTTGAGTTTCATTTCCAAGATGATCATGGACCAAGGCTCCCTTATGTTAAATGATGTTATGTCTAAGTGATTGGAAAGTTTAAAGATTTTTACCCTATTTTTATGTAAAGACCAAAACCAATGAGTTTTAAGGCAATGGTGTTTAAGTTTTGTTTTCCAAAATGATCATGGATTAAGACTCCTTGATATAGAAGGATGCTAAGTCCAAGAGATTGTAAAGTTTGAAGATTTCTAACCCCTATTTCTTGAAAAGGCCGAAACCTTAAATGGTTATGGCAAAGATGTTGAGTTTTGTTTTCCAAATTGATCGTGGACTAAAAAGCTCCTTATATTAAAGGATGCTATGTCTAAGTGATTGGAAAGTTTAAAATATTTTCTTGCTTTATTTTCCTATGGTGGCCGAATGTAACATTTGACCTAGGATGTGTTATTTTGTTTTGTTTTCCAAGATGATTATGGATTAAAGCTCCTTCATGTTAAAGGATGCTATGTCCAAAAGATTGGATGATTTAAAGATCTCTAACCTCACAAACTTGTTAAGACCGAACCTAAGAGTTCATGGTCTAAGACATTTGATTTTTCCATTTTTCGAAATGATCATGGTTTCAAGCTCCTTTCTATGTATGGATGCTAACATAAAGAGATTGGAAAGTTTAGAAATTCCTAGCCTATTTACCTATTCTTGGCCGAAACCCTAAGTCAAGTACTTAGTGGGATTTTTAATTCAACTTTGTTAAAAGATTGTTGTTTATGAACTTCTAGCACTTAAGGATCATAAATCCAAGAGTCACATAAATTTCGGAAACCCCTAATCCTAGTTTATTGTATGAACCGAACCTATACCTTGTGGTTAGTGTTCTCGAGTAGATTTTTTTTAACTCATGATTTTATGTTGGTAACCTTAGACTTCCATCACCGGAGAAGCGAGGACGTTCGTGAACCTTCTTTTCAAATCCAAAACTCTTAACTCTGACATGAGGTAAGAGGGGATTTCCTAAATATATTCAATAACTATATGCATGTGTGTATGTGTTTAACTGGATATTTATATGTTGATTGAGCTTACTTGGTTATCTAATATGCTTGAACTGTTATGCTATT
Organism: Sophora flavescens; assembly: GCA_030762895.1. Taxonomy (NCBI): domain Eukaryota; kingdom Viridiplantae; phylum Streptophyta; class Magnoliopsida; order Fabales; family Fabaceae; genus Sophora; species Sophora flavescens. The sequence continues at coordinate 125,768,641 of CM061062.1, read as the reverse complement.
ATCTGATGTTGAACTGTGCTTGTTCTAAATGTAATGCATATCTGTGATGAACTGCTTTCAACTGTGATATTAGCATTGAACTGAGAATATATACTGCTGTTGATTGAAAGTTTGCTAAGACAGACTTGTGTCTGTGCTCAACTGTTATAAGGATTAAAAACCTTAATAAGGTGTGAAGATGAAGGGATTGGTGTTCTTTTCCAAAATCTCATTAACTTAAAGTACTTGTTTTAGATGTTGAAATGGTTTTGGTGAACTATTGTTATACAAGAGAAAAATCCTTTTCGAACTATGTGTCTTCAAGTGAAAACTTTCAAGATTATTTGGCAATATCCTATTGGGGATTTTCAAAGATAAAAGTATTTCAAAGATGCTTTATAAAAGATTTTCAAAGAAAAGGTTTTCTCCTAAATGTTTTAGAAACTTTCCTATAGCCTGGATAGGTTATCGAGGATTCAGTTTTGAATTTGATTTTCACTGAACAAAAAATAAGTACTTCAGAAAGAGAATCTAGTATGCGAGACATCGCCTTTAGTATTCAGTTATATGTACGTGATCTTGGATCAGTCCTATTCATGATGTTCTGGACTGAGAGTCCAATTCTCGAAATCGAGGACAGTACGTTCTGATTTCGTTGTTGTGGGCTATTGTCCTTATCATGTTAAGTTCAAAACATGAATAAAATCATAATTGATTTATAAGACCACAGCCCTTGACTAGGCATTGGTCTCGGGCATTGTGATTGAGCATTTGGACTGTGAGTCCTATGCTTCTAAGTTTTCAAGTGATGAGGAAATGATGATTAAGTCGTTAACTTTGAGCTGCGACAGCGAAAAAGAATGAACACAAAGAAAACCTTTTGAATAAAATATTTTTTCATGTGCATTTCCTCAGGCAGACGTGCTTTCTTACATATCAGATACAAGGTGGTATCTGGGAGTCAGTCCATGTGACCGGTTCAGAGGCACATGTGACGCTGCTCATCCTGAGACCTTAAATGCATGAGGGTATGGAGGCAACTGCCCGGTGGGCTAGAGATTGACCAACTCTAATTCTTCTCCAGTGGAAAACGGTGTCGATATCTAATGAGATTAAGTTAGAGCCTGATATTGAAGTGCCATGCATATTTTCAAAGATCGACTGTGCGGGTTTGGGACCCTTTGATATAACACCGTTATGTTATGTATATGCATGATTTAACTTCTTATATGATTATGTGATGTATGTATCATGTATATGGTTGTTGTGGGATATATCTTATGACAGTATCTCACTCTTGCACATCTGTATGTTCTATTCTTCTCTTCTTGTATCGGGTATGAACGTGCTTTTAGAGGGATCCGAACGTTCCCTTGGCACAGTCGAGCTCAAGGAGCGAAGTGTTTGATCATGCTGGGACGATAGGGAACTGGACTATACATGAGGGTGTGGCGACCGCGACGTATCGAGGACAAGGAGGAGGAGGAGCCAGAGTACCATCCACAGGATCCCGGAGATGACGACATCCCTATCGATGATGGCGGTGACGTTATTGATCCAGCATCTGATATCTCGTTTGGGGGTAGCATCTGTGGTCACTCTGCATGCAAGAGGCATTGGTAGGTGGTTCGTCGACTTTTGGAGCTGTCCCGATAGTCCCTAGGCTTTTAGGGCCATATTTTGAGTCTTGTACCCAGTTCCCTATCCCCGGTTTGATGTTTCTTTTTTTACCTGTTTCTTCAGTAGCTGTTTTAGTGTATGTTGGTCAGTTCGACAAGGCCTGTTTTGTAATCAAACCTAAATCCCAAGTGGGACAATTATATTTATATGTATGATGCTTATTTTCATGTTCTGAGTGTTCATCACCTTTTCTTAACTTCTTTTAACAAAAAAAAATTGAGTACCCTTTTTCAGTAACCCAATATAAAAGGTTATTCTTCCGAAAGTGACTAGCGTTTTAAATAAGTTTCTTTTCCGCAATGGGTAACTATGTGATGCCGGGTTCTAGGGTGTCGCATCTCAACCATAATCTCAGCCTTGAGCTTTTCAGCTCTAAGTTCACCGTTTTCCTAACACAATTTGTCATATTTTTGAGTCTTATGCTCATGCTCTTTTACGAGTTTGACATATTGTCTCTCGAGTGTTCTAAATGCCTTAGTGATTCTTCAATCAATTCATCATAAGCATCTTGCAAATCCTTAAAATCAGAAATTACCTCAGAGTCTGAATCCGAGTCAGCATTTGCCATGAGACTTAGATTTGCTTCTTCAGTTTCTGTTTCCTCATCGGATGAGCTGCCATCCAGATCTTGTCATGTTACCATCATCCCTTTCTTTTTCTTTTTATAGAACTTTTTGAAGGGTTGCTTTTGCAGTTGAGGACATTCAGATTTGATGTGTCCTGGTTTCTTACATTCATAGCACATAATAGAGCTTTTATCAGAACTATTGTTTTCCTTGAAGTATTTTTCTTTGTTGAACTTTTTGAAAGGCTTGTCCTTTCTGAAAATTTTCCTTTTCCATATCTTCCTCATTTTCCTGGTCAGTAATGACATTTCATCATCACTGTCTGAGTCTTCTTCAGAAGCATCTGGTTCTGGATCGGAATCTTCAACTTTCAGAGCTTTTGAAGAGCTTTTTTCTATCTTGAGAGCAATGGACTTTCCTTTTTTATTTGAACTATCTTCATTCAGCTCCTGCTCATGTACTTGAAGAGTTCTAAGAAGATCACTCATTTCAAGAGTTGTGAGATCTTTGGCTTGAGTGATTGCTGTAACTAGAGGTCTCCACTGTTTAGTAGACTTGTCAGAATCTTCCCAACCTTCTCAGCATTAGTATAAGTTTTTCCCAGTGATTTCAGATTTTTTGTGATGGTAAAAAATCTTCCTATCATCTTAGCAATACTTTCTCATTCTTCCATAGTGAATAACTCATACTTTCGTACAAGCATATTTATTTTTGTCTCTTTCACTTTTGTTGTTCCTTCATGAGTGACTTGTAAAGTATCCCAAATTTCTTTAGCAGATGCACATGCATGAACTTTTTCAAATTCCTCTTGAATGAGAGTCACGCATCAATGAATACCTTGCTTTATGATTTAGTTCCCATTTGGTCTTTTCAGTAGCAGTCCACTGAGCTTTAGGTTTGTCAGTATTATCATCATTATTTGGAGTATATGGACCATTCGTGATGACATCCCATAAATCAGAGTTTGTTGACATGATGAACCATTGAAATCTTTCTTTCCATTAGATGTAGTTTTCTCCATCAAAGTAAGGAGGTATGGCCATAGATGCTCCTTCTACAGCGTTGCTTCCGCTTGTGCTAGCTCCAGCTGTCATGATGTCTGTTCAATAGGATCTTTCCTCAACACTATTAAGTGCTCAACCTAGAGATTAAGCTCTAGCACCATCTGAAATGAACAGATATAAAACACCAGAAGGGGGGTTGAATTGTGTTTTAGTTAACTTTTGAAAATAAGTACGTTTTAACTTATAAGACACAAGAATGCGTCTGAGTTTAAATAAGAAGTTTCACTTTCCAACCTAGTTAGCACAGATAAAGTAAATCAAACTTTGAAAGAGATAGGAGACACAGATTTATACTGGTTCACCCCAAACCTTGGGCTACGTCCAGTCCTTGGCTTCACCAAGTGTTTGCACTATAATTGATCAGGTTACAGAAAGTATTATTTGCACACCTAGCCTCCACAGGCTCAACTAACAAGTATTGTTTGCACACCTAGCCTCTCCAGGCTCAAACAAGTATTCTTTCAACAAGCCTCTCCAGGCTCTACAAACAGTAAGAGTTTAAGTGAAGCAGCAGCTTCGCAAATTACAACTTTGCAGATCTACTAAGTTACACTCGTAGAGTGGATAAGTATTTAAGTTCGGTAAGATCGCAATAAAGACTTTTCAATAAATATAAATGATTGAGCAGAGAAGTGTTTAATGAAGAACTTGAGAGAGCTTTGAGAGTATTGAGTGCTTGAGTTAATGTTTTCAGGTGTATGTCTTCAATAGTCTTCAAAGTATTCTATTTATAATCTAGGGAATAAATCCGTTATGACAGAAGCTTCATCTAAGTATAATTTTGTTCTTCATCCATCAATGCCAAAGAGTCGTTCTGAATTTGCATTTAATGTTTATGATCGTTGTGAGCTTCAAGACAAGTTGAACGTATAGGCTGACATTGCTTTATTAGAGTGCATATTGATTCAGAGCAATGTTTGTTGCTTTTCGGCCTTGGGCAGCACGACTTTCTTCATTTGAGCAAGGCGGGTCTGTAGCTGTGTAAAGTTCATTTTGCTTTTTGCAACAAACGAAATCAACAAAACGTGGAATGATGCTTTGAGATTTCTGAATTTGAATTTCCTTTTTGAAACCCTCAGGGAATATTCTTCAGATTTGAATATTGGTGAAGCTCTACTCTTTCAGAGGAGTCTCAGTCTCGAACTCATGATTGAACTGGATAGAGGCTAGGTCTTGAGACAGATGCAACATAACTTAGATGCATCGAGAGACTTTGTTTAACCGATGTGATGTTCTTGATTTATGATCTGCACACTTAATACACGCATTAATAGATTTCATAATGTTCACTGCAAACCATTCTTTGTTTGGATTCATCAAAATCAGAGATGTTGACTTAACAGAAAATTTTTTAAGTGGGGTAGTAATGTAACACCCCGATTTTTCACTGTTTTCTTTATCGGTAAACATTTATCTGTTTATTTTTTTATCCGATATATAGAAAATAATTTTGGTTAAAACAAAATCATCTTTAGACTCGAAATCAGGGCAAAAGCCTACGATTAAATTTTGGGTTGAAAATTCAGACGAAGCCCGGTCTGCGTTTTCACCGATAGTAAGATTTTACGGGTCAGAAAACCTAATTTTTATCCGATAACGAAACATTAATGATTCTTATTACCTTTTAAGTGATATGGGTCATTTCCAAATTTTCTCTCTAAAATAAATATTATATTTTATTCGGGCGAAGTTTCGAATTAAATCAATTTCGAAAAAAAACCTAAATCGGGAGAATAACGGAGTCAGAAACGGAACTGCGGAAAAGACCATGACTCACCTGAGTGTAGTGAGTCAGGGTGAGTCACCACCATGACTCACCACAAGTCATAATTTCCTTCAAAAATATCTAAGATATTTATGGCATGAAAAGACCATTTTGCCCCTAACATTTGATGTAATACCCTAAGTTGCCCTAATGACACATAACTCTCATCCTTCCACCCTCACTTGCACGGCCCTAATCCTCCCCCACACTTAGAGAATTTTCTTCATTTTCCTTCATCTTCCATTCAAGAACAATAAGAACAAAACCTAAATTTCCATTGTTGTCTTGCAAGTTTGGATCAAGTATAGTCATTTCCTTTCATCTTCAAGAGGTAACACTAGTGCAATAAGTGCTTTTTACGTCAGTTAAAATTGATTTTTTACGTCAGAATACTGACTGACGTAAATACAGCTGACGTTAATAGTTAATATTTTAACGTCAGTTGAGAACCGACGTTAAATATAACACTATTAACGTCAGTTCCTTAACAAAACCGACGTTAATTTTGTAAGAATTAACGTCGGTTTTTTAAACAACTGACGTTAAACTAAAACTATTAACGTCAGTTCTTTAATACAATGGACGTTAATTTTGTTAAAACTAACGTCAGTTGTTATAAAGAACTGACGTTAAAGGTTTAATTTTAACGTCAGTTGTAATAAACAACTGACGTTAATAGTGTACTGTATATTTTATAAAATACTATTAACGTCAGTTGTTTGATACAACTGACGTTAATAGGTTTTTTTTTAAAATTCAGTTTTAAAATATCACTCCCCTCAGCTATCCCTGCATTCAGTCCCAGTAACACAGAATATCACACACATTACAGAATTGCAAAGGAAAATTGAACAATGGGGGACTTAAAACCAAAACCCATGTATATATATAAATAAATTTTAGTTCCAATGTCTAAAAAACAAAACTATCTAAGGATATATATATACATGTTATTAATTAGTTTCTAAAGTCTAACAAAAAAACTATTTATCTAAGTAGTGCGGAGGTATGTTGTCAATTCCTTTTTCAGCCGCATACTTGAAGAAGAATTCAGCGAAGCGCATCCTCAAGTCTCTTAACTCATCTTTTTGAATAGGCGATTGGTCGATAAATGCCTAGACACGTTCAAATAATAACAATAACATCAATGCAAGTCATCTTCAAAACTATAATATATAATTTAACAAGTTGTTTAAATATTACCTTCTTCTATCCATTCGTAATAGATGCGGAGACTATGTTCAGCATATGAAGCATCACATAATAGCCGCACGACCAACTGTCAGGTTGAAATCGAGACTACCAACAAAATTAATTTCAACGTCAGTTGAATATACACATAAATTAGTAATTATAATAATAATTATTTGATAAATAAACTACCAAACCTTGAGGATGTTCCATACAGGATTTGCTTTAGCCTTAGAAGTCCTACTTCTCCCGTTGGCGCAACTTATGCTACTCGCCGCCGCGCTATCATAAACAAATAATCATGTCGATCAATTAACAAACTCATTTATCATGTGTGTAATAAACTAAAAACAACTGATATTAAAACTTAAATTAAATTTAAGATTAGTTACTTACATATTCTGACTTCCACCACCTTCGGTGGCGGATCATGGTGGAGAGAGCAGAAGAATATGACAGTATGCCTAGACGGGTGAAGTACCAACAACTGCCAATGGTCATCCATATAGTAGGGAGCCAGATATAATTCTTTCGGATTGTCTCCCAACAAGTTCCCTATGTATTTACTCAATGCATCGCCAGCAAAGAAATCGGGCAGAAGGATTGACGTATCTAAGAAACCGTAAACTGATGCAACGCCCTTATCAAGCTGAAGACGATGGAGATACCTAAGATATGAAAAGGGTGTGGATGTTAATTACATAATATATATATTGAAATTAAAATAAATTATTAAATGGAAAAATACCAAAAATAAATAAGTTATAAAATTAAAATTAACTTACGTGCACCAGAGACTGATGACATTGCTGTTCATCCAGACGTTATTTACGCAGCGTTCGAGATCGTCACCAACGAAGGAAAATATCCTCTGTTGATCTGGGCGTGCCGCCCATCCATCGTGATCCAATGGACATTCAAAAATCTCATACGCATAATCCTCACCAAGTGAGAACAAACGAGTGATAGGTGACAGCGACACCGACGTCGACTTGGCCTTCAGTTTAGGAAAAATAAAATATATAAGTTTTTGATAATTCAAAAAAACACAAGTTATTATTTGACTAATTTGGACATTAATAATGAATAAATACCTTTGCTAACATTTCGAGCTCACGTCGTTTGGAGTCCAACTCAAGCTCACGCCTTTTCATTTCCAACTCATGCTCATGGCGCTGGACTTCCAACTCCCGTTCCCTAGCTGCCAACTCATCGTCCTCCACATGTGCCATACTAAAACTCTCTTTTGTGCTCACATGTGAAACGTTGGCAAGCCTTGCGGTGTCCTGGGATGTATCAACGGAGGAAAGCTCTCTGGCAAGCGCCTGCTTGAATTCTGGGTTGGCTATTAAGCCTTGCATCAGATGTGTTGTAATATCTGGGTTGGTCATGAGGTGCTGAGTAATGTCAGCCAAAATTGATGCATCATTGACCACCCGCTTTCGTGAAGCAGACTTGCCATAATATTGTTTGATGGTCACGTTCCCAGGAACACCGAGAACCCGACCAGGATGGTCTTTCTTGCCTAGAGCAGTCATCAAGACGTCCTCCCGTCCAGAAGGGACGAATGCGCCCTGGGAGGATTTTGCTTTAAGATCCATCTACAATGAAAAAAAATGAAAAAACGTGCAAGTGAAAAGTGTTGCAAATATCTATACAAATATCAATTGAAATCAAGTTAATTATTTACTTACAATCTTATCCGCCACTTCGCGAGTGGCATCGACTTTAAAAGATCCCGCCTTTGTCATGCGGTAGGCTAACCGAGACATCCTCGCGGTCGATGTCCGACGGAGGACTTGATGGTGTGCCCTCGGGCACCTCTCCTCTTTCAATCCTAGCAGAGTGCTCTTCCCGCTTCGCCCTCGACCTATCCGCCATCATCTGTTGGATCCGAGTATGGTACCCACCCCGAGACATGGTGTGGCGGTGGACGTTCTCTTCGCTGATTCTCGCCGACCCTTATTTGCCTTAGCCTATTCAAACAAAAACACATAATTAAATATAGTTAAATGATCTATAATAAGCATACAAAATTAACTTAATCAACCAACCTGAAATTCTCCATCCTGTCGACTCCTGGCAAACATATCCCAAGTATCCTGATCAATCCGGGGATAATCCGAGAACATTTTATCAAGCCGCTTCTTCCCAGATACATAGTACCTGGTAAGATCATGCTTGAACCCATTCCAACGCTTTGATGCCATTTTCATACATTTATGATGATGATCCTCGTCATTTGGCACAGTCCAAGCTACCTACACATTAGATACATATATAACAACTGGATGGATTATAACTCGGATAATTATCTAATAATGTAAATCAAACGAATGTAAAGGTAAAATACCGTGATAGCCTCCCAAATCTGATCCTTAACGTTCTGTGGAACGTCATTCCAGTGGTTGTAGTTGATGCTTACGTGCTGCTTCGCTTGTAGAAACACCCACTTATTAAATTCTTTAGCACGGGGTCCCTGGGCATTTAGACTAGCATCGAAGGACACCTCAAGCTTCTGTCCGCTCTGCCTGTCCTTCTCTAGTTTCTTCAACGAGGTGGCTCCTCTACCCCGTTTCCTATGAGCCTGTGATGTCTGTATGGACAAAAAAAATGATAAAATAGAGGGTTGTAACATTATAAACTTACATTAACAAGAAGGACTAAAGATAGTATATAACATGCATGTAAACTTACACTAGAATCAGCAGGCGTAGGCGTGATCGGGTCCTGCGAAACCCCCATAGTGTCCTCCCGTGCATGTGGGCTATCCGACTGATCCATATGTATGCCTGTTCAGAAACAATATATATGTATTAACATAGGTTATAACTCAAAATAAATACAGAAGTATAAATAAAAATAACTAGATAGGTCCTGTAGATATACAAAACATCTATATATCCAATATAAGGACAATACGGGAGATTGAAAACTATAGTTTTTGAAGATTGCCAAGCACTGGTCACGGCCTGGCCGTGATGTCCATCACGGCCGTAACGTGCCAACTGAACCAGACCCTCATAGGCAGAACTGATCACGGCCTAGCCGTGATGAGCATCACGGCCGTGACAGATCAACCAGCAGAGCAACATGCACTCAAAACCAAAAATAGAGACATTCCAAACAACTCAAACTCACGGTTTAAAGTTACAACTACTGAGACTACAGTTTCAACATACACTCAAAATAAAAAATAGAGACATTCCAAACAACTCAAACTCACAGTTTCAAGTTTCAACTACTGAGACTACAGTTTCAAACCAGCAGAGCAACATGCATGCACTCAAAACCGTGAATAAAAAAATGTGCCCTAATTAAAGACTCACCATAAATAGGCGCTCGCGTGGTGGTGGGGGGAAGCTCAGTGGTGGCCAACGTTCGATGTGGTTAGCGAGAGCAGAGGGACAAGGAGAGTTAGTGCGCGGGAAGGCCAGGGGAAAGAGAGATGTCAAGTTATTGCAAAGAAGGAGCGGGAAAGACAGAGTTAGGGGTTAAGAGTGTACCTCACGGTGGTGGCGAAGAAGCCCTCGCGGTGGTTGCGGTGGAGATGAGCTCGCGATTAGGGCAGAGTGAGAGCGAGAGTGAGGGTTGAGCGTGATGAAAAGAGAAAAGACGTAGAGAAGTGGAGAAGGCGCGCGGGGGTAAACGTTATAATTAAAATAAAACAACATTTTACGTCAGTTTTTGGTAAAACCTGACGTTGAAGATCATATATTGAACGTCAGTTGTCTTAATAAACTGACGTTAAAAACTCTCACACTTATTATGTCAGTTGTTAGTAATAACTGACATTAAAGGTCATATATTTAACGTAAGTTGTATTAAGAAACTGACGTTAAAAACACTCACAACTTCTTACGTCAGTTGTATTACACAACGGACGTTAAAGGTTTATTAGTTTCTACAAAAACATTCATTCCCTTGACTACTGTGCTACTTACCCATTCACCTTTGTACCTAATCCTCTTAATGAGCATTAAGTTTATAGATAAGTTTTCAAGAAAATCAGAATAACTTAGTAACTTCATCCACTGCTCCTATAAATAGCTTCCTAGCTTCCATCTCCTTTTAATTAATTTTCTGCTTCACAATATGGCTCTGCCGTGGAGATTAACTTCATCACTCTTTCTTCCTATTCCTAGACTCAAAGGTCTTTATCTTAATGGTCAAACAACTTCTAAGTTTGAGTAAATTACATTGCATGGATATTAAGGTTGGGTGAATCACGTAATGTGATTCTCTCACTTTATTTCATCCCCGTCATCCCTTTCACTTTGCTTTGGAAGCAAGTGATTGTGGATTCAAGATGACGCATCAAGGAACTCCACTGAAGAAGAAAGATGCAAAGATCCATTTCACTTTGCTTTCGCTGCTAGTGACTGAGGATTTACTTTGCATCTTAGAATTCAAGTGAGGGAGGTGATGCATCCATTGGAGTTTCTGATGACAGGACTGAGAAGAAAATGATGTTGATGCAGAAACTTTTTTATATTTTAGGGCTATATTGCAGAAATTTTTTATCTTTTAATCATGTAATTTTAACTTATGAATCGCTTCAATGTCATACGATTTGATTATACATATAACTTGTTTTATGTTAAGTGTTTATTTATTTTAATTTGCACAATAATTTGTTTACTAATTCAAGCGAATTAATAAAAATTAAAAATAAACTTGAATAAAAAAAAGGTTTAGAAATAAACTACAGTACTATATGGAGTGATCTGCGTTAAGAGGGACAACAGGGACATGACAACCAATGAAATGAGTTTCATAATTATTTACGTCAGTTATTTATAGAACTGACGCAAATAGTTTACCCACCACCTCATTTTTAACGTCAACTTAATTGATGACTGCCAAGTTCCCGTATATTAATTACATTATTTCCAATATTCATTCTGCACGTTTATAATATATAGGATTATTTACGTCAGCTATTTATTTAACTGAAGTAAAAATCAAACTTTTAACGTCAGTTGTATAAAAAACTGACGTTAACAATTAATATTTTTTTTAAAAACACTTTTAACGTCAGTTTTTTTAAAAAAATGACGTTAAAAGTGTATAGATATCTGCAAAAACATTCATTCCTTTGACTGTACTGTGCTACTTACCCATGCACCTTGTAACTCAATCCTCTTAATGAGCATTAAGTTTATAGGTAAGTTTTCAACAAAATAAGAATAGCTTAGTAACTTCATCCCCTGCTCCTATAAATAGCTTCCTTCCATCCTTTTAATTTTCTGCTTCACAATATGGCTCTGCCGTGGAGATTAACTTCATCACTCTTTCTTCCTATTCCTAGACTCAAAGGTCTTTGTCTTAATGGTCAAACAACTTCTGAGTTTGAGTAAATTACATTGCATGGGTGATAAGTCTGAGTAAATTACATTGTGTGAGTTGCTCACCTTATCACCTTCCGGAGAATCAGTTCTTTGGAGGGCTAATCGGTGCTGGGGGTCACAGTTCCAAAACCTCAGCTTTGGCAGCAAGTGACCGTCTTGGAAGTCTCTGGAACCACTGCCTTTGCTTGAAACGGATCTGGTGCACCTGTTTTTGCCTCTCTCTTGAGCTCTCTCATGCCCCCCAGTTTTCTGAGGTCTTCGGAGTATATATAGTTTTCCCTTTGGCATATTTCATAAAACTCTCTGATGGGATGTAGCTTTAATGTTTAGGATTTTAAACCCTTTCAATGTAACTTTTTATAGGATTTTAAACCCTTTCAATCTTCTCAGATCGATCGATCAGTATTACACTTCATGAATGAGATCCGGTTTGGGTTATTGATTCAACTTATACTTCGCACATATATTTTAGTTTTCAAAACAGAAACACAAAACATCAAAGCAATTAATGTGAAACTGAAACTTTGAGGAAGGCAATGCGGAAGGAATCGTATACTAGATAAAAAAATTATTAAAATAACTTTTAACGTCTGTTGATGTAGGGACTGACGTTAAAAGTGAAGAGACTTACTTCTAACGTCAGTTCTTTATCGAACTGACGTTAAAATGTTCACTTTTAACGTCAGTTCTTTATTGAACTGACGTTAAAAGTGAGTCACTTCACTTTTAACGTCAGTCATTAAAACAACTGACGTTAAAATTAAATTAATGAAGCCTGATATTTACAAAACTGCCACCGCCTCCTTTTTAACGTCTAGCTTTTGGTTAACTGACGTAAACCTTTACCGTCTAATGTATATTTTCCACTAGTGTAATCCCTCAACTCTCATGAACATTAAATGTTTTCTCTTCATTTATTTCAATCATTCATTGTTAATACCCATTTCTTCAACTTTCATGTATTGTCTTAAAAAATTCCTAGCAAATCATAGAATGATAATTTTTTAGTTCTAACAATTTTCTATACCCCTCTACAACTCTAGGATCATGGATCCAAGAGTATATAAAAGTTTAAAACCCCTAGCCCATTTATCTAGTGTTGGCCGAATCCTACCTACAAAATGGGTTAGATGATTTTGCTTCATTTTCAATTTATGGCAATTTTCCCTAGCTCTACACTACTCTAAGTTCACGAATCTAAGAGTATGTCAAATTTTGAAACCTCTAGCTTATTTTTCTATCTTGGGCCGAATCCATACCCATGGGAATTAGTAGGTTTTTTTCAAAGTTTAACTTGTTTATGTGTTATTTTGTGAAGGATTGTGTTGGTAATTGTGTTTGGAGTCTTGTAAAGGAAGCTGAGAACTACAAGATCATTTTCAGAAGAAAAATCCACACTTTAAGGTAAGGGGAGTTTGCCTGAGGAGCTTCGATAACTATGTGTATAAATTGTTTGGTGTGTCTTTAATTTTTTGTGGTAGTTTGTGGTATTCGTTTTAAATTATTGCGTAATATTATGTGATGCATGATTTATCTGTGAAAGCATGCTATAAATTGTGATGTATGAACTTCTTGTTGGTTGTGAAAGCATGTGATAAATTGTGTTGTATGAAATGCCTATTGATTGTGTTATTGGCTGGAAGCCTGACATCGGTCAGGGCTTATTGGAAATTAAGGATAAAACGTTAAGAAAATTTAAGGAAAATTTTATGTTCTTGAAAATTAATGGATTTAATTTTAAGGTAAAAATATTAGAATTTTAATGAGTTTTAACGAAAGAATAAGTTAATGAGTGACAGCGAGGACGTAACCGTAAAAAAATTTCACTTACGTGCTTTTTTTTTAAAACGAAGGGAAAACTGAAATAAATATTAATTTTAAGAAAATCGATTTTAAAAATTGTTTTAAGGTTGATGATATGAATTTTTTCAAGAAATAAATGAGGAAAAATGATCTTTTTACGTAAGAAAAATAAATATATGTGTCAGAAATGATTTTCAAAGGGTTAATGGATTTTTATAAATAAAAATAAAGGAATTTGAGGAAAAATTATTTTCGTTACGTTTTAAAACGAATTTCATCAGAAAAGTGTTTTTGGAAAAGAATTTAAGAACAACGGAAATTTTCCGACAAACTTGGATAAGTTCTCAGAGTTTTTGTTTTGGTATTTGTGTTTCACAGAACGAAAACTCTTTTTGGAAAATAAAGGAAAAAATAAGGACCTAGATTGCCGAGACATCGGGCTAGTGTTCCTGTTGGAAGAAATAAAGGAAAGGGTAAGGACCTAGATTACCGAGACGTCGGGCTAGTGTTCCTAAGAGGAAATTGTACTTTGGAGATGGAAGCACTAGTGCAGGAAGTGCTTTTTACGTTAGTAAAAATTGATTTTGGACTTCTGAATAATGCCTAACGTTATTGGAACAGCCGTTAAAAGTGTAACTTTTTACGTCAGTTTAACTAACGTTAAAATCCATTTTTAATTTAAAAATCACTTTTAACGTCAATTGTTTCATTCAACTGACATTAAAAGCTTAACTTTTAACGTCAGCTGTTTAGTACAACTGATGTTAAAAGCCATTTTTTTTTTTAAAAATTACTTTTAATGTTAGTTGTACTAAACAACTGACGTTAAAGGCTTTGTTTTTTTTTTTTTTAAATTCTGTTACAATATATCTCTTCCCCCAACTATCCCTGCATTCAGTAAACAGTCTAGTCCAGTAAACAGTCTAGTATATATATATATATACAAAGGAACAAATGGGGGGATAAAAACCCAAAACCTAATTGTTAGAAAAAACATAACTAAAAGTTTCTATACTAATTACTACACACCTACATATAAGTTTCTATACTAATTACTAACTACACATCTTCTATATACTCCTGAGGTATACTTGTGGCAATCCTTTCTCTTAAGCATTCTTGAAGAAAAATTCTGCAAACCGCGTCCTGAAGTCTTTGAACTCTTTTTTGTCAAGAGAAGATTGGTCGCTGTTAAAAGCCTGCACATGTTCAAATAAATCACGGTAACATTAATTAATGCAATGAAAATGAAAACTAAAATATATAATTAAATAAGTTGTTTAATTAAGTATTATTGCCTTCTTCCATCCTTCCGTAATAGATGCGGAGACTATGTTCAGCATATGTTGCATCACATAATATCCACACGACCATGCGTCTTTCTGAAAGCGAGACTACAAAAGTAATGAAATTTAATGTCAGTTAAATAAACATATATATTTGGAATTAGTAATTAGTAATTCTAATATTATATACTATTTAACAAACTACCAACCTTGAGGATAATCCAATCAGGATTTCCTTTAGATTTAAGAGTCCTACTCCTCCCGTTGGCACAGCTCAAACTACAAGTCTTTAGCACATTATCATAAACAGAATATTCATGTCAACTAACCAATTCATCATGTGTCGCATAAAATTAGAGTAAATGTTAAAACTTATATTAAATAGAAGATTAATTACTAACCTATTGATAGGTTGCACCACCTCCCGTGGCGGGTTCCGGTGGAGAGAGCATAGGAAGATGACAGTATGTCTGGCAGGATAAATTGCGAGCAATTTCCAATGCCTGCTCATTATGTACGGTGCCAGATATAGCTCCTTGCGATCATCACCTCCCAGTAATATCGTTAAGTACGTCGTGACTTCGTTGTGATTGGAAAAGAATACAGGCTGAAGGGAGTAGGGCTCTAAGAAGCCGAATTGGTTGGTGCCCCTCTCGAGTTGAATCCGATGGAGATACCTACGATATGAATACAGTAAATCATAAAATTCAAATAAAATATATAAATTGAATTAATTATAAAATTATAAAGCATACTTATGTCGACCAAAGACTCACAATCGCTGTAGATAGTTGCTGGCCTCCATTGCAAAGATGCCCAATATCGTCACCACTGAATACAAATCCAAACTCATGCTCATGAACACCGGTGTACAATATACAATCATTGGGGCATGCGTGTATCTTCTTATACTCCATACCTATCGGACACAATACCTTCTTGGCCTCATAGTTACGGTCAGGCAATATGTTGCCCTCCGGAAGCAAGTCTTTCAACACTTCAAGCAATTCGGTGAAGCTTTTATCGGTCCAACCATTTCTCGCCTTCACACAAACAAATTTTAACACCACCGACAACTGTGTATGAGTAGTACACGCTGGATACAAAGGCTTATCCGCATCACCGCATAACCTATCATACAAATATGATCACTGAAAAGATTCTTGTCCAATATCACGGATCATGTACTCTACTCGACCATCCTCCATATCTACGTCAACGTCCTCCCTTTGGGAGACACTTGCCTTAGTACTTAACAACACATCACCATGCCATATCCATCTTGTATAACTCAAGCAAATCCTAAAAAAATAAGATGAGTACGTATATCATTCACCGTACATTTCCTCGTATTCAAACATTTGACACAAGGACAATTGAACATTCCTTTACTATTAGGAACATTCTTTTGAGCAAATTCTATAAACTCATCCACTCCCTTCAAATACTCATCACTAGTGCATTTACAAACTATCCAACTACGATCCATAGCTAGATAGGTTCTGTAGATATAAACACATATATCCAATATGAGCATAATAGGGGAGATTGGAAAATCGCACTAGTATTTGTAAACCTAACAACCATATTTATACACCACTACCTCAGTCACATAACCTCAGTCAAATTGAGATATCAACTGTTACGTTAAAATATATTTCATTTAGCATTCATTCTCATCAAATTAAGTTGAGGGTAGGATGCACCCTTAACCCTAGTTTGTTTCATTCCTTATTCACACCAAGTCACATTTACAACCAATATAACAAAATTTAGCTCACTCGACCAGTTACTATATTTTTATCTTTGGACCCACCTAACCCAACCCGACCCATGGCTATCCTTAACAAAATCTATCAAAATCTATCATTTCTTTAAAATAATAATAATAAAAGATTCAAACAAGCATAACCCAAATATTCAAACAAGATAGACACAAAGATTCAAACAAGCATAACCCAAAAACACATAGCAAGACAAGCATAACCCCAATTCATGATTAATATAATTTCTTCCAATATAAAAAATCCCGGCAAGTTCACCGACAGTGGATACTTGTTTTGAATGCTTCCCATATGATAACAGTTAATAAATTAAAAAATTTAAAAGCATATGATACATTTTTTGTTTGTTTGTTGATTGCCATACTTAACTCATCAGCTATAACTCATGATCATCAGCATAACAAGCATATGATACATCCTTGCCATACATTTCAAGAGCATATTCTCTTCTATAACTCATCAACTTCAAATAAAAGGGAGGGAAGAAAGCAAGAGAGTTTCAAAAAATAAAAAACCTTTAGATGAGAAGCTGCTATTCTGAGAAGTGCCCAATATTCCTAGTTTCAAGTCCTGCAAATACTGCTACTCACACCACAAGCTAGTGGGAAAATGCTTAGTTGTTGTTGTAAAACCCTGCAAATGAAAGCAAACAAAGGGTAAATGCATCATTATCACTATCAAAAACTAAAAGAGCAAGAAATTGCCAAAAAAGTGGGAAATGGTTAAGCTCTGTATAAGCTTTTTCAGAGTGATTTTTTTTTTTAAAAAGGATAAAGTTAAAAAAAGGAATGGAACCTTGATGAGTGGTGAAACTCAAACGGCGAGAAGCAGAGGAATGGGAGACGCCGCGATTCATGGTGGTGGTGAGAGGATCTCGCGTGGTGACCGCTGCTGAGAGTGAGCACGAGGGGGAGAGGATCACGAGTTAGGGCACACAAGAAAGAGTGTAAAGATAAGACAGAGAGAGAGAGTACGTACCTCGCAGTGGTGGCGGTGGAGACGAGCTCGTGGGGGTGGGGGTGGAGAGGCGCACGCGTAGGAGAGGAGCAAGCGGTGGAAGTGTTATGGCAGAGAAGTGCAAATTGACTGAGGAAGGAAGAAAGGCATGATGGGGTTTACAACGTATACTTTACTAAAAAAAATTCAAAACTACTTTTTACGTCAGTTAACATAAAGAGCAGACGTTAAAAGTTAAGTGACTCACTTTTAACGTCAATCCTTATAATAACTGATGTTAAAAGTGAATTAAGGGAACCTGATATTTACAAAACAGCACCGCCTCCTTTTTAACATCTAACTTTTGGTTAACTGACGTAAACCTTTCTCGTTTATTGTATATTTTGCACTAGTGAAGGAATTGTAATACCTAAGAAAGGGCAGTCGGGAGCTTTAAGCCTCGACAAAGGAAAAACAAACGAAAAAGAAAAGTGACGATAACAACGGGTTTTACATGCATAGTCTAGTAAATATGCCATTTTGGGAAGACGTGCCTTGTGTATCGAGCTACAATTTCACAAAGGGTGAATTGGGTAAATTGGTTAGTTACGAACCAAAGATAAATTCTAGGGTCTTTGGTTCTTAGGGACATTCGGGCATCGAAATTCCAGTGAATACTCGAAGATTTGCAACCTCGGGTCATGGAATTCGGTTACCCGGCACAAATGTACTCAATAGGGAACTATTCCAATATTATTCTAGGTGCTCCATTATGATATCCTTGAACAATTGTGTTAAGGGGTATCGCATCCTAATCATTGCTCGAAGGAGAGAAGTTAGGATCTCCAGAGAATAAAGGTCAAGACTCATAGGATGAATTTTGAAGTGCCATGCATTTTTGAAACAAATCACGATTTGATTGTCGGGTATGAATCCCACTGGTAGGAAATAGTTACAATATGTATATATGATGTTTATTTGGGTGTTGTGCATGTAGTTATCATGATGAATCTCAATATTGGTATCTCACCCCTTACTTTAATTATTTCATGTTGGGTTTCTACTATGCTTATATATATATATATATATTCGAGTACAGATGAACCACACGGGTCCGATATCGTATTCAGGGATACGTTCCATGTACTTGACGATACTGATGATGGGAGCATGTGGGCGATTAACCCGGGTGCCCACAGCGCTACCTACATCGGGCCGATATGTACCACTACGGCTATATTAGCGACGGGGCCACAAATCCGTACTCACAGCTTTGAGACAGTCGAAGTACCACTTCCCCCGATATGGCTACGGCTAGGGACCTTGGTGGAGGTGGGAGAATTAGTACATCAACAGCCATTGATTCTGTCCTTGCACGAGGCAGCGCCAGCATCACCTCCAGCGTTGATCATCCTAGTCCCGGATGTTGACGAGGGGATTGAGGAGGATCCCATTGAGGACGAGGATCCCCTCACCGATGGCATATACGGTGTAGTTCTCGAGGTTGGAGTTGAGGGGGATGTATCTTCGCCGAACACTACTGCGGTCGGAGAGGATCATCGTGGCCTTCCCAATGGCTTTATTTAGGTGCGACCACCAGTAGGACTTGTTTTGGGTTCACATTTTGGGGAGTAGAGGTAAGTTGGTAGTCTGTATATTTTGTCTACTGAGAGCCATCTTTTTGAGTCGTGGTTCCAGACTACCGCTACTTATAGTTTGCTTATATTTATTTTGTTATGACTTGGGTAAATGACATGTAAGTGTAAAGGTCCTTATGTAAAAAGTGATGATGCATATATATATATATATATATATATATATATATATATATATATATATATATATATATATATATACATACACGGTTGTCAGCTATCAATGTTTAGTTTGTATCGATCGAGGAAAGGAAAAAAAATTACAACTAATTTCAAGTAAGTTAAGAAATAGAGAAAATTATATTTTTACTCAAGCAACCAACGTAATTATTTTCAGTCTTTTTGTTTCAACATGTAGCGCCAAGGGGGTGTTACAGAAGCTAGGATTACTTGTGAGCACATTCAATAAACATAATATATGCTCATATACATATAGAAATCCTTTTTATTTTAAAGGAAATAGGTACTCAAACTCAGGGGGGTTATTGTTGAGGAATGTGGTTTGTTGTGGATAGTGGCTATAGCTATATCTTAACCTTATAGTTGTTTCTTGAGGTTGATGTAATATCTGTAGTTGTAGTTTCATCATATAACAATGCTGCTCCAAAGATAATGCTAAACTTGTGATGATTCACTCCAACAAACATTGCAAATGGGCGACCTTCTTTATTTTTTCTATATGTAGTGTCAAAACAAACTACATCACTGAAATATGAATAATGGACCATCATTTTTGCGTCTGCCCAAAATATTTTAGTTATTTAATCATCTTCATCAACTTGTATTGCATAGAAAAAATTAGGATCATCTATTTGCATTTGTTGTAAATACTCGAGCATACCACATGTATCTCCTGACCTCATTTGAATAGTTCGCTTGGAGCATCAATAATTTTTATAGTCATCTAGGATGAATCCCAGATGTTCACGTCCACCAACTATCCTTGCCAGTAATTCACAACTTGTTTTTGGATTAATTCCGGAGCTTTCAACTTAATCAATCTCAGCTGCTTGAGAAAGAGTTATTTTTCTTTGAGATCTATGCAAGTGACTCTTACTAGGGCTTGAAGTTTCATGTGTATGTTCAGCAATAAATTCAATAACACGAAAATTTCAAGTTAAACGACGACTTACTTTCATTTTTTCCAAACATCCAAATCTTGTTTGAGCCCGAGGGTTCTTTACATTAGCATCTCGTTTATCTTTCCCACGATGACCTTCACATTAACAACAAAATATTCTATCAATCATCTATCCATCTGTGCCTTCGTGTCCTTTGCTAATCCTCACGCTAAAACCCGCTCAGTAAGCATAAGAATTATAAAAAGCATATGTTGCATCTTCGGTTTCAAACTCTGTGACACCCTGCTACCCCGCATGTTATAAAGCAATTAATATAAAAAGCAATTAAAACAAAACATGTATTTCCTGGAATCAACTAATAAAAAACTTTGTCCATGGGTAGAAAGGTCTCACATGAACGAGTTCACAAAACGCGGAAAATAAAACAAGTTTTAAACAAATAAAACATATCAAGATAACATAAACATAAACACCCAACCCCGATGTCACAATTCAGAGCTGGTACAACCGTTCCAGAAAATATCCTTGGAATACAACTGAACAACTAACTAACTAGAAAGGTCCTAACTATGAGTGGTGGCTCCTCATAGTCACTCCTCTCCGGGCTGCTCGTCATCCTATGCAAGATGTCAATCAGACCAAACGAACAAACAACAAGAGGGGAGTAAGAATCATGTAAACATATACGGCATGGAGATAGGAAGCAAGGTAAAACATACAACATATCATCATCATAACATACATCAACATAGTTATATTAATATCAACATCATATCAACCAAGTATGCTATGCAGTGCAATGCAATTCTGCTCCACTACTCCAACATGCATGTGGATCCACACTAACTCAAGATGAACGACTTCAGAGTTAAATATCCACATTGAGAATCTACTCAACGTTGGAGAATCTACTCCTTGGATAGCCAACGCATCAAACCAACGAATGCCTCTTCACGGGGGTGCACGGTTACCAAACCTCGGTTAACCTACCGTGGATGGCCAGATCGCTGTACTCTAGGACGACCTCCCCTATGTCGAACATCCACCAACAACAACATCTCCAATGATGCATGCAGCATACAACAAACAATGGGTAACCGCCACCTCCTTTGCTTCAAAAAAATCAACCGAAGACTTCAGCAGAATCTACCGCAACAATTAAACCTTTAACGGAATCAACCGCAATACCTTAGACCCAACCGGGTCAAGGCCCCATTGGAGAAAACTCTCAGAAACCAAGATACAACATCAACAACACCTTAGACCCAAACCGCGAGGTCAAGGTTCCCTTGGCCAAAAATCACCAAGGTACAACTCATCAACGTGCAGAAACCCGACGATTACCAACTTAACCTTCTTAATTAATCTTTAATTAAGCGATCTAACCTTCATCATTGATTAACTATGTCATCATCATCGTTGAGGGAGATTGGGGTTAAAAACCCATGTTTAAGTCCTTAATCTCATATTCTATCGAGAGGGGTGAGCACGGTCGTGCTTAACCCCAGCATGGGCGTGCTGCCACTTAAGTGGAGCACGGTCGTGTTTCCTTTTCAGCACAGTCGTGCTCAGCTGCAAGGGCATGCTCCTCTGCTGTACGAGCGTGCTGAATGCGCGACCATTTTCCAGAATTCAAACTGGGAGCATAGGCGTGCTCCCTATTTAGCACGGCCATGCTCAATGCACGACAGTACTGTTCTGGGTAGAGTTCAACATCAATTTTTTTCCGATTAAAATTAGTGATTATTTCTATTAATCCTAAGCCAGTTAACAACATATTATAGGACTAAACGTCATTATTAACATAGTAACAACACTATCATCACAATCATGGTATCAACCATTCAACCAACAACATTATGCCAATAGCAACCATCAACATATCATCATGTTCATATAACCAACATAAACATCACGAACGTAGTATGAACATAGGCATATAAACAGCATATTAACAACCAAGATCATGTTATCACAATCAAACAAACCATCATATTAATCATATACACATACACAACAAACCGGGGTCATGGGAACCCCTTTACCTTACACTACCCCCAATGCCTATGATATACATTACCCTTCTCCCCATACTTGGATTGAAGGTCGTTCCAACATAAGCTCCTAACAGCAAACTACCCTCGGTTCCCAGAGCGGCTCAACACAAACTCAACCTTAACCAAACCAAACACAAACCCATTAGTTTCCTATTCAAAACCATGAAATGAAACCACAAAGGAAGAGAACATTACCTATATATGATCATAGACGAAACAACACTTCCTAATGGCCTCCAAAACTCCACTATAATAATGGATGGAGAGGAAATATGGAAGGAGGTACACTGGGTCACAATAGTGGTTGCTGTAACCAACAAAATAGGGTTTCACGTTAACCCTCGGGTTCTGTGCCAAACAAATATAGTCTGAACTTGACCACAGTCATGCTCCTCAGCAAGCACGGTCGTGCTGGACTTAGCGTCAGCGAGACGCGGTCCGCACATTGAGCATGGGCGTGCTCAACTTAAACTTGGCAACGCATGCCTGACTTTAAGCACGAGTGTGCTGGCTAATAAACACGGGCGTGATCATGTACCAGAAAGGGACTTTTAAGCCAAAAATCTCACTAAGCGCTTAGCCAACAATTCTAACTTAACAAAACAAGCCTAAGGAAAGCACTTAGCGAAAAATAGGGTGTTACAATTCCACCCCCTTATAAAAAATTTCGTCCTCGAAATTTCTACGTACCTCAAACGAAAAGGTGCGGGTATGCTTCCATTATCTTGCTTTCCAGCTCCCAGGTAGCACTTTCCTTAGTTGCCCCACTCCAAACCACTTTGACCAAAGGAATCTCATTGCCTCTTAACTGCTTCACCCTCCTATCCTCGACTCGAAGGGGTAACACCTCAAATGTCAAGTTCTCTTTCAACTGTATAACGTCGGGTACAATCACGTGACTAGGGTCATGGTTGTACTTTCTGAGTTGAGACACATGAAAAACATTGTGGAGGTTTGACAAGAATGTGGGTAAGGCTATTTGGTAGGCGACTTCGCCGACACTTTTGAGGATCTGGTAAGGACCAATGAACCTCGGAGTAAGTTTCTTCGCCTTCTTCACTCTACCAACCCCAGTCGTTGGAGTAACTCTCAAGAATACATGATCGTCTTCCTGGAATTCGAGCGCCTTCCTCCTTTTATCATGATAGCTCTTTTGCCTACTCTATGCAACTCTCATATTTTCCTGAACCAACCAGATCTTTTCTGTTGTTTCCTGAACTATCTCCGGCCCTAGCACCACACTGTCACTAGGTTCACTCCAACACAAAGGTGTCCTACATCTCCTCCTATACAGAGCCTCATAAGGTGCCATCCCAATGTTGGAATGGAAACTGTTGTTGTAGTTGAACTCTATCAGGGGAAAAAACTTGTCCCAACTACCAGACTGTTCTAACAAACACGTCCTCTAAGGACTGGATGGTCCTCTCAGACTGCCCATCAGTCTGCGGGTGATAAGCTGAACAAAGCCTAAGCTTTGTCCCTAAAGTATGCTGCAAACTCTCCCAAAACCTGGAGGTAAACCTCGGGTCTCTATCTGATACTGTACTAGAGGGTACACCATGAACCCTAACTATCTCTTTGATGTACAGATTGGCTAGCTTCTCTAAAGGATACTCCATGTTCATCGGGATGCAATGGGCAGACTTAGTCAATTTATCCACCACAACCCATGTAGCCTCAAAACCAGCTGGAGTCGAGACACAAAATCCATGGAGATATCATCCCATTTCCATTCTAGGACACTCAAAGGTTGCAACTTACCTGAAGGCTTTTGGTGTTCTATCTTGGTCTTCTGACAAACTAGGCACGCATACACAAACCCGGCTACATCCTTTTTCATCCTAGGCCACCAAAACATTCTCTTAAGGTCATGATACATCTTGGTGGCACCTGGGTGCACACTCAATCCACTCCTATGTCCTTCATCGAGGATCAAATTCCTAAGCGCAGGAACATCGGGTATGCACACTCTATCAATAAACCTCAAGATGCCATCACTTCCATCCTTAAATCTAAGGTCTCTACCCTGAGCGAGCAACTCTTGCTGGTCTAAAAGAAACTTGTCTAACTTCTGACCATCTCTAATCTGATCCATCAAACTATTGGTAACCTTCAAGGTTCCAAGCCTAATACTCTTAGGGGTAAACTCACAAGCTAGATTACGGTCTCTAAACTCCTCTATCAGATCCATCTCCCTAACCATCAAAGTGGAGACATGAAGGGTTTTCCTACTCAAAGCATCGGCCATCATATTGGCCTTTCCTAGGTGATAGGTCAGCTCGAAGTCATAATCCTTTAAGAACTCCATCTACCTACACTGCCTCATATTCAACTCCTTCTGATCAAAGAGATACCTCAAACTCTTGTGTCACTAAAAACCTCAAACCTCGCTCCATACAGGTAATGCCTCCAGATATTTAAGGCAAGTACCACAACTCCTAATTCTAGGTCATGAGTAGGGTGGTTCTTCTCATTGGGTTTCAACTGCATAGAAGCAGAAGCAACTACCTTACCATTCTGCATCAATACCCAACCTAGCCCTTGCTTAGAAGCATTGCAGTAAACTGCGAAGGGTTCACTAGGATCCGACAAAACTAACACTGGTGCTGATGTCAACCTATCCTTTAAGGTTTGGAAACTCTCTTCACACTTGGAGTGCCACACAAACAACTGTCTCTTCTTGGTGGGACGGGTTAAGGGTAAAGCTATCTTAGAGAAACCGCCTATAATACCCGGCTAGCCCCAAGAAACTCCTAATCTCGGTTACAGACTTTGGCGCTTCCCACTGGAGCACCGTCTCTACCTTCGCTAGGTCCACTGCTATGCCACCCTTAGAGGTGACATGTCCTAAGAAGCTCACTTCCTCTAACCAAAACTCGCACTTAGACAACTTAGTTTACAACTGCCTTTCCTTAAGGGTCTGCAAGACAACCTTCAGGTGTTCCTCATGTTCCTCCTTGCTCTTGGAGTACACTAAGATGTCATCTATAAACACCACCACAAACTTATCCAAGTAAGGGTGAAAGGTCTTGTTCATGTAGTCCATGAAGATCGCAGGAGCATTGGTCACACCAAAGGGCATAACCAAGTACTCATAGTGACCATATTGCGTTATAAATGCTGTCTTCGGGATATCCTCAAACTTAACCTGAATCTGATGGTACCCCGACCTCAAATCTATCTTAGAAAAGATGCAAGCGCCCATCAACTGGTCCATGAGATCATCAATCCTAGGAAGGGGACATCGATTCTTTATGGTCACCTTGTTGAGTTGTCGATAGTCAACGCACAACCTCATATTACCATCTTTCTTTTTCACCAATAACATAGGTGCTCCCCACGGAGACATACTCGGTCTAATGAACTGCTTCTTCATCAGGTCCTCCAATTGTTCCTTCAACTTAACAAGCTCTAGAGGAAACATTCTATAGGGTGCTAAGGAGATTGGCCCGGTGCCAGTCACTAAGTCTATGGTGAACTCGACATCTCTCTCTGGGGGTAAGTTATAAACATCCCCCGGGAACACTTCAGGAAAATCCTGCACAACAG
Organism: Sophora flavescens; assembly: GCA_030762895.1. Lineage (NCBI taxonomy): Eukaryota > Viridiplantae > Streptophyta > Magnoliopsida > Fabales > Fabaceae > Sophora > Sophora flavescens. The sequence goes on along the minus strand of CM061062.1, from coordinate 125,742,893 downwards.
GCAAGATGGTGACATCAGGAGGGCTGCTCTCTACTTACAGGGAAGCTATCATCATGTATACCCAGGCTTCGTCTTTCATCGAAGCTTGAACTTGGCTGGCAGAGAGAAGGTCCGGATTCTCAGACTCCATTGGAGTTCCAAAAACCAAGGTTTTATCAAAACAGTTCAAAAGGACATGGTTGGAAGATAAACAGTCCATGCCAAGAATAATATCAAGGTCTTTTAGAGGTAAGCGTACAAGATCAACAACAAAGGTTTTATCATTTATGACTATATGACAGTTCTTGCATGCATAAGAGTGGAAACAGGTTTATTTGTAGGTGTAGACACGAGCAAATCATACTCAAGAAAAGAAACAGGTAAACCAAGGCTCTTGACCCTATCATGCGATATGAATGAGTGAGTAGCACCCGAATCATACAATACAGTTAATTGAGTTCCATCAATAAAACATGTACCTTGGATCAAGTCATCAGACTCGGAGGCTTCGTCTCCACTAAGAGTAAAGACTTTTCCAGTGGTCTTTAGTCTGTTGGCCCGGGGCTTCTGATTCTTGTTAGCACTGGGAGGCTCGGTCTTGGTTCCTTCACACTCGCGTCTGATATGACCTGACTTACCACACCTGAAGCAAATCACAGCTGATTACTTGCACTAGGATGAGTAATGATCCTGTGGCCCACACTTACCACACCTCATAGCCCTGGGGGCGTTAGAGAACTCGCCCCTAAACCTATCCTGCTAAAACTGTGGCTTCCTGCCATTCTTCTTGAAGTCCTTGCCAGTTGGAGCATATCGCTGCTTACCTTTATCTTTCTAATCAATCCTCTTACCACTCTAACTATCTGATCCCTTGGCAACTCTGAACTGACTAGAATCCTCATAAATCTGGCATTTGTTGACCAGAATTGGGAAAACTCTGATCTCCTTATAGCTGATGGCTTGCTTAATCTCTGGTCGGAGTCCAGCTTCAAACTTGATGCACTTGGAGCGGTCATCGATCTCATGCTGATAAGGAGTGCAGTACCTCGCCGTCTCCTCGAACTTGGCTGCATACTCGCAAACTGACAATGAACCCTGTCGCAAGGACAATAATTCCATCTCTTTCTTCCATCCTCAGCCTGCAGTTGTCCCACCAATGCTCAGCCTCCTCAGTCAACATGAAGGTAGCAAATATGAGTTTCTACTGATCATTAAAATCCATCGCTCGGAAGATCTTCTCAGTTTTCCTCAGCCACAGCAAAGTCCATTCCAGATCATACTCTCCCTTGAACAACGGAGGGTTGTTCCTCTAGAACTTATCCAGTCCCTGGAACTCAGTTGGCCCACCATTGTTGTTGTTATGGTTGACCTATCCGATAACATTGGCCAGAAGTGCCGATGCGTCCGTAATCGCCTGATCGTTGCGTTCTCTACCTACCATTAGTTCCTGTACACGTCCAACACAATTATTAGATACAGAAACTTAAGCGGGTAGATGCGTTAGGCAATCTAACTTAAAGCATCATTGTCTAGAACAAGTATAGACAATTCAAACTAGAGCACACAACAGACTCATACCACGACCTCATTGGACAGACCTGCTCTGATACCACTAAATGTGACACCCTGCTACCCCGCATGTTATAAAGCAATTAATATAAAAATCAATTAAAACAAAACATGTATTTCCTGGAATCAATAAAAAACTTTGTACATGTGTAGAAAGGTCCCACATGATCGAGTTCACAAAACGCGGAAAATAAAACAAGTTTTAAACAAATAAAACATATAAGATAACATAAACATAAACACCCAACCCCGATGTCACAATTCAAAGCTGGTACAACCGTTCCGGAAAATATCTTCAGAATACAACTGACCAACAAACTAACAAGAAAGGTCGTAACTATGAGTGGTGGCTCCTCAGAGTCACTCCTCTCCAGGCTGCTCGTCATCCTTTGAAAGATGTTAATCAGGCCAAACAAACAAACAACAAGAGGGGTGTAAGAATCATGTAAACATATAGGGCATGGAGATAGAAAGCAAGGTAAAACATACAGCATAGTATCATCATAACATACATCAACATAGTTATATATATATAAACATCCAATCAACATCATATCAACCAAGTATGCTATGCAGTGCAATGCAACACTACTCCAACATGCATGTGGATCCATGCTAACTTAGGAAGAACGACTTCGAAGTTAAATATCCATATCGAGAATCTACTCAACGCTGGCGAATCTACTCCTTGGATAGCCAATGCATCAAACCAACGAATGCCTCATCACGGGGGCGCACGGTTACCAAACCTTGGGTAACCTACCGTGGATGGCCAGATCATCGTACTCTAGGACGACCTCCCCTATGTCGAACATCCACCAACAATAACATCTCCAATGATGCATGTAACATACAACAAACAACGGGAAACCGCCACCTCCTTTGCTTCGATGAAATCAACCAAAGACTTCAGTGGAATTGACCGCAGCGGAATCTACCGCAACACTTAAACCTTTAGCGGAATCAACTGCAATACCTTAGACCCAACCGGGTCAAGGTCCCCTTGGAGAAAACTCTCGGCAACCAAGGTGCAACATCAACAGCACCTTAGACCCAAACCGCGAGGTCAAGGTTCCATTGGCCAAAAAGTACCAAGGTACAACTCATGAACGTGCGGTAACCTGACGGTTACCGACTTAACCTTCTTAATTAATCTTTAATTAAGTGATCTAACCTTCATCATTTCTTAACTATGTCATCATCATCGTTGAGAGAGATTGGGGTTAAAAACCCCTGTTTAAGTCCTTAATCTCATATTCTGTCCAGAGGGGTGAGCACGGTCGTGCTTAACCCCGGCACAGGCATGCTGCCACTTATGTTGAGCACGGTCGTGTTTCCTTTTGAGCACGATCGTGCTCAGCTGTACGGGCGTGCTCCTCTACTACACGACCGTGCTGAATGCGTGAACATTTTCCAGAATTCAAACAGGGACCACAGGGTGCTCCCTGTTCAACACAGTCGTGCTTAATGCACGACAGTACTGTTCTGGGCAGAGTTCAACACCAATTTTTATCCGATTAAAATTAGGGATTATTTCTATTAATCCCAAGCCAGTTAACAACATATTCTAGGACTAAACGTCATTATCAACATAGTAACAACACTATCATCACAATCATGGTATCAACCATTCAACCAACAACATTATGCCAATAACAACCATCAATATATCATCATGTTCACATAACCAACATAAACATCAAGAACATAGTATGAACATAGGCATATAAACATCATATTAATAAGATCATGTAATCATAATCAAACAAACCATCATTTTAATCATATACACATACATAACAAACCGAGGTCATGGGAACCCCTTTACCTTACACTACCCCCAATGCCTATGATATACACTACCCTTCTCCCCATACCTGGATTGAAGGTCGCTGCAACGTAAGCTCCTAACAGCAAACTACCCTCGGTTCCCAGAGCAGCTCAACACAAACTCAACCTTAACCAAACCAAACTCAAACCCATTAGTTTCCTATTCAAAACTATGAAAGGAAACCACAAAGGAAGGGAACATTACCTATATATGAGAACATACGAAACAACGCTTCCCAATGACTTCCAAAACTCCACTATAACAATGGATGGACAGGAAATAGGGAAGGAGGCACATTGGGTCGCAACAGTGGCTGCTGTAACCAACAAAATAGGGTTTCACGTTAACCCTCGGGTTCTGTGCCAAACATATATAGTCTGAACTTGAGCACGTTACGTGCTCCACGAAGCTTATGGTAGTGCTAGACTTAGTGTTAGCGAGATGCGGTCCACACATTAAGCACGGGCATGCTCAACTTAAACTTGGCAACACACGCTTTGCTTTAAGCACGTGCGTGCTCATTGATAAGCCTCTGGCTCATCTAGTTTTATGGCTAGTATGACCAGGGTTTTGTGCAAATTATATCGTATTTTCACCCAAATTATATTATATTGTCCTCAAGCAATGTTTTGAGTCTCTAGAGTAGTTTTAGGTTAATTTAGCTAGTTTTAAGTCAAATAATACACTTATAGTTGTGTCTTTGTTTTCAGGATAAGTTGGAAGACAAGAGAATAAAGAAACAGGGGATTCGCCCCGCGACAGTCATACTCGCCACGCGACCCCGAAGCCTGATTGTTCCAAGAAAATGCAAGGTCTCTGGTTCGCCCCGCGAAGTAGGTCTCGCCCCGCGAGTCTTGCAACCCTGAAATTTCAGAGACGATCACGGCTTGCCCGTGTTGAAGGTCACGGCTGTGGCAGTTTTGAAGTTGAAGAGTCTCGCCTCGCGAGCATCCATTCGCCTCGCGAGCCTGGAAGTCAGAAAGCATCACGGTTGGCCCCTGATGTTCATAACGGGCGTGACAAGAAGACTCTTCAGTTCCTCGCCTCGCGAAGGATTGTTCGCCTCGCGAGAATACCAAAGGTTGCAGACTATTCACAAGAATCGCGTCGCGAGAGAGGCTTCGCCTCGCGAATAGGCTTAATTTCTGACTAGTATAAATTGATGTTCTGAACAGTTTGTAAAAACTTTTGCTTCTCCATTGTCCAGTTTTACATTTTCTCTGTGTGTTTTCGTTTTTGTCATGGAGAACTAAGTTCTAGGATTAGTCTACTGTATGAGAATTCCATATACTTGAGGTTTTGTAAATCCCTATTTTAATTGCTTTTCCCTTTTCAATACCATATTATACATTTCTGTTTGTTATTTCAGGAGTGTGTAGTATTGTATTGATTTGTTTCAGTGATGTTATTTTCCTATACTTAATCGCGTTTGTTATTTCGCGTGTGTTCATTCATGTTCGTTTGTTCATGAGAGCTTAACCCCGTTTGTTATTTCGGGAATAGGAACTTGCATCCATAGTAGCAATTACGTTGTTAGTTGTTGCTGTAACTGAAAGGGGATTAGAATCTGCTTAGGGTTTGGGATTACATGAACCAAGGATAGTGGGGAATTCGAGGACAGTAGATTAATCGTTGTTTGCTAATTGATAATCTCTTTTCAACTGCCCTGTTTTCATTGCTTTGTTATTGCTTATTTTCTTATTTGCACTCCAATCCAAACACCCCCCCAAAAACTGATTTTTGTGAGAGATAACACTTTCAGAGTCCTTGAGAGACGACATCCGAGTTGTCGCCCTAAACTACAGTTTTAAACCCGCTCGTCCTTTTTGCGCGCGCCAATGTATGTGACCAAAAATTGGCGCCGTTGCCGGGGACTCTGAGTTGTTATTTTTCGCATTTTTTTTTTCTTTCTTTTATTTTTGTTTTTGTTTTTAATTAGTCTGGCTACTAGATCTAACTGCCCTGAACTGTGTGAATTTGATCCTGAGATAGAAAGAACATTGCATACACTCCGTAGAGAATTTCGGGCTAGTTCTAGTAGTGATTCTCATTCCAAGTCTGAAATTGAAAACAAGGGAGACCAAAGGACATTGAGGCGACTTGCTGCCCCGATGTGAATTACAATGGTTTGTGCATTGCTTATCCTCGGTCTTGACACTCCTTTTGAATTAAAATCTGGGCTAATCCATTTGTTGCCAAGATTCAATGGTCTTGCAGGTGAGGATCCACACAAGCACCTCAAGGAATTCCAAGTTGTCTGCTCCACAACTTTGAGGCCAGAAGGAGTAACTAAGGATCATATCAAGTTGAAGGCTTTTCCGTTCTCACTCCAAGGAGCTGCAAAAGATTGGCTATTATACCTTGAGCCGAACTCCATTACCACATGGAACGATTTGAAGAGGCTCTTCCTAGAGAAATATTTTCCTGCCTCCAGAGCTGCCTCAATCAGAAAAGAAATCTGTGGCATCAGGCAAGGAAATGAGTCGCTAGCTGAATATTGGGAGAGGTTCAAGCAGTTGACATCCAGTTGCCCCCAGCATCAAATTTCTGAACAGCTTCTCATCCAATATTTTTATGAAGAGTTACTGCCGATGGATAGGAATATTTTGGATGCTGCTAGTGGGGGAGCGTTGGTTGACAAGACTCCATCTGCTGCCAAGCAACTCATTGAGAACATGTCACTGAATTCCCAGCAATTCACTACCAGAAGAAATTCTGTTGATACTAGAGGTGTACATGAGGTCCACACTTCTTCTTCCAGCCATGACCGTGATGATAGAATTGATAGGCTCACTTCTTTGGTAGAGAAATTGGCAATGGATAGGGTTCAGCCTGCGGTGTTGTGTGGCATGTGCAGTTCTCCTGAGCACCCATATGAAGCATGCCCCATTTTGCAAGGAGGATCGATTCTTGAATCACCTCAAGCCTTTGCAGTCCATCCCAGTATAATCAAGGCAATAACCGAGCAGTGCAAAGACTCCAGACCTCTCAACAAATAGGTACCATCCCAGCTGGAGTAATCATCCTAATCTGCGGTATGGGAACTCATCCCAACAGAGACCGATGGCACCTCAGAATCCTCCTCCAGTGGCCACTTCTGCACCTCCCGGATCTTCAGTAGATGACATGCTCAAACAAATGGCTGCACAAATGGCTGCACAAAATCTACAGTTTCAGCAGCAAATGGGACAGATTCAGGCCTCACAGGCACAGTTTCAGCAGCAAACAAATGCCAGCATTAAAAATTTGGAGACACAGATTGGACAGATGGCCACATCAATTAATAGCACACCGCAAGGTCAAAGGATAACCCAGCTGCCAGCACAGCCAGTGATAAATCCCAATGCCTCCAACCCTAATGTGAGTGCCATATCTCTGAGATCGGGAAAAGTTGTTGAGGCCACCTCTGGAAGGGATGAAGAAACTATTGAGGTAACTCCTGAGCCTACTGTTGAGGTTACTCCTGAGCCTATGGTTGAAGTTGAAGCTGAGAAAGTGTATAGACCACCCATTCCATTCCCACATAGATTGCAGAATAATAAGAAGATTGGTGGTGAAAATAAGGAGAAGGAGATTCTTGATGTTTTCAGAAAAGTAGCTGTAAATATTCCTCTCCTAGATGTGATCAAGCAAGTGCCCAGATATGCCAAATTTTTGAAGGATCTATGCACCAACAAGAGGAAGATGAAGACTAATGAGAGGGTTGACTTGGGAATGAATGTCTCAGCGCTTATCCAGTCTAAGCCAGAAAGAGTTGTTGCTTTAACCCCTACTCAGGCACTACCACAGAAGTGCAAGGATCCAGGCACATTCACTATCCCATGTACTATTGGGGATAGGAAGTTTGAGAACTGCATGTTGGACTTGGGAGCATCAATCAATATCATGCCTACCTCCATCTTTAACAACCATGATCTTGGGCCATTATAGTACCATGTGTCTTACCATCCGGTTGGCTAACGAGGACCAGTGCCCGACCCATGGGAATGGTAGAGGATGTACTAGTGCAAGTTGATGATTTGATATTCCCTGCGGACTTCTACATCCTAGACATGGCAGGAGAGACTCAGTCCAGTAGATCACCTATAATCTTGGGCAGACCATTCATGATGACATCCAAGACCAAGATTGATGTTTATGATGGGACTATGTCTATGGAGTTTGGTGGTATTGTGGCCAAATTCAAGATCTTTGATGCTATGAAATACCCAGTAGAGGAGCACTCTGTTTTCCACTTAGAGTTGCTTTCAGAGCTTATTGAGGATACTCATGAGGACTTTATTTCTGATTTTCCTTTTCTTTCTGGTTTTGATGATGTATATACTTGTACTAACTGCACTAACACTAACCCGTGTTCTGTTTGTGCTGAGTTTCTGGATTCAACTTTGCAGGATGATAGTGATAATGAGAGTGAAGCTGTCTATTCAGCAGAAGTCCTTGACCCCATGGCTACTCCCAATGCACCATCTGTTGAGCAGCCACCTTCTTTGGAACTCAAACCACTTCCTGAGAACCTGAAGTATGCCTACTTGGGGAGGAATGAAACATTGCCAGTCATCATTTCCTCCAGCCTCAACTCTCGACCGGGAAGCCAAGCTTTTAGAGGTTCAGAAGAAGCACAAGAAGGCTATTGGGTGGACATTGGTGATATTCCAGAATTAGCCCCTCCGGATGCATGCACAGAATTTTATTGGAGGATGGAGCTAAACCATGAAGACAGCCCAAAGGCGACTTAACCCACTCGATTTTGGATGTGGTGAAGAAAGAGGTGACTAAGCTTCTACGGGCGGGTATTATTTACCCCATCTCACGATAGTACTTGGGTAAGTCCGGTGCAAGTTGTACCAAAGAAGTCTGGTCTAACAAGTAGTTAGGAATGAAAATAATGAGCTTGTGCCTACTAGAGTCCAGAATAGTCTAGCGAGTTTGTATAGACTATAGGAAGTTAAACCAGGCCACCGAAAGGATCATTTTCCTTTGCCGTTCATAGATCGAGATCTTTGGATCGGCTGGCTGGTCAATCTCATTATTGTTTTCTAGATGGCTATTCCGGGTATTTCCAGATTCATATTGCCCCTGAGGATCAGGAAAAGACCACCTTCACGTGCCCCTTCGGTACGTTTGCTTATAGGAGGATGCCATTTGGCCTCTGTAATGCTCCTGGCACCTTTCAAAGATGCATGCTTAGCATTTTCTCTGACTTTATTGAAAATTGCATAGAGGTGTTCATGGATGATTTTACTGTATATGGCTCCTCATTTGATGCTTGTTTGCATAGTCTAAGTCTAGTTCTACAAAGATACATTGATACTGATCTGATTTTGAATTATGAGAAATGTCACTTCATGGTAGAACAGGGGATAGTTTTGGGTCATGTAATTTCCAAAGAGGGTATTTCTGTAGATCCTGCAAAAATTAATTTGATTTCTTCATTGCCTTACCCATCTTGTGTACGCGAGATCCGTTCTTTTCTTGGACATGCAGGTTTCTACAAGCGCTTTATAAAGGACTTCAGCAAGATAGCACTGCCATTGTCAAACCTGCTGAAGAATGATGCCCTGTTCCAGTTTGATGAAAAGTGCAAGGAGTCATTTGACTATCTGAAGAAAGCGTTGACTTCTACCCCTGTCATCCAGCCCCCTGACTGGACACTCCCTTTTGAACTGATGTGTGATGCTTCCAATTTTGCTGTGGGAGCAGTTCTGGCACAAAGGGTGGGCAAGGTTGCCCATGTAATTCACTATGCTTCTAGGACCTTAGATGCTGCACAGGCAAATTACACCACCACTGAGAAAGAACTGCTAGCTGTTGTATTTGCACTTGATAAGTTTAGGTCTTATTTGCTAGGTTCTAGGGTGACTATTTTCACTGACCATGCAGCTCTGAAATATCTGTTGAAGAAGCCAGAAGCTAAGCCAAGACTGGTCCAGTGGATGCTTTTGCTCCAAGAATTAAATGTGGAGATAAAGGATAAAAGTGGAGCTGAAAATTTGGTAGCAGATCATTTGAGCCGGATAGCAAGGGATGAGGATACTTTTCCCATCCAAGATGATTTCCCTGATGAGAGACTGTTACATCTGTATGGGGTAACCCCCTGGTTTGCTGACATTGTAAATTTTCTTGTTGCTGGTGTTGTTCCTGCAGGTACAAGTAGACATAAGTTCCACAAGCTGAAAAGCGATGCAAAGTACTATGTGTGGGATGATCCCTACCTGTGGAAGTTTTGCAGTGACCAGGTTATTCGGAGGTGTGTACCCAATCATGAGACAGAGTCCATCCTGCATTTCTCACATGCCTTTCTAGTTGGAGGACACTTTGGACCTCAGAGGACAGCAAGAAAAGTCCTGGATTCTGGGTTCTACTGGCCCACAATTTTTAGGTATTCATATGAGGTATACAAGAATTGTAAAGAATGTCAAATAACAGGCCCTGCCATCACTCGTAGGAGTGAGATGCCTCAACAGCCCATGCTCTTTTGTGAAGTTTTTGATGTGTGGGGGATGGATTTTATGGGTCCTTTCCCTCCTTCTTTTGGTTTTGTATATATTCTGTTGGCTGTAGATTATGTTTCAAAGTGGGTGGAAGCAATCCCCACTAGGACTAACGATGCTCAAATTGTTTCCAAATTTGTTAGGTCCAACATTTTTTGCAGGTTTGGCATACCTAAGGCCATCATTAGTGACCAGGGCACACACTTCTGTAACAGAACCATGGAGGCCTTACTCAGGAAATATGGGGTTGTACATAGAGTGTCCACTGCTTACCATCCCCAAACCAATGGCCAGTGAAATATCAAACAAGGAGATCAAGCAAATTCTAGAGAAGATGGTGCAGCCTAATAGAAAGGAATGGAGGCCGCCGTCTGGAAGACGCACTGTGGGCACAAAGGACTGCTTTCAAGACCCCTATAGGAATGTCCCCATTTCGGCTAGTTTTTGTAGAGATTACACGTGCAGGTACACACAAGCCCTTCAAGGTTAACGGGCAGAGGTTGAAGCCATTCCATGGTGTGGATGCTGTTGTTCCTGTGGATGCAAATGTTGAGGAGCTCTCCTTGGAAGCTCCCACCTACACCGCTACTTAATCAGGGAGTTTCTTTTCCTTTCCCTCACTCTGATTGTATAGTTCTGTTGTTCATTGGGGACAATGCATGTTTTAAGTGTGGGGGAGGGAACTAGTTGTAGTTTTGTTGAGTCTTGTTTCTTTGAATAAAGCTCCTGAATAATTTGAGAAGCTCAGGAGCATTTGTGTGTTGAGTCTTTTGTTGGCAAGTTTGCTAGATTTTGATTGATGTTGCACAGATTGCTTGCATGATTGATATGTGATGATTCCCCCTAGGCTGAAAAATTTTTGTTTTTGAAAAGTGATTCCCATGTGAAATTGAAAACTGAACTTTGGGATTTTGTTATGATGACATGACTTATGATAAGTTTGGGGTGATAGGGAGCACACACTAGGGATAGAATCTATTTCAAATAATTTGCATGAATGTCCAGGTGAGGTTTTGAGCCTCCAACATGTTTTTGACTGTGTGAAAATCACTTTCAAGTTGCACTTTCCTGAATTTGATTGAATCTCTTTTTGGTTTGCATGATTATGTGTTTGCTTCAGATGATTTAGGCATTTTCTTTGTAAATAGCTACTTGGCCTAAAATAAAACAATTCCTAATGCATGTTCCCTAGTTAGCCCCTTTGAGCCTATTAGCCTGTTAATTCTTGATAACCTAATGTTATAAGCCCAAAAATCTAGAAAACCATGTTAACCCGATCTTAGGATTAGGAGAGCATGTAATCTTAGAATGGGTGCAAGAAACTAAGTTTGGGGTGTTTGCAAGGTGTAAGATGTTGTTGGGATTGAAAAAAAAAAAAAAAAGTTGGAGCCAAAGGCTTGTGAAAGAAAAAGTGTACAAATGTTGGAAAAAAAAAAGAGAAAAGCAGAAAAAAAAATATAAAAAAATACAAAAATGCCAAAAAGGTTGTTGGAAATAAAAAGGCTGTAGCCACCCAGAAGCATAAAGAAAAAAAACTAAGAAAGGAACTTGAGTGAATTTCAAAGTGTAAATATAGTTCATGCTCTCTTAGTTCCTAGGGTCTTCAGCCTAGTTCCTTTTGTATATCCTACCCTTAGCCAGGCCCTATTACAACCCATAAAAGACCTTTTGATGTTGCATGCATGTTTTTTGTGGGAACCATTTTGAGATGAAAATCAAATTTATGGGAAGTGTTCTTGAAAAGTGAAACTGAGTGCAATATTGATAGCCTGACACAAACTGAGTGATTGAGTGATATACTAAATGCCCTTGTGAGGAAGGCAGTTGTTTGAAGTCGGTGATCTCCCTCTTGTGTGTAACTTAGATCCCCTTCTTAGATTAATGATTGTTTGATTGATGAAATTCTCAAATGTTTAGAATAAATGAATGTGGGGATTGCTTTGTTTGAAAAGGGGGCATTGAAGAAAACTGTTTGATGTGTTGCTTGAATTTGTGCAATGTTGATTGAATCTTTTAAGCTTGCCAGGTCTTGAGTCTTTTTGATTTTTGAGTCTTAGTTTGCTTGGGGACAAGCAAAGTTTAAGTTTGGGGTATTTTGATAAGCCTCTGGCTCATCTAGTTTTATGGCTAGTATGACCAGGGTTTTGTGCAAATTATATCGTATTTTCACCCAAATTATATTAGATTGTCCTCAAGCAAGGTTTTGAGTCTCTAGAGTAGTTTTAGGTTAATTTAGCTAGTTTTAAGTCAAATAATACACTTATAGTTGTGTCTTTGTTTTCAGGATAAGTTGGAAGACAAGAGAATAAAGAAACAGGGGATTCGCCCCGCGACAGCCATACTCGCCACGCGACCCCGAAGCCTGACTGTTCCAAGAAAATGCAAGGTCTCTGGTTCGCCCCGCGAAGTAGGTCTCGCCCCGCGAGTCTTGCAACCCTGAAAAGTCAGAGACGATCACGGCTTGCCCGTGTTGAAGGTCACGGCTGTGGCAGTTTTGAAGTTGAAGAGTCTCGCCTCGCGAGCATCCATTCGCCTCGCGAGCCTGGAAGTCAGAAAGCATCACGGTTGGCCCCTGATGTTCATAACGGGCGTGACAAGAAGACTCTTCAGTTCCTCGCCTCGCGAAGGATTGTTCGCCTCGCGAGAATACCAAAGGTTGCAGACTGTTCACAAGAATCGCGTCGCGAGAGAGGCTTCGCCTCGCGAATAGGCTTAATTTCTGACTAGTATAAATTGATGTTCTGAACAGTTTGTAAAAACTTTTGCTTCTCCATTGTCCAGTTTTACATTTTCTCTGTGTGTTTTCGTTTTTGTCATGGAGAACTAAGTTCTAGGATTAGTCTACTGTATGAGAATTCCATATACTTGAGGTTTTGTAAATCCCTATTTTAATTGCTTTTCCCTTTTCAATACCATATTATACATTTCTTTTTGTTATTTCGGAGTGTGTAGTATTGTATTGATTTGTTTGATGATGTTATTTTCCTATACTTAATCGCGTTTGTTATTTCGCGTGTGTTCATTCATGTTCGTTTGTTCATGAGAGCTTAACCCCGTTTGTTATTTCGGGAATAGGAACTTGCATCCATAGTAGCAATTACGTTGTTAGTTGTTCTTTGTAACTAAAAGGGATTAGAATCGCTTAGGGTTTGGGATTACATGAACCAAGGATAGTGGGGAATTCGAGGACGATGGATTAATCGTTGTTTGCTAATTGATAATCTCTTTTCAACTGCCCTGTTTTCATTGCTTTGTTATTGCTTATTTTCTTATTTGCACTCCAATCCAAACACCCCCCCCCCCCCAAAAATGATTTTTGGGGGTGATAACACTTTCAGAGTCCTTGAGAGACGACATCCGAGTTGTCGCCCTAAACTACAGTTTTAAACCCGCTCGTCCTTTTTGGCACGTGCGCGACAGCGCGACCACTCATGTACCAGAAAGGGACTTTTAAGTCAAAAATCCCACAAAGCCCTTAGCCAACAATTCTTACTTAACAAAAAAAGCTTAAGAAAAGAACTTAGCGAAAAGCAGGGTGTTACAAACTCCAACCCAAATTTTGGAATAATTTCACTTGGAATCTTCTTATGTATCTCAACAATTTCACCGATCTCTAATGCATCACTATTACCATTCTTGAGTTGTTGATGTTCTTCTTCCATTACTTCTCTATTGTTCACTATCTTCAATTTAAATAAAATCAATTAAAAATATGAATATATATATAATATTAAAACAAAACCTTAAATAGCATGTGATATTATATAATTATCAGAAACATAAATAGGATATATAAAGATTATTATAAATAATTTATATAAAATATGATACAAAGAAAAATATAATTAAAAAACAATTATGATGAAAACGCTCCCCCCATCGCACATAATGAAATTCTTCTTCTATGACAAGGAATATTTAATATTTAAGCATATAATTACATTTTGGTCAATGTGCAGGGACTTGCGTTACCTTTTGGTCAAGGTGAAGTGCAGCCGTGCAGGGACTTGCTTAATGACTCGGGAGACAAATGTGTGCAGATGGTCAGCACCTTTTCAATGATGGAATGCGGCAAGCAGGGACAGGTGATACTTAAAAGAGGGAAAAGGGCATACAGTCACCATAAACTATAACTCATTTATAAATAGACATCCTTAATTATAAATTCTTTTCAATTAATCCCTAAAATCTATAAATTAGTCAAATTGATTCTTCTGACAACCATATGTTAAATCATTAACGGTGATTTAATCTCAGTCATCCATTTTTCTTATATCTCAACCATTGATTTTTTATTATTTTATTTTTTACAAAAGAATGAAAAAAATCCATCTCTTTCTGCGTTTCTCCACCTTCTTCTTCTCCAACAAAGGTAAGAAAACATATGCTATCATCATATTTTATCAATAGCAGCAGCACGCGATAAAACAGAGAGAATCTATACAAAAAGGCCACACATTTCATTGCCTTGAAGTGGTAGCATTTTACAAATTGAAAAGAAAACAAGGTCGTAGCCAAAATTAACTTCACCTCACCAAGCAAGACACATCGCAGAGCAATTTAAATTAGCATAGATTTGGTGTTGACACAGTATAAAAGAGTTTAGTTTATGCTTAAGATTGTATTGTAAAGCAGAGCGTTACCCACTCTTACAATGTTAGTTGTTGTTATACCAGAATTAGAACCAAGAGATTTTTGTAAATAAAAGAAGAAGAAGAATAAAACGAAGAATAATAAGAGAAGAATAAAGAGGAGAAGAATTGTGGTAAAATCTGATGATAGCATCATGTTTTCTTACCAGAAAATGTTTTCTTACTTTTGTGGTAGAAGAAGAAGAAGGTGGAGAAACGCAGAAGAAGAGATGGATTTTTTTCCTTTTTTTTTAAAAATAAAATAATAAAAAATCAATGGTTGAGATTTAAGAAAAATTGTATGGCTGAGGATAGATCACCGTTAATGATTTAACATATGTTTAACAGAAGGACCAATTCCACTAATTTATAGAGTTTAGGGATTAATTGGGAAGAATTGATAGTTAAGGGTGTCTATTTGCAAATGAGCTATAGTTTAGGGTGGCTGCATGCCCTTTTCCCCCGTAAAATAATTTGTAAACGCCAAACGGGAATCACATGTAGGTTAAAGAAAAAGTTAACAGCACCGCAAAGTGTTAAAAGGGAGGCGTTAAGAATGATAAAAATTTAAATGACGTGTCAACACCTCATTGGTGTGACAGAGAATGGTACGGGCTCCTGGGACAGAAGATCCGTGTAAAGCCTCGATTTTCTGCTTCTTGTTAATCCGTGCTTTAGTGTGTGCTTGTCAGTAATTAATTTTAAAGTTTTATAGATTATTTTGATAAAATAAAACCATTTTTATAACTTAGTTTATCCTAGGAAGCTCCAATAAAAATTTTAGCTAAAAATTCAGACGAATTCCGATATGCGTTTTCTCTATCGGTACAAGTTTACTGATCAGAAAATGAAATTTTTACTCCTGAACAAAACGATTGGACTTCTAATTAAGATTGCTAATGTTTCCAATATTTTAAAAATATTTTTTAAAAAAATTTTATTTCATTTATTCTTCGGGTGCGATTTTCATAAGAAATACGATCGTTTTACACTGCCGGGGAGAGGAATTGAACTGGAACGAAACAAAGGGAAGTCAATGAATTTATTTTCATCAGATTTTGGAGTGTTTGGTGAGCAAAATCTACTTTGAATAGTAAACCATTATTACATGAAATCATTATTTTCATAATAAATTATTATATTTCAAAAAAAATTCATTAAAAATAAAAAATAAAAAATTTAATTTTTCCTCTCTTTTTCTGTTGAACCAGCGCCCCCCTCCTCTATATAAACCCCTCTTCCTCTTTATTCTTCACTTTTCATCTCATAAACTCCAAAGCACTCATAACACACTTGCTTAAGTTCTTCTTGTTTTTGAGCAAACTCAAGTCTTGCTCTCAAGGCTTCTAATTTCTGCTGCACCTAGGTATAATGTTCATCTCTTCTACTTTAAGTTTATTGCCATTTTTATTTTCTACACATGCATGTCAAAGTTGTTCATGAAAGCTTATTCCTTTTGCTTTAAAACCACTTCCTTTCAAGTTCTACTCATCTTCGTCACCATCATCAACACTTGCATGTTGAAAAAACCTTTCCCATGACCTATTTTGAAGGGTGGCCTAAACCCTAAGGGGGGAAAGGTTGATGGTTTTGCAAAAATTTCTACATGCATGTTAATTATTTATGTTCATGGTTCCAACTCATGGTCTTAGAAGAAAAATCATTTTTACATGAAAATGGTTTCTATAAACTCTTACTCATTTTCACTTTCATTTTGATGTCTTGCATGTGTTCAAAAAGTTATCCTCGCTATGATCATGGAGTGGCAAAAAACACCAAGAGGGGAAAAATGAGAGCTTTTGATTAAAATCCCACATGCATGGCTTAAGGACTTTGATTTAAGTATTTTTCAAATTATGTAGTTGTTAACAATATGTATTCCTTCCTTGTTATGATTCTATGGCTAAAACTCTAAAATATTTGAGTTAGTGAAGCCTAACTTTTGATCATTGGAAGGATACATGTTTAATGAAACTATAAACTTTGCTTGAGTGAAGTAATGTTTACTTTGAAAAATTTTAATGTTCCTAACCCTTGTATTTTAAAGGGACCGAAACTCAGTTGATGAGTTGACGAGGCTTGTTCAATTTTTTTTTTAAGTAAAAGGATGTTTAGAACACTATAGTATTTACGTGCATGAAATTAGATTGGTGAAAAATCACATTTTTCCACCATTTCTTGTGGAGGCCGAAACCTATGGTTGATGAGGTTAGGGTTTGCAATTTTATTTTTCAAGTTTTAAATTTTATTTTACCTATTTGATGCTTAAAAGTCTAAATCCAAAAGCTTGTAGAAATTAAAATTTTCTAGCCTATAGATCATGACCGAAAGCATGCATGAAGAATAAGGGTGATTTATAAATTTTTTAACTTATGTTAAACATTTGTTTTGATTAGAATTGCAATCGTAACGAGAACTCAAGTACGTTGCTTTGAAACCACGATCGAATCCTTTACCGTTTTACGAGGTAAGGGAAGAAAGCCTGAGGGTTATTATTATGATGATGACTATGTGTTACCTATGTTTGCTCAATGATGATTGATTTTGTTTGGATGAATATGATGAGTTTTTATGTAATCTATATGCATTATGTGTTTACTTGATTTGTACAAAGTTTATTATTATATAAATGTGTTAGTGTAATGATATATTTGTTCAAGTTGTTGCATTGAAAGCCTAACCTTGGGTTGGAGCTCAATTAAATAAATTAAGATAAAAGTCTTAATAGAAATTGTGGAGGAAGCTATAAATAAATAATTTTATTTGAAAATAAGTTTTGATTGAAAAGAGAAGAAAGATAAAATCATATTTCAAATTTATTTTGTAATATTAGAAATTTTATGAAAAAGGGAAATATTTTTTCTTTTGATGATAAGTAGAATTTTTGGAAATAAATTAACAAGTAAAAGGGGTTTCCAAATTAATTCCTTAAGTTAGAAGGAATTCTTTTAAAAGAAAAGTTAATTTGATTTTCGATGAAAAAGAATGAAATTTTTAAAAACAAGGTGATTTTTTAAAATGAATTTCAAATAAAAAGTTTTACTGAAGTCTTTACTCAAAACAATATTCCAATAACTTGGATAAGTTATGGAAATTTTGGTTTTGTTTTGTTTTTCAATGAACGAAAAATAACGTTGAAAAGTGGATCTAGTAACCGAGACGTCGGGCGACTAGTGATAATAAACACATTGATCTATGATCCCTGTCACGTTGTTGTGGACTGTGTGTTGTTATACGTTGTTGTCGACTGTGTGTCCTACATACGTTATATAAACGTGGTAAAAGAATTAAAGGTGAAAAGTTGATTTTTCTATGACCACAAAGTCTAAAACCGGTGCATCGGTTTAAGACTCTTGTGATTGAACACTCGGACTCAAATGTCCTGTGTTTACAAACTTTAATACATTGAAAAATTATGGAGGTCATGAGACTTTGAGCTTCGACAAAGAAAGAATTATACACAAAGAAAATCTGCGATAATAAAATGTTTTTCGTGCATTTGGCAGACGTGCCCAAAGTTGTTTTGTGTGAATACCTTGAAGGGCATGGTATATCATGTTACGTTGTATCATTGTGCCTTGACAGACAATGAAATCCATATGCCTTAATTACTATGCCTTGAGTTGGATAGTATGCTATGGACATCCACGCACGTTGCACGCTGTGCTAGGAGTTTTGGACAGTGTAGTGGACTAACACGTTGTGCCTTTTATGGCAAAAATTTCGGGCCTGATCAGCTCATTTTAAACAAAGTGAAGTTGGGATCTCTGGAGATTAGGATAGAAGTTGAATTATAGAAGTGTCATGGTTTTCAAAAAGCGATGATTATCTCTTTCTATGTGCTGCTTAAAGTGGTATCTTGTTATTTGTATACGATGTTTTTGTATGTTTTGGGTGCATATAGTTGTCATAATTATCCATATATTGGTATCTTACCCTTGCATTTTCCTTCATGTATATATGTATGTATCCTATTATGTTGAGACTAGATGGACCCAGCTCTGCCTCTCGTGCACCCCCGGGTGCGAGCGATCATGTTTGAGGATGCCGACAACCCTGGGGTTTCGGTGATTCATTCGGGGAATCACACTGCCGAGTACACTGGCCCGGTTTGCACTATATAAGGAACATAGGAGGGAGGTCCAGAGAGGAGGATTCATACCGTGGAGATCATGCGGATATCACTTCCGCCAGTCTGGTTTTATGGACAGCTAGTGTTGGATCCACCACCTCTGAATGTGGCGCCAGTTTCACCCATAGAGGAGGACCCCGAGGAATTCATGGAGGAGGAACCTCGGTATCATCCTATGAGCAGTGGTGATGATGATGCACCTGGCGAGGGAGCCGGAGTGGTAGTATCCTCTTCGATACTTCTTACGGATATGGGGGAGACTTCCATGGTCTCCGAATGGGTATCACTAGTTTGTCTTGACCAGACTTAGGAAGTCTAGTTTTATTTTAGGGTAGTGATGTTGGATGGATCTTGTAAGTTGCATGTTTTATTTTGTCTCTTTAAACTTTAGTACAATGTAGTGTTTCGTTGAAGAAAACTTCTTCAATGCACCTGTCACTAAGACGGTATTTGTTATCAATGTGAATCTCATGTATGTTTTCTATGAATGTAAGTTGGTCTTTTAATTCCATTGTCTTAAGTTATGAGTTTTATTTAATAATGAATTACTAATTAGATATAAACATTCCGAAAGAAATTGACATGTTTCTTATAACGTTAATATTAGTAAAAATGGTTAATTAATGTAATGCCAGGTAAGGGTGTTACATTAAGGGTGGTATCAACGCTGGTCGAGTCTTTCGGGAATCTTTGGGAACTAGGCTTGTTGTGTTTTTGTTGTGTGACTCTAAATAGGGTTGTTTGAGTTACTTCGTAGAAGTAATGGATGTTGGAAAAAAATAATTGAATATCCCTTATCTAGTTGACATTTAATTGATTTTATCTTGTTGATCAGTTATGGAGCTAGAGGAAGGACGAGGACGTGGCCGCAGAGGAGGCCGTAGAGGTGGTTTTGTTGGTGGGGGAATGGATTTTGCAGCACAAGATATGGCAGACGTTGCAGCTGCCATTGCTCAACAAACCGCTACTATGGCTGCACAACACCAACAGGAGCAAGCTCGTGCTGAGCAAGTTGCTGAAAGTCGTGCTCTGACTGCTTTCCGATGCCAGAACCCCCCACAGTTTCATGGGGATGCTGACCCCACAAAAACTGACTTGTGGAATCAAGAGATAGAGAAGATTTTCGAACTGATCAACAGCCCTGAGGCAGTTAGAGTGCCTTATGCCACTTTCCTGTTGATGGGAGATGCGGAGTACTGGTGGAGAGGCACTAGGCAACTACTCGAGGTAAATCACTAAGAAATTACTTGGGAGGTTTTCCGTACTGCGTTTCTAGACAAATACCTTCCCCAGAGTGCTCGAGCTAAGAAAGAACAAGAGTTTTTGTGCTTGCGACAAGGAGAGATGATCGTTGGAGAATATGCGGCCAAGTTCGAGTCATTGGCCAAATATTTTCGGTTTTTCCAAGACAACCCAGATGAGGGTTGGAAGTGCGAAAGGTTTGAAGGAGGATTGCGGTACGAAATCAGAGACTCAATACTGCCCCTGGAGATCAGGAATTTTCAAGCTCTGGTGGAGAAATGTAGAAAATTAGAATAGATGCGGAAAGGAAGGGACAATCGAGGAAATGTTGGGGGACCCTCACGAACAAGGAACCAAGGCCAGAAAGGAAGACAAGCCCAGCAAAAGCCATACTCTAGACCAACTGGGAACAATTGGAGCCACCAACAGTACCGTCCAGTTGCTTCAGTCACTGGAAGTATTAACCAGAGGAGTCAAGGCAATAGTCAAGGTAAGAGATGTTTTAAATGTGGAGATCCGACCCACTTAGTTGATGTATGTCCCGTGAGAGGGATGAAATGCTTTAACTGTGATCGGATGGGACACTTAGCAAAGGACTGTAGGGTGAAGAAGCAGGAACCCACAATCAACAGTGCCAGAGTTTCAAAACCAATAGCTAAAGGAAGAGTTTTTACTATGAGTGGTGCTGAGACCTTTAACTCCAAAGATCTTATGAAAGGTACTTTGTGAACTAGCTGGTAACCTCTTAACAGTGCTTTTCGATTCAGGTGCAACTCATTCATTCATCTCAAATGATTGTGTGAGACTTTTGGCCTTACCTATTACTTCATCACCATATGATTTAATTGTCTCCACACCTACTGCTGATCCTGTTATGGTAAGTTGTGTGTTTCACTTGTCCGATTGTCATTCAAGATCGACACTTTCTTGTTGATCTGATCTGCTTGCACTTAATACAATTAGATGTTATTTTGGGTATGGATTGGTTGTCTTCTAATCGGGTGCTTTTAGATTGTGCCCATAAGAACCTAGTTTTTCGGATTCCGAAATTTATGGATTCCTCTCTACCTATTCGATGAGGTCTTTCTCGAATGAAAAAGATGACAAATGCTTGCTTTTAACAAGCTTAGATGTCGAGGAGGAAGTTAGTTTGAGTGCTATACCGGTTGTAAGAGACTTTCCGGAGGTGTTTCCTTCTAATGTGCCAGGATTACCATTGGCAAGGGAAATTGAATTCTCTATCGATCTAGTTCCGAGAACTGGACCGATATCGATTGCTCCTTATCGAATGTCACCCACAGAGCTCAGTGAACCGAAGGCTCAACTATAAGATCTGTTGTCGAAGCAGTTCATAAGACCCAATGTTTCTCCTTGGGGAGTACCTATTCTTTTAGTATGAAAGAAAGATGGAGGTTCAAGACTTTGCATGGATTATAGACAGCTTCATAAAGTGACGATCAATAATAAGTACCCATTGCAAGGAGCTGTTGTTTTCTCAAAAATTGACTTGAGGACAGACTATCACCAGATTAGAGTCAAGACTGAGGACATACCGAAGGCGGTGTTTCGAACACGCTATGAGCATTATGAGTGTCTTGTGATGTGATAAGCCTCTGGCTTATCTAGTTTTATAACTAGTAAGGCCATGGTTTTTGTGCTAAATGTTCGAGTTTAATCTCGTTTTCGCCCAAATTTGGATTTAATTGTCCTCAAGCAACATTTTTAGTCTTTTAAGTAGTTTTTAGTAATTTTTGCTATTTTTGAGTCAAATAAAGCATTTAATGCTATTTTATATTTTCATGTTAAAAGTGAAGCTCGAGAGAACTTGGAGAATTGAAGAAAACAAACTAAAAGAAGAATTTCATGGTCTCGCCGCCCCGTGAGCCAGAGCTAATGCTGAGCAAGGAATTGAAGCATTTCAGTCTCGCCCTGTGATCCAGACATAGGAAATCAGAGAGCGCTCAGTCTCGCCCCGCGAGACAGTCTTCACCCCACGAATATTAAAATCTGCTTGCAGCCAGATTCACGTGAAGTAAATGGTGCAGGAGCCCACATGATAGTTTTGAGTCCAAATCTATTTGGATTTGGATTATTATGATTAAAAGATAATTTAATTGGCCTGATAGAAAAGTTTGGATTTGGATAATAATTGCCTATCACAACAATGAATGATATGATAAGATTTGGCAATTAATTTGGAGATATTGATTTGGCAATTAGTTTGGAAGATTGAAGTCATTAGAGAATATCAATCATGGAATGGAATTGATATTGAAGATAAGAAAAAGATTTGACTTTGGCAAAAATAATGTAACATGAATGCTATGGACTTGGTCAATGTTTGCTTGGAGACTTAAAATTGCAATTGGAATTTGAAAGTCAAAGAGCATGCCAACATGGAAGAAGGAATGGATGGGGCCCATACAAATTCAATTTGAATGGAATTAAATAAGCAAAGTTCCAGAGGTGTAAATGTGATTGACAAAGTCATGTGAAGTAATTTGTGTAGAGGTCCATGTGATGGTTTGGCAGCAAATCAATTTGGATAACAAATTAGCAAGTGCATTATCAATACAATAAAAGAATGAGATTTTGGCCATTAAATTAGGAGATTGGAGGCTTGTAATATATATAGGCTTAGCGTACAACAAAAAAAGAGGAAGACAGAACCGAGCGCAAGGGGCAGTACCAAAACACAGTAGTTTAATTCTCCTCTTTTTCTTTTCCTTGTTTCTCTTGGAGCTGCATCTCCATTAGTTTAGGATTATTTTTTGTTCTCTTTTCATTTATTTTATTATGAATGTGATGAGGAGCTAATCCCTTTTCCTAAGGGAACGATGAATGACATAGTGAATTCAAGTAATATTTTCTTATACCCTTATTTTTTTCTTGTTTCTTAATTCTGATGTGTTTGCGTTAATCATAAAGGCCTGTGGTTAACTAGTCTAGTGCGTTGAGGCTGAGAAGCGATTCATGCTTAGGACTTGAATTAAGAACACTGTTTGAACATTACTAGGGATAGAATAGGAAAGCTGTGCAATCGCTATAGAGAACCAAGAACTTAAAAAATCTAGTTGTGGGTTGAATAAATTGGGAAATTGACGACTTGCAGTTGTAGATAGTTCCTTTTGAAAATCGGAAGTGACATTAGGATAATTGAAAATCGGAAGTGACATTAGGATAATTGAGGGTTCCCAGTTGACAAGAAATTAAATTGAACATAGGGATAAGGAGATAAACACTTGGGTAACTTGCTTGATAGGGTAGGTGGATTCGTGACCTTAGAGCTCACTATCATAATCTAAATAATTGATTAGATACCTTTTTTATCTTGCTTTAATTTGTATTTGTCTTAGATAATTAATTTATCCCAACGAACTCTCTCCTTCTCTCTTATATTTGACTTGGTCAATTATTAGTTATCTTCTTCAAATCTAGATAAATTGGTCTTCTAATCCTTGTGTTCGACCTCAGTATTTACTTACCGTGTTTTTATTACTTGCAATGAAACGATACACTTGTCAGATTGTCATCAAGTTTTTGGTGTCGTTGCTGGGGAATGGCTTAACCAATTTTCTTTATTTGAAGAAAATAATTATTTTTGAATAATTCAAAGTTTTATTTTATTTATTTTATTATTATTATTATTATTATTATCATCATCATCATCTTTTCTCTTTAAATTCTTTGATTTCACTTGGCCTTGTGAGTTTTTGTGTATGCAAGGTACTCTTCTAGCCGGGGGATTTTCTATACAACCCAGAAAGTCGTAGGACCCAAAAAAAAATAAAGAGCCACACATGGATCAAATCTTCTTCAATCCAAACCGGGAAGCTC
The DNA here is from genome assembly GCA_030762895.1 of Sophora flavescens. Taxonomy (NCBI): domain Eukaryota; kingdom Viridiplantae; phylum Streptophyta; class Magnoliopsida; order Fabales; family Fabaceae; genus Sophora; species Sophora flavescens. The sequence continues at coordinate 125,719,181 of CM061062.1, read as the reverse complement.
AAATTGATTGGATCGTGTATGATGGCATTATTAAGGAGCATGTGAAGGTATACTCCAAAGAAGATTGGAGAGCCTATTTGTTATTCTTGCCACCACCGCCACACTTTGAACTAACTCCCGATTTGCTAAAGTTTCTTTGGGATATAGATGCTCAACATTTGAGCCAGAGCATAGAGCGCTTGAAAGTAGAAGCAAGTGACATGATTTAGAGGCATAAAATGCTTAAGGTACGACGTTCTCAAGAGCTAGCGACAAGATTAAGTGATGACTTTCAGAAGATAGAAGAGCAAGCTAGTGAAATTTATAAATTGCTAGCGGAAAAGCCGCAAGAGACCCAAATTGAAGAAATTTTTTTTGCTATCATGGACTTTATTGATGAAGTTGTGGTGGAAGATGATTCAAGTGGAGAAGATCAGGAAGAGGAGTGCAATGAGGAAATTTTTCCTATTGTTCCTTTGCAAGGGACAAATGAGACTAATCATGAAGAAAATACTTCTCTTACCATTCTTACCAAGAAGCAACAAAATCCGAATTGGATAAGTATGTTGGTTTGCATGCATGTGTGGATATAACAAAGTTGGTGCCTTCTATTTGTCTACCACAATTTGTGAAAATACCAATTTTGGAGATCAAGTCATTGCCTTAACAATTGGACTTTCCATCAATAGCGGCAAAGACACTAAGATCGCCTCAAAAGTTATGGTCCTAGTGCTTCATGGAGGATCTTTCTACTTAAAGGCCATTCTTGGAGGAGGTGACTTACCATTTGACCCGGGAGGAAGTGGCTCATCTTAGCAATTAAATAAGTCAATGGAATTTCCTCCCACTTGCTCCTTCCATCTCCACTCCACAAGCCATGGGATCCGGGAGGAAGGTCTTACATTTTGGGAATCTATTGGTCTTTGTACAACAGGCTATGGGATCCAGATGGAAGCGCCTTCAATGAGTTTTTTCTAAACCCCTCTCTTTTTAGCTTTCTTTTCTTTGCTTTGAGTCATATGCATGTGAGTCTTGTGTTGGTAAGCTAGAAGGGGTTTATTTGAATTTAGCATAAATGGATTGCATGAAAAATGTTGATTTTTGATGATTTCCCCTTATGATTTTAATTTTGAAAATTGGTCCCCATGTGAAAAATTGAAAATAAACTTTGAGAAATTTTATTATGATTGCATGATTTATGACAAGTTTGGGATAAAGGGGTTCACACATTAGGGATGTATCTCGGTCAAACAATTTGCAAAAATGTTTGGGTGAGGAATTTGAGCCTCCAACATTGTTTTTAATTGTGTGAATCACTTTTAAGTTGTACTTTCCCGGATTTGCTTGAATCTCTTCATGGTTTGCTTGTTTATATGTTTGCATCAAATGATTTAGGCAATTTTCTTTGAAATAGCTACTTGGCCTAAACTGAACCAACCTTGATGCATGACCCCTAGTTAGCCACATTGAGCTTTAAAGCCTATTGTTCTTAATAACCTTATTTTACAAGCCATAAATCCGGAAAAACCATGTTAACCCAATCTTAGGATTTAGTAGAGCATGAAAACTTAGCAATATAAGTTGTTTGGAAACTAAGTTTGTGGTGGCTACAAAGTTTATCATGTTGTTTTAGTTGAGGAAAAAAAAGCAAAAAGGTTGAAGCCAAAGGCAAAAAGTAACATAAGAAAAAAAAATAAAAGGGTGTCAAAGGAAATAGGTTGTAGCCACCCAAAGCGTGAAAAAGAAAATTGGAAAAAGGAATTATAGTGAAAATAAAAGTGTAAAAAGTTTCATGCTCTCTTCAATTCCTAGGGACTTAAGCCTAGTACATTTGCATATCCTACCTTGAGCCAGGCCACATTGCAACCTATGAAAGACCTTTTGATGTTGCATGCATGTTTTCGTTTGAACTTTGTTTAGATGAAAATCTAATCCATGGAAGGTGCGCTTAAAAGGTGAAATTGAGTGAATGTTGTTATCCTAGACAAATTGAGCGAATGAGTGAATTACTAAATGCCCTTGTGAGGAAGGCAACTGTTTGAATTTGGTGATCTCCCTTTTATGTGTAACTTGGATCCTTTGCTTAGATTAATAATTGCATGAATGATTAAATTCTCAATTGTTTAAAGTAAATGAATGTGGGGATTACATTGATGTAAAGGGGGAAACATTGAACAAAAATTGAATTGATAAAATTGAATGAAATTTGTGCGAAATTAATTGAGTCCATTGAGCTTACCCAATTCTCAGTCTTTTTGAGTTTTAGTTTGCTTGAGGACAAGCAAAGTTTAAGTTTGAGATATTTTGATAAGCCTCCGGCTTATCTAGTTTTATAACTAGTAAGCCTATGGTTTTTGTGCTAAATGTTCGAGTTTAATCTCGTTTTCGCCTAAATTTGGATTTAGTTGTCCTCAAGCAACATTTGAGTCTTTTAAGTAGTTTTTAGTAATTTTTGATATTTTTGAGTCAAATAAAGCATTTAATGCCATTTTATATTTTCAGGTTAAAAGTGAAGCTCAAGAGAACTTGGAGAATTGAAGAAAACAAACTAAAAGAAGAATTTCATGGTCTCGCCCCGAGACAGAGGCTGATGTTGAGCAAGGAATTGGAGCCTTTCGGTCTCGCCCAGCGAGAAGATGCTCGCCCCGTGATCCAGACATAGGAAATCCGAGAGCGCTCGGTCTCGCCCCACGAGACAGTCTTCGCTCCACGAATATTAAAATCTGCTTAAAATGATTCACGTGAAGTAAATGGTGCAGAAGCCCACATGATAGTTTTGAGTCCAAATCTATTTGGATTTGGATTATTTTGATTAAAAGATAATTTAATTGGCTTGAGAGAAAAGATTGGATTTGGATAATAATTGCCTATCACAACAATGAAGGATATGATAAGATTTGGCAAAAAATTTGGAGATATTGATTTGGTAATTAGTTTGGAAGATTGAAGCCATTAGAGAATATCAATCATGGAATGGAATTGATATTGAAGATAAGAAAAAGATTTGACTTTGGCAAAAATAATGTAACATGAATGCTATGGACTTGGTCAATGTTTGCTTGGAGACATAAAATTGAAATTGGAATTTGAAAGTCAAAGAGCATGCCAACGTAAAAGAAGGATTGGCAGGAGCCCATACAAATTCAATTTGAATGGAATTAAATAAGCAAAGTTCCAGAGGTGTAAATGTGATTGACAAAGTCATGTGAAGTAATTTGTGTAGAGGTCCACGTGATGGTTTGGCAGCAAATCAATTTGGATAACAAATTAGCAAGTGCATTATCAATACAATAAAAGAATGAGATTTTGGCTATTAAATTAGGAGACTGGAGGCTTGCAATATATATATATATATATATATATACACGCAGCAGCGCACAACAAAAAAAGAGGAAGACAGAACCGAGCGCAGGGGGCAGTACCAAAACACAGTAGTTTAGTTCTCTTTTTTTTTCTTTTCCTTGTTTCTCTTGGAGCTGCGTCTCCATTAGTTTAGGATTATTTTCTGTTCTCTTTTCATTTATTTTATTATGAACGTGATGAGGAGCTAATCCTTTTTTCTAAGGGATCGATGAAGCCACCTTTGATGGCATAGTGAATTCAAGTAATATTTTCTTATACCCTTGTCTCTTTTCTTGTTTCTTAATTCTGATGTGTTTACGTTAATCATAAAGGCCCGTGGATAACTAGTCTAGTGCATTGAGGCTGGGAAGCGATTCGTGCTTAGGACTTGAATTAAGAACACCGTTTGAACATTACTAGAGATAGAATAGGAAAGCGGTGCAATCGCTATAGGGAACCAAGAACTTAATAAAATGAGTTGTGGGTTGAATAAATTGGGAAATTGACAACTTGTAATTTTAGATAGTTCCTTTTGAAAATCAGAAGTGACATTAGGATAATTGAGGGTTCCCGGTTGACAAGAAATTAAATTGAACATAGAGATAAGGAGATAAACACTTGGATAACTTGCTTGATAAGGTAGGTGGATTCGTGACCTTAGAATCTAAATAATTGATTAGATAACTTTTTTTTATCTTGCTTTAATTTGTATTTGTTTTAGATAATTAATTTATCCCAACGAACTCTATCCTTCTCTCTCATATTTGACTTGGTCAATTATTAGTTATCTTCTTCAAATCTAGATAAATTGGTCTTCCAATCCTTGTGTTCGACCTCGGTATTTACTTACCGTGTTTTTATTACTTGCAACGAAACGGTACACTTGTCGGATTGTCATCATGATGCCTTTTGGAGTAACGAATGCACCTGCTGTTTTCATGGATTATATGAATCGAATCTTTCGGCCATTTTTGGACAACTCAGTAGTCGTATTTATTGATGACATCCTCATTTACTCAAGGAGTCTTGAAGAGCATAAGATACATCTATGACAGGTTCTACAGATTCTACGCGAGAAGGAGTTATATGCAAAACTCTCTTAGTGTGAGTTTTGGCTCGAAGAAGTGAAGTTCTTAGGACATGTAATTTCTAAAGATGGAATTGTTGTGGACCCCGCCAAAGTGGATGCAGTGCTTTCTTGGTAAAGACCAAAGACAATAACAGAAATCCGAAGTTTCGTCGGGTTAGCTGGATATTACCGGAGATTCATCGAAGGATTCTCTAAGATAGTCGCGGCGCTAACTCAACTTATAAGAAAGGATCAACCCTTTGTGTGGACTACGGAACGCGAGGAAAGCTTCCAAAGGATAAAAGAACGATTGACAACTTCACCGGTGCTGATACTTCCAGAACCCAATGTGCCTTATGAAGTGTATTGTGATGTTTCGTATCAAGGCTTAGGATGCGTATTGATGCAAAATCGGAAAGTTGTAGCATACATGTCACGACAACTAAAGACTCATGAGAAGAATTTTTCGACGCACGATCTAGAGCTAGCTGCCGTGGTTTTTGCGCTGAAAATATGGAGACATCATCTGTACGTGGCCAATTTCAATGTTTTCAGCCATCACAAAAGTTTAAAATATATGTTCGATCAGAAGGAACTCAACATGAGGCAAAGGAGATGGATGGAATTCTTGAAGGACTATGACTTTGCATTACAATATCATCCTGGGAAGGCGAACATTGTAGCAAATGCTTTGAGCCGGAAGGCCATTCATGTCTCTGCAATGATGGTGAAGGAACTAGAGTTGATCGTGAAGTTCTGTGACCTTGATTTAATGATGGAAACGAGTCCGCAAAAGATTAGTGTGGGGATGATCACGATATCAAGTGGATTGATGGAAGAGATCAAAGAGCAACAAGCCACTGATACATTCCTCCAAGAAAATAAAGAGCTCATGGAGCAGGAAAAAGCCACGGAGTTTAGTTTGGGATCAGATAACATCTTGAGATGTAATGGTCGAATATGTGTTCCCGACAATCCAGAGATGAAGAAGATGATTCTCGATGAATCACACAAAAGCACCTTGAGCATCCATCCAGGATCAACCAAGATGTATCAAGACTTGAAGCAAAGATTTTGGTGGCCAGGTATGAAGAAACAAGTAGCAGAGTATGTGGCATCTTGCCTAACTTGTCAAAAGGCAAAGATAGAACATCAGAAGCCCGGTGGAATGTTACAGTCTCTAGATATACCCCAATGGAAGTGGGACAGTATATCCATGGACTTCGTGGTAGGATTACCGAGGACTTCAAGGGGCTTTGACTCGATTTGGGTAATTATAGACAGGTTGACGAAGTCGACACACTTATTACCTGTCAAGGTAAACTACATGGTGGAAAGATTAACCGAAGTGTACATCAGGGAAGAAATTAGACTCCATAGAGTGCCTTCCAGTATAGTCTTAGATCGAGACCCAAAGTTCACTTCGCGATTTTGGGGAAGCTTACAAAAAGCCCTGGGAACTAAGATAAGGCTAAGCTCGGCTTACCATCCGCAGACAGATGGGCAAATTGAAAGGACAATTCAGACCTTGGAAGACTTGCTTAGAGCTTTAGTTCTGGACAACCGTGGAAGTTGGGACTATTTGTTACCACTTATCGAGTTCACGTACAACAACAGTTTCCACTCGAGTATAGGGATGGCCAAAAACTTGTTGATGGTTTGGCAAGTGTACCAAATCGTACAAGTAATAAAGTGAAAGTAAAGTATCGTTCCCAACGAGGATTGTGATCAAATATCAACGTAGCCTAGGTAATAGCTATTTGAACGAATGAATGTCATGGTTTCAAAAGATTTATGAATTTTTGTATTTAGAGTTGTCACAACAATGAATGAAATAAAAGCAATTAAAGAATGAATTCAATATAGGCAAAAACGATTAGGTATCGGAATCCTCCAATTATTCACTTGATGTAACTTTATTCAATCCAAATTCCAATTTATTCCATTCAATTGACATTCGAATCACTAACCTAGATTTATCCCTAATTCCTTAGGTGATAATCCTTTTGTACCAATTTAGAACCCTAATTCCTTAGGTGATTCAAGAATTAGCACAAACATTAAGCATGAGATTCATAAGAATACATTGCAATAGAGTTCTATTCCTAGAATCCACATTCCAATGGTAATCTACTTCAATACCAATCCAACAACTAATTTTCCAATTGTGAAATTGAATCTAACATCAATCCAAAGTTTATCAATCCAATGGAAGCATTAAGCATAGAAGCAATTAGTCTAATTGAATGAAATAGAATTGAATTCAGAATCAAACAACAATTACATCAAACTCCAAATTGAAATCATCCTAACCTAACCTAAATGATCTTGCAACTCATATTAGAAAGGGAAGAGAAAAAGAAACTTGAGTGGATGTGAGTGGAGGAAGCCATGGAAGCTCCAAATCTTGTTCCCAAGCTTGAATCTCCAATGGATGCAGAGAGACATGATGAACGTAGGTGAGAAAATGTGAAAAATGAGTGAAAGATGTGGTTCCAACAGTTGAGGCACGTATTTATAGGTTCTCTGCTCGTAACCCAGCGCTGAGCTTCCTCATCTCAACGCTGGGCGCTAGCCTCTGCACCAAAACGGTGCTTGCTGTCTTCACGGGCGCTGGAGCTGGGCGCTAGCCTCTGCCTTTCTGCCCACGCTGGGCGCTAGGTTCTCGAGCTGAGCGCTAGGACTTCAATCCTACATATTTTCAACATATTTTTGAGTATATTTTCCATATAAAAGATTAAAACTCTAATCAAATGAATCCAAAATTTATTCATATCAAAGTATGTATTTTCCTATCACTTTTCCTATGATTCCTAAGATTATTTACAAACTCTTTCCTAATTACACTTCCAAACTAACATATTTTGCACATTCATCAGCACCCTACGAAGCTTTGTACGGAAGGATATGTCAGACGCCGTTGTGTTGGTATCAGGATGGAGAAAGCACCATTTTAGGACCTGAAATTGTGTAACAGACAATAGAGAAGGTGAGGAAAATCCGCAAAAAGATGAAGGTCTCTCAAAGTAGACAGAAGAGCTATGCCGATCGTAGGAGAAGACCTCTCGGATTTCAGGAAGGAGAACATGTGTTTCTAAGAGTCACCCCTACCACAGGGATAGGCAGAGTCATAAAATCCAGAAAACTTACTCCAAAATTTATTGGACCTTATCAAATCCTCCGTCGTATTGGCCCAGTAGCCTATCAAATTGCCTTGCCGCCTTTTCTTTCAAATATCCATGATGTGTTCCATGTCTCTCAATTGAGAAAATATGTTTTCGATCCATCGCATGTAATTGAGCCCGATGAAGTACAGTTAAAAGAGAACCTATCCTATGAAACTGCACCGGTACGGATCGAAGACAAAGGATTAAGCAACTCTGGGGAAAACAATTTCCCCTGGTCAAAGTTATCTGGGATGAAGCGACCGAAGAAGCAACCTGGGAGACTGAAGAGAAGATGAGATTACAGTACCTCGATCTTTTTACCGGTACGTAATTTCAAGGATGAAATTTATTTTTAGTGGGCTGGTAATGTAAAACCCCGATTTTCTGCTTCTTGTTAATATGTGCTTTAGTGTGTGCTTGCCAGTAATTAATTTTAAAGTTTTAGAGATTATTTTGATAAACTAAAATCATTTTTATAACTTAGTTTATCCTAGGAAGTTCCAGTAAAAATTTCAGCTGAAAACTCAAACGAATTTCGGTCTGCATTTTCTCTATCGGTACAAGTTTACTGATCAGAAAATGAAATTTTTACTCGTGAACAAAACAATTGGACTCATAATTAGGATTTCTAATGTTTCCACTATTTTAAAATTTTTTGTTAAAAAATTTACTTTATTGATTTTCCGGGTGGGATTTTTATAAGAAATACGATCGTTTTACACTGCCGGGGAGAGGAATTGAACTGGAACGAAACAAAGGGAAGTCAATGAATTTATTTTCATCAAATTTTGGAGTGTTTGGTGAGCAAAATCTGCTTTGAATAGTAAAGCATTATTACATGAAATCATTATTTTCATAATAAATTATTATATTTCAAAAAAAAAATTTATTAAAAATACAAATTAAAAATTTTAACTTTTCCTCTCTTTTTCTTCTGAACCAGCACCCCCCTCCTCTATATAAACCCCTCTTCCTCACACTTCTTCACTTTTCCTCTCATAAACTCCAAAGCACTCATAACACACTTGCTTAAGTTCTTCTTGTTTTTGAGCAAACTCAAGTCTTGCTCTCAAGGCTTCTAATTTCTTCTGCACCTAGGTATAATGTTCATCTCTTCTACTTTAAGTTTCTTGCCATTTTTATTTTCTACACATGCATGTCAAAGTTGTTCATGAAAGCTTATTCATTTTGCTTTAAAACCACTTCCTTTGAAGTTCTACTGATCTTCATTACCATCATCAACACTTGCATTTTGAAAAAGGCTTTCCCATGACCTATTTTGAAGGGTGGCCGAAACCCAAAGAGAGGAAAGGTTGATGGTTTTGCAAAAATTTCTACATGCATGTTAATTATTTATGTTCATGGTTCCAACTCATGGTTTTAGAAGAAAAATCATTTTTACATGAAAATGGTTTCTATCAACTCCTACTCATTTTCACTTTCATTTTCATGTCTTGCATGTGTTCAAAAAGTTATCCTCCTTATGATCATGGTGTGGCCAAAAACACCAAGAGGAAAAAAAGAAGAGCTTTTGATGAAAATCCCACATGCATGGCTTAAGGACTTTGATTTAAGTATTTTTCAAATTATGTAGTTGTTAACAATATGTATTCCTTCCTTATTGTGATTCTATGGCTAAAACTCTAAAATATTTTAGTGAAGCCTAACTTTTGATCATTGGAAGGATGCATGTTTAATGAAACTATAAACTTTGCTTGAGTGAAGAAATGTTTACTTTGAAAAATTTTAATGTTTCTAACCCTTGTATTTTAAAGGGGCCGAAACTCACTTGATGAGTTGATGAGGCTTGTTCAATTTTTTTTTTAAGTAAAAGGATGTTTAGAACACTATAGCATTTACATGCATGAAATTAGATTGGCGAAAAATCATATTTTTCCACCATTTCTTGCGGAGGTCGAAACCTATGGTTGATGAGGCTAGGGTTTGAAATTTTATTTTTCAAGTTTTAAATTTTATTTTACCTATTTGATACTTAGAAATTCTAAATCCAAAAGCTTGTAGAAATTAAAATTTTCTAGCCTATTTTATAGAGCATGACCGAAAGCATGCATGAAGAATATGGGTGATTTATAAATTTTTTAACTTATGTTAAACATTTGTTTTGATTAGAATTGCAATCGTAATGAGAACTCAAGTTTGTTGCTTTGAAACCACGATCGAATCCTTTACCGTTTTACTCTGAGGTAAGGGAAGAAAGCCTGAGGGTTATTATTATTATGATGACTATGTGTTACCTATGTTTGCTTAATGATGATTGATTTTGTTTGGATGAATATGATGAGTTTTTATGTGATCTATATGCATTATGTGTTTACTTGATTTGTACAAAGTTTATGATTATATAAATGTGTTAGCGTAATGATATATTTGTTCAAGTTGTTGCATTGAAAGCCTAACGTTGGGTTAGAGCTCAATTAAATAAATTAAGATAAAAGTCTTAATAGAAATTGTGGAGGAAGCTATAAATAAATAATTTTATTTGAAAATAAGTTTTGATTGAAAAGAGAAGAAAGATAAAATCATATTTCAAATTTATTTTGTAATATTATAAATTTTATGAAAAGTGCAATATTTTTTCTTTTGATGAGAAGTAGAATTTTTGGAAATAAATTAACAAGTAAAAAGGGGTTTCCAAATTAATTCCTTAAATTAGAAGGAATTCTTTTAAAAGAAAAGTTAATTTGATTTTCGTTGAAAAAGAATGAAATTTTTAAAAACAAGGTTATTTTTGAAAATGAATTTCAAATAAAAAGTTTTACTAAAGTCTTTACTCAAAACAATATTCCAATAACTTGGATAAGTTACGAAAATTTTAGTTTTCTTTTGTTTTTCACTCAACGAAAAATAACATTGAAAAGTAGAGCTAGTAACCGAGACGTCGGGCTACTAGTGATAATAAACACGTTGATCTATGATCCGTGTCACGTTGTTGTGGACTGTGTGTCCTTATACGTTGTTGTGGACTGTGTGTCCTACATACGTTATACAAACGTGGTAAAAGAAGTAAAGGTGAAAAGTTGATTTTTCTATGACCACAAAGTCTAAAACCAGTGCATCGGTTTAAGACTCTTGTGATTGGACACTCGAACTCAAATGTCCTGTGTTTAAAAACTTTATTACATTGAAAAATTATGGAGGTCGTGAGCCTTTGATCTTCGATAAGGAAAGAATTATACACAAAGAAAAGCTGCGATAATAAAATGTTTTTCATGCATTTGGCAGACTTGCCCAAAGTTGTTTTGTGTGAATACCTTGAAGGGCAGGGTATATCATGCTACGTTGTATCATTGTGCCTTAACGTACAATGAAATCCATATGCCTTGATTACTATGCCTTGAGTTGGATAGTATGCTATCCACGCACGTTGCACACTGTGCTAGGAGTTTTGGGCAGTGTAGTGGACTAACACGTTGTGCCTTTTATGGAAAAAACTTCAGGTCTAATCAGCTCATTTTAAATAAAGTGAAGTTGGGGTCTCCAGAGATTAGGATAGAAGTTGAATTATAGAAGTGCCATGGTTTTTAAAAAGCGATGATTATCTCTTTCTATGTACTGCTTAAAGTGGTATCTTGTTATTTGTATATGATGTTTTTGTATGTTTTGGGTGCATATAGTTGTCATAATTATCCATATATTGGTATCTTACCCTTGCATTTTCCTTCATGTATATATGTATGTATCCTATTATGTTGAGACTAGATGGACCCAGCTCTGCCTCTCGTGCACCCCCGGGTGCGAGCGATCATGTTTGAGGATGCCGACAACCCTGGGGCTTGGGTGATTCATCCGGGGAATCACACGACCGAGTACACTGGCCCAGTTTGTACTACAGAAGGAACAGAGGAGGGAGGTCCAGAGAGGAGGATTCATACCGCGCTTGGAGACCATCCAGATATCACTTTTGTTAGACTCAATGACTTAGGGATTTTGATATATGACAAAAATAATTTAATGTGTGTGCAAGTGTTTTAGTATCAAATTGCAAAGACAGGTATCAAGCAGTGATCAACAAGTTCGGTGAGCAATTAAATGAGAATATTCAAGGAAGAACTTGAAGAGTATCAAAAGAGCTACATGGAGGATTCAAATAGCAAAGACAAAGATCAAGGAATCATCAAGACAAGAGCTTAAAGGAGAAATTAGATTTAAGTCTTAGATGATTTGTAAGAGATGAAATCTCTTATTCACAAATAGCTCATTTGAAAAGATGCATGAACAAAATAAATTTTCATAACCTGCATTAAAAGGAATAAGTTTTCGTTAATGAAAATGATTTTTGGAAATAAGAACAAGATTCTAATTCTGCTCGTCCAACACAAGTGACAGAAGCGCTCGTCCACTAAAGTGACAGAAGAGCTCGTCCACTGAAGTGATAAGAAGCGCGAAGCGCTCGTCTACAAAAGTGACAGAAGTGCTCGTCCACTAAAGTGATACAAGCGCTCGTCTACTAAAGTGACAGAAGTGCTCGTCCACTAAAGTGATATATGGAGCTCGTCTGCTATCAACTACTAGCCTTGAGGATTGAAGATGACGCCATTATAGAATCTTATTTCAAGAACCAAGAATCAAGAAAACAGATTCTGTTATCAAGATCCAAATCTGTTTTGATTGATCGCAACGACTATAACTTGTTTTCTATATATAGAGGGATCAAAGGAACACTTTAACAGAACGAATATAACAATATCATATCATAACAACAGAAAAATATACATATCATTCATCATTTTTCTTGAGCTTATTGTGAAAAGAGTGTTTCAATACTCATAAGTGCTTCAATTTGTTTATCTGACTATTGAGAGTTAAGAATCAATTTTTTCGTTTTATTTGATTGTAAAGAGAGAGGGAGTCTCTCTGAGTGATTAGGGTGAGGTATCCCTTAGGAAGAACATTGAGGCTCTTCACAAGAGTGTGGTATCTCGAGGTGAAGGAGTACTCTATGGTGTAAAGGTTTTTCAAGCTACCTGGCTAAAGCTTGTTGTGTTAGTGTGTGAAAACCCACAGGTGGAGTGGGGACTGGATGTAGGTCACAGTGGTGGTGACTGAACCAGGATAAATCTGGTTGTGTGGTATCTCTAAACTCAAACTCCTTTACTTTCTGTTTATGATCAAGAACCTGTGATTTTGATGTTTAAAGTTCAATATAATTTTTGTTCTTGATCTGTATAAACTGTATTGAAACCTGAGTCTGATTGTAATCAAGTCTGTGTTATCTGTGTTCAAAACTGAGTTGATCAAAACCATTCTTGATTCTTTGAAATCGAACTAATCACTCAAACCAAACCTGCAAGTTTGTTCTTGATTGTTAATACTTATATCTGAAACTTGCATAACGTGTTCTTAATCTTAAAGGCTTAATCAGTTTCTATATTTTGTTATTATTGAGTTTTGAACCTGAACCTATTCTGTGATATATTAATTCTGAATCAATCTTTCTTAACTTCATCATCTTCCAATTCAAGATTTTATATAAACCCTTCATTGATTTTGGAAAAGATCATGAGGCCGCAACTCTGATCTGAAAAGTAAGTTTTTAAGAGGGAAATATTTTTTGAAAACTCAATTCACCCCCTCGTAGTCGTTGAAGCCAAATCAACAACTTCCGCCAGTCTGGTTTTATGTACAGCGTTTAGCTGAGCAGGGACAGCTAGTGTTGGATCCACCACCTCTGAATGTGGCGCCAGCTTAACCCATAGAGGAGGACCCTCAGTATCATCCTATGAGCGGTGATGATGATGATGCACCTAGCGAGGGAGCCGGAGTGGAAGTATCCTCTTCTGATACTTCTTCTGGATATGGGGGAGACTTCCGTGGTCTCCCGAATGGGTATCACTAATTTGTCTTGACCAGCTTAGGAAGTCTAGTTTTATTTTGAGGCAGTGATTTTGGATGGATCTTGTCAGTCGTGTGTTTTATTTTGTCTCTTTAAACTCTAGTACAATGTAGTGTTTCGTTTAAGAAAACTTCTGTCAATGCACCTGTCACTAAGAAGGTGTTTGTTATTAATGTGAATATCATGTATGTTTTCTATGAATGTAAGTTGGTCTTTTAATTCCATTGTCTTAAGTTGTGAGTTTTATTTAATAATGAATTATTAATTAGATATAAACATTCCAAAATAAATCGACATGTCTTCTGATAAGTTAATATTAGTAAAAATGGTTAACTAATGTAATGCCCGGGTAAGGGTGTTACAATCCGCACTCCGGGTGGTCCTCCTTTGGAAGTCAACAATACCATACAGAGAACCACATACAGTCAAACGGGCGTGTTCTCCATGCAAATTAAGGTGCATTGCATACACAGTTGGTAAGAGAGTTCTTTCAATCACCATAATTGAGATGGGTTGTGCTGGCCGTGTTAAAATTGTATTGCTCGACTTTTTTGAAGAGAGCAGTAAGGGTTCTTATGCCAACTTGGACGTGCGGTTTATAAGAGATGACATGTATGATGTTTTATATAACCTAAATAGTGAACTTGCAGGTTCATATGGTTCTATTAAGGAGAATTTTGCGTGCCACCTTTGCCGGACACGGAATTGATATGTTATGTTTGTCGTGAGACCGGTTCAGGAAGTTGGTTCACTCTAACAAAGAAGAAGGATGACATGGGAAGCGTGGAGAAGGTTAAGGTCACACATGCCTTTGTCATTGATGCTGAATCGACTTACAATGTGTCCATAAAAATGACAAATAATAAAAGGGTTGGTTTGAATGTTGAGGTGGAAGTGCCTACGAAGATGACAATGGATTACAACAAACAACTTATTTCCACAATTAGAGGGAAGATGGATGATCAAAAGTTGGCTAGAGTGCTTTCTCTTTATAAAAACTCCATGCGTCAACTTCCGAAAAATTGCACCAACAAGGAGATTGATAGGCATAAGTATGACTTATCTGTCCGAATCCGAGATCCTCGTCATTGTTAATTCCCGAGACTCTAGCTAGGAAATTATAAGAATATGTAAAATAATGGAATAATTATGGAAACTTTAGTCTCGAGATAAGTCTCGAATTCTATTCCATCAAATAAAATATTATGGGTAGAATTTTAGAGAAAGGTACACTATCTCAAAAGAAGAAAAATAATAGTAGAATAATTTAGTATAAATTTTATGTCTGTTAAATTTTTGTTTCTTTAAGATGTGTCTACTGTGCTAAAATATTTTAAAATAAATTACACTTCTCTTGTTGAAGTTTTTATAAAAGATATTCTACCCCCAAACTTATTTAAAAAATACACACCACCCCAATTGACATGTTTATTGTTAACTGACTAAATTATTATATTTTAACAGGGTATTCCATTTAACCTTAATGAGTCTAAAATAACTAGATAAGACATTTAACAAAATTAAAACTTATAATAAAACTATATATTTTTTTAATATTAAATTAAGTTAGCCAGAGTGGTGGCTCTTCGATCGCTTGTGAAATAATTTATATAAATGGATTTAAAAACATTATTATTATATCGAGAAGTTTAAAATTATTTATTTATTTTAAAATACAAAAGAAATTAAGTATTATAAGAAGTCTCAAGGCAATTGTAGTTATGATTATTTTAAATTTTTTTATAAAATTTCATTTCATTTGTATTTTTTTAAAAAAATGATTAAGTTTGAAATTTTCGATGATGATGATAATAATAATAATAATAATAATAATAATAATACTTTTTTAATCCTTTATATAAATTATTCCACTCATGATCGAGTAGCCACTACAATAAATAGCTTAACTTACTATTAAAAATTTGTATTATTTTTTTTTGAAAATTTAAATTTTGTTAACCACACCATATAATTAATTCAAATCCAATAAGGTTAAATTTCAGTTAGAATTTGTTAACTTAGTTAACAGTCAATTGGTATATTAGGATGTAGTATATTTTTGAAGTTTCGAGTAGATTATTGTTTAGCAAAACTCCAAGATTTACTCAATATTTTATATGACAAACACTTTGTATATGTATTTATTTCATTATTTGAATAATTGAATTTGTCATTTCAGTTTATATATATATATATATATATATATATGGAGCATATCTGGTGAGAACTAGTTCTTGTTGTGAGAAACAAGAACTACTAATTAGAGCCATTAGATTGCAATTAAAAGAAATCAACGAATAAGATTTATAACAACATTAAAAAGTCACGTGCTACCTGATACGAACCAATCTACCTTGAATCAGAACTCAACCTCCACTGCACATCAGTCCCTAAATGTGAGAACAATGTCGTCTTCACGCCCAGAACCGCCGCACAAACCAGAACGTGCGATGCCACATCACCGTCACAGTCACCTTCTTCTCCGGTCACCGCATCCTCTGCAACATGCATCAAAGTCGCGTCACGGAGTTCCCATCGCGAACCATTACAACACCGACATCCCCTTTAGAAATCGTTCGTTCCGCCATGCTTCTTTCTTGTTGTCCTACCATCGTGCTCAAGCCACAGCAACACCACGTCACCATTAACACCCCACCGTGTCAGAGCTTTCAAGACATGCCATCGAGATACGCATCAGAACCCGTGCGCCTCCATCATCGTCGCTGTTAGCCATGAACTCCACTACCTCAAGCTCCGTCGCTGCCGCTTAACAACAGTATGATCATAAACACCTCGCTCCGACATCCTCCACGGTGTCCACCACACCGGAGCTTTCGAGTCACGCCGTCCAGATCTGCATCAGAACCCGCACGCCTCCCCGACGTCACTGTCCACCACAAACTCCATCGTCGTCGTTCAGTCCCAGTATAGCAAGAACCACCTCTCTCCGACAAACCCCATGAGCTACCTGCCACCGTCCTCTGTGCAGCCACCGTCCCTGCTTTGGGAAAAGCCCCTCACATATTGGTTTTGACCCATTTGACATTTTTTTAAATGATATGAAGTTTGAACTTCTAAAACTGGTTCTCGTATATTGAGAAAGATGAATGTATCACGTGACTTTTTAATTACAAAGTTTAATCTGAATGGTTAAGTATAATCTAACGGCTCTTATTAGTAGTTCTCGCTACTCACAATAAGAACTAGTTCTTACTTGATACGCTCCCTATACATACATACATACGTACGTACGTACGCGCGAGCGAATGATATGTGATATCTCATTAATTGTCTACACTCACATCAATGATGTCTCAATTGTAAAAAAACACATCTCTTTCGTTATGACCAACACAAAAGATTTGTTCATCAGTGTCATTTTTTTATATAACTATAAATACTAATGAGAGAGAGAGAGAGAGAGAGAGAGTGAGTGAGTGATCGAGAGAGCTAGAGTGCCTGAAAGCTCCCGTTTCTAGCTCCCGTTTCTTGGGTGGCGGAGGGGCTAGGCAAGATCCAAACACACGTACATTGAAACACCACGACCATCATAGAGGTTCCATATTGTTTTACATCACAAATTTTCCGGAAGATCTAAGCTACGAAGACATAGGGAAACTTTTTCTGCAATGGGAAAGAGTCATCGACGTATTCATATTGCCAAAAAGAGACAAGTTTGGGGAAAAATTCGGGTTTGTGAGATACATACAGGTACGACACCCGAAAGCTCTAGAGGAGAAACTAGACTCACTTTGGATTGGGTCGTATAAGCTGCGTGTCAACATACCGGTATTTAACAGAGGTGCTGTTGCAGGGACCATGTCAAAACAAAATGCTTTAACTAAAGAAGCAGGGAAAAACATCTCGTTGGTAGGTGGGAGGAGTTATGTCAAGGCTGTAGTGGAAGGAATGAGTAATGACAAAGGACATGGCAACTTAAATAACCTCAACAGAAAGGTACCATTCTTTATCAAAAAAAAAAAGAAAGGTACCATTCAAAAACAACCGCTGGAATGGGCCAAAATTTAATGTATCCGAGGATCAAACGAAATGGCTAAAAGGTTGTTTCGTGGGTAGGACCCATGACCCACAAGGCATCCCTTGCATAGAGAAGAAACTGCATATGGAGGGGAGCTTATCAGTACCATTGACCCCAATGGGAGGCAATTACACTCTAATTCGGCCATTGGATGGGGAAAATTTTGAAACAAATCTGGCGAAAAATGAAAGGGTGTTCAACCACTGGTTCTATGATATTAGACAATGGTCAGAAAAAACATTGGTCAACGAGAGGGCTGTTTGGATAAAAGTGATGGGGGGTACCAGCAATTATTTGGGGGGAGGACTTCTTCAAGCAAATATACGAATATGATGGAAAGTTTATCAAGGTTGACGATCAGACAATGAACAAGGAAAGATTGGATGTTGGAAGGGTCCTTATCACAACCTCGGTGCCTGATCTTATTAAAAAAGTTTTGGAATCGAAGATTAATGCCACAATTTATTTTGTTCGACTGTTAGTAGACAATGATGACGCCTTTATGGACAGGTCCTTAAGCGATTGGAAATACAACTCTTCAGAGGGGAAGAAAAGGTCAGGGGTAGGAGTGGTAGCAGGGCGAGCAGAGAGGAAAGGGGGCTCAAGAAAAGCTTTGTGTCAGCTTTGAGTCCAATCAACAGCAATAAAATGTGACAATTGACAAAAGTAAGGAGGCTAGTCAAAGCTTCTCCAGGATGGCGATACAGGGGGATGGGGATTTTCAAAAGAGCCCAACAGGAAGGGAGGAAGAAGTAGGCCATATTGGGAGTTTGGTGAGATCTGTATCGAACAACTTCATGGGAGGTAAGAAGGATCGAAAGGTTTTGGGCCAACATTGCAGCCTAATATGTACGACTTTTGAAAACACAAGCCCAAGAACTGTCTCGAGAAGGGGGAACAGATTTAAATGCTTATCTGGCAAAAATATTCAAAATACAAGTGGGCCAAGCTGTGGGGGGATAAAGGATATCAGTTTAACAAGTGGGGAGTCTGGTGGGGCAACTGTCATTTCGGCCCAAAAGTCAGGTAACCTAATTCCGCTAGATGGGTTTGACCTAAAAACGACGGAGGGAGGGTGCGTGGAGAGTAACAAAGGGAATTTGCTAAAAAGAGAAGAGGAAAAACTGAAAGAAACTCTGTCGAAAAATATGATACCAAGACGAAGGGTAAAGTCACTTAAGGATGACATCCTAATTCATCTACCAAATGATACTGGTGATAATATCCCAACAGTGGGGGACAACATGAGTAATGATGAGATTTGTGAGTTTGGAGAAACATTTTCAGATTCGGAGGTGGAGAGAGAGCATCAATTGCAGCCAGAAAAGACCTCTGGTTTTGTCGATCAGGGTTTCAGGTTACACTCAGGTTAGCAATTTCATTTCCGATAGCTAAATAAAAAATATGAATAGGGCAACAGTAGAGAGGAAATAATTGAGAGTCTAGTAGCAGTGGAAGACAGAGATAGGGCAAAGTGCAACAAGGATCAGGTGGTAGGGGAAGAAACAGTTTCCTAATGAGGATTGCAACCTATAACATGAGAGGGGGGGTACAAACAAACCTGTTTAGCAATCGAATAATTCGGTCGCTAAACATGATAATTCGGCCGCTATCCTGTTTAGCGACCGAATTAAATGGGTAGCAGAAACTCTGGTTGCTAAATGTTTAGTGACTGAATTTATATTTCGGTCACAAAATGGCGATCGATATCTCGATCGCTAAATTATATATTTCGATCACTGTATAGTTGGTCGCATGCTCAGATAAACGAATTTGGTGATTGACTACCGACCGAATTTTGTTTTTCAAAAAATACCACCATTGATTTTTAATTTCTGATATAAACAAAGTACATCAATATTTTTTTTTTTGGATAAATAGAAAACATAAATATAAAGTACTAACGATCCAAAACACCAAAGTCAATATGACCAAGAAAACACATACATTAATTAACGTAAGTTTAATAATTGTTTATCAAAACAAAAAAATGTTTAATAATGTAATAATTAACGATCAAAACATAAAAACACACCACAGTCAATAAGTATTAATCAAAACTCATCAATCTTCCAAAGGGATGAACATGTAGAAGCGAGAACCTCCAAGGTACTTAAACTTTGCCAATGCACTAGTGGACAGCAAATACAACTCCCTGATACCCTTTGTGTCTGTTGCAAAATATGGGCGATCCTCTTGGATTACTATATTCCCATTGAACAGATTTTCGCATTTGTCTTCAATAGTCACAACATGCGATATTCCTTGTCCCCAACGACGGTAGAATGATCACGGAATTGAAGTCAAATCCTGCAAATACACACGAACAATTAAGTAATGCTTATTTTATGCCTTAATCATCTTAATTTTTTCATCAATCGTTATTCTTCACTTGATGAGATATTGTACCTGGTCTAAATGGATGGCTGTCTCAAAACATTTAGTTGTAGGGGTGATCATAAACCGACGACCCGACCAAACCCGAACTATCCGTTTTGAGATTGGGTGAAACGGTCGGGTTCAAACGGGTGGCAGGTTCAAACGGGTGAAATGAATGGGTTAAGATGGATAAGAGCGGGCAGGTTCGGGTCTGGTTTATGTCATCCACCGGTACCCGACCCGACCCGCTCTTAACAAAAAAAAATAAAAAAATTTATGGGAATGGGATGCCAAGACTGGATCTTAGATTTTTTTTTCCCCTCTTCTGTTTTTTTTTTTTTGGTACTTAATTGGGCTGAAAGCCTTAAATTTTAATTAGGCTCGTTGGGTTTTTTTTTTAAATTTTTTGGAATAAAATTAAATAATTAAAAATCCTAAATCCGTTGCAACCCGCCCGAAACCCGACCAACCCGCCACCCGACCAACCCGATGTATAGATGGGCGGGTTCGGATTCCATTTTTCTTACATCGAACCCGCTCGAACCTGCCCGATGCTCACCCCTATTTAGTTGGATCCATTTTCTGATAAAACGATAAGGAAAACAAACAAACACGATTAGGAAGTAAGCACAATGGCATAACTTCACACAAATCATATGTCTAAACTTCATTAACTGATAATAAGCAAAGATGGAAAGATCCATGTAGCATACTAGCATGCAACTTCACATGCAACTTCAAGGAAAGAAAACTAATACCTTTAATCTATCCACAAACATGCATTTCGTGTATTTAATTTAATGTCGGGACTTGTTTTTACAGATTAGCAGACATAATAGTTTTCAGGAAAACATATGTTTTTATGTGGTTTTGAAGGATGGTCATAGAGAGGACTTTTCCTACCGAAAGTGCCTCGATAACCTATTAATGGAGAAGTATCCAGACATCGCTGAATCGTTCATCAACAAGTATTTTATTACAAGTGACACACTCCAACTCCATTGCCTAGTGAAACAAATGAGTAGAAAACTAGAGATGCTTTCATAATATTATGTACAGAGCTGCTTTCTAATGTGAATGAAGATAGCAAACTTGTGCATAATGCATAAGCTCCCAAGGCAATCAAGCACTTAATGGCAATTAAAGAATCATTATCATGAAATTCAACCATTAGTATTTGACATACAATATACATTTATGTGAGAATGGAAAATTGTTTGTGGATCATCAGTGTTTCAAATTTTCAAAGACTAGACTAAATATAAAGCATATCATTGATCATGAAAAAAACCAAAACTTTACCATAATTGCCTCCTCATCCAAAACTACACAAATCGTAGGGAAGGGAAAAAAATGAATAAAGAGGTTTACCAATTTACATCATAGTAACAACATGAGTATTAAATCACCACAAGCATTTAGAAAATTATTCCAATAACATACACCAATATAGAATCATTTAAACATATTATAAACCTTAACAAGTATTAAACTTGCTTAAAAAAAAAAGCAAGTATTAAACTTCATGTTCAATCAGGCTTTTCATCAAACAGATAATATGCAACATCAGATACACATTAGATCATCAAAATCATCTTTGCTTGGACAACCAGTAACTTATAACAGATTAGAAGAGACATTTTTTTTATGAACGCAAAACAGTTTCACTCATCTAAGCATTTGCTTTACAATGATGATAGCAAATAGATGAATATTACCGAATAGAGGCCTTTCCAATTGATCAAGAACAATAACACATATTAATCTCTCAATGTACAAATATAACTCAGGAACTTACAAAATAAAAATGGCCAGAAAAAAAAATTTGCCAAAGTAAGAGGAGGAGGAGGACGGAGAGAGAGAGAGAGAGAGAGAGAGAGAGGAGAGGAGCGGAAAACATACCAGAGGAGGAGGAGGATGGCAGCGCTGCTCTGGTGGTGCCGGTGTAGCCGCACGGAGGAGGGAACTGAGAGAGAGAAATGGTTAGAAACGGAGAGAGAGAGAGAGAAAGGAGAGCTTACCGTGATGGTGGTGGGAGGAGGAGGGGGCGGCGGTCGGTACCGTAGTGGCCGGAGGAGAAAGAGAGAGATAGAGTGAGAGAGAGGAAGAGAGATCGCAAAAATGAAGAAGAAAAGGGAATTCTGAGTTTTGAGGGATTTTAGTTTTTAGGGACCGAATTAATCGGTCTCTATTTTGGTCGCAATGGTTAATTTTTAAAACCGGTCACAAAGTCGGTCGCTAAAGGATACTATTTGAATTTTATCCATCATAACTTAGCAACCGAAATGAATTCGTTTGCTAAATGGCGCAATTTTAAATTTTTTGGGAACACATTAGCGACCGAAATTTAATCGATCATAATGTACTAAGAAATTTAACCGTCAGACTATATTCGGTCGCAACTTCGATCGCAATTTCGGTCGCTAATAGGTCAACAAAAGTTGATTATATTTATCTTCTTTTTTGCGACCAAACTAGTGACCGAGTTTTATCTAATGTATGTTCGATCGCTATTTCGGTCGCAGAGCAAATAATAACTATTGTTCTAGTAGATTCGAATATCGGTTGCAATTTCGGTCGCAAATGGCAACTAATAAATTTGGTCGCTATTTTCGGTCTCCATTTCGAGTATTTTTTGTAGTGTTTAAGAAACCAAGATGGAATCAATAAAATGCTTTATTTGCCAGTCATTATGGGGTGAGTCTGATATAGAGTGGTGCTTTAAGGCATCAGTGGGAAATTTAGGTAGGTTGCTTTGTATGTGGGACTCGAAGACCTTTATCATGAATGAAATTATCTTTGGTGAGGGCTACCTGGGTGTTAAGGGTTGCTGGGGTTCAGATAGATTCCCCTGCATTATTCTCAATATATATGCTCCATGTAGTGCACCAGGGAAGAGAGTTCTATGGGCAGAATTAAAAGCTATGAGATCGAATAATATAAATGTAGCTTGGAGTGTAACAGGGGACTTAAACGCTGTTAGATATGCGGGTGAAATGAAGGGGTAGCTTCTATTGCAAATACATAGATCTCAAGAATCCTTTCATACGTATCCGTTGGAGGCACAAAATCGAACCAAAAAGAGCGAGGAGCACTGTCTCCGTCAACCATCGTTGTAAGGCCACATCCACCAACTAGAAGGAGAAAGGATAAGTATTGCAGCGACTCTCGCACAATAGCCACTCCACCACATATTTCTTCTCTGCCATCTTGTTTTCTTTCTTTTTCACCTTTATATGTTAACTCCTTTATTTTGCAGTTGTGAGATGTTGAATTTGTTTTATTCCTTTGTTGTTCTAATATATTGCTAGAAAACATAAATGCCTTGATAAGTTCGAGTTGAATGCCACAAGGAGAGGATTCTTTGATAAGTCCATGCAAAGTTCAATGAGTAAAACCCCAAATTTGATCCCTGAAATTTTAAAACCGTGTCAACTTGGTTCTTCACATTTAAAAAAATCCAAGTTAGTCCCTGAAATCGTCAAACGTTAATAATTTTGGTCCTTCTATCAGTCCTTATTAGTTAACAGTGTTAACGACGCTGATGTGGCACGCATTTGCCTAGGTAGCCCTCATGTCAAGGGATAACCACTCTCCACGTCATTGGACCAAATTGCTACCATATATGTTTCAGGGACCATTTTGACATTAGGACCAAATTGCAATCATCTTCCTCCTCCTCCCTCCTTTACCATGTCTTATGGTTTCATGACTAAGACGATGATGCATGGTGGTTGTTGCGATAAACTTTGTTGTAATTCCATTATATGTATAATTAAATTTGTCATTTCAGTTAATATCTATATATATATGATATATATGTGATATATATCTCATTATTTGTCTACAACATTTTCTCCTCCATTGTGACCACAACAAAAAAAATTTGTTCATAACATGCCCAGTGGCTAAACATTAATTGAGAACAGGCACGAACATCGGAGCACTACTGTCGCGACCGTCCCGTCCGGCAGCCGCGTAAAGAGATAAAAAAACAGAGGAGTCGCCACTAAAATTTTTATTGGGAAAATCTTAGAAAACCCAATTATTTAAAGGTAAACTGGTCTTTTAAAAAAAAGAGATATGAGTCCGGGAGTCGGTTACGAGTAGGGAAGGTATTAGCACCCCACATCACCCGTTTAAAAAACGGTACCTCAAGTTAATTGTGCAAAAACATTTTAATAACTTTTTAAATATTTATTCTACCCAAAAATTATTTACAAGAAAGTGTTATTTTTAATTTTAAATATTTTAGATTTTTATCAGTTCTTATATCTTTAAATTTATTGTTTAGAAAAATTAAATGATGTTGAACATGGCACATGAGTCCACAGGGCAACCTCAAATCTAAGGGATTGAGCATGACACCGTGTCCATAGAACATCCCTAAAAAGGAAAAGTTTAACTTTTTGATTAATTATTTTAACGAAAAAACGGGATGCAAAAAAAGGAAAATTAATTAAATGAGGTTGAACGTGGCACATGAGTCCACAGGGCAACCTCAAATCTAAGGGACTGAACATGGCACCATGTCCATAGAGCATCCCTAAAAATAGAAAAGTTTAATTTTTGATTAATTATTTTAACATAAAAAGGAGATACAAAAAGGGAAAATTTAATTTTGGCCCGACAAGATGATTTATCTTGCTCCTACGTATTCCCGAGTGCGATGGGAAACTCAAAGCCACGTAGTTCTCTTAGAAAAGATTTGATTGGTTGGTTGATTTTAATTTTGATAAAGATTTGATTTTTTGATTTTATTTTAAAAGGTTTTTATGTATTTTCGTTTTTTATTTATTTAATATTTTTTATGTCAAAAACTCCTAAACGAGGTAGAACATGGCAAATACGTCCACAGAGCTATCTCGCATCTAAGGAATTGAGTGTGAAACCTCTCACAAAGCAATCCCACAATTATTTTTCGATTTAGATTGTTGCGTGAATTAAAAAGAGATCTTTATTATTATTTTATTTTATTTTATATTTTTTTTTATAGAAAAAAGTTGGATAAAATTTATTAAAAGAACACATCGAAAATATTTTATTATTCTTAATAAAAGGGAATTCATTTTTGGCACAGGGTTCAAGATAACAGTGGTATACGATAAATCCTTGCAATTCATACAATACTTGAGGATGAAAAAAAAAATCATACATCAATGTCATAGATTATTACATGATTTCAAAAAAAAATTTCCTTTTCACTGTTTATAAATTATTTTTTAAAAATATATTTTTATTTTTACTTTATAACACCTACCCGTAAGAAGTTTGGCCAATATAACAAACCAAAAACAACAGAACCCAACAAATCACCAAAGCCCAACAGCATGTTCAAACGATAAAAGCAGACCAAATAAAAAAGAAAGAGCAAGTGGAAATAAAACAACCAAGTCAGCCGTTTACCCACAAAGTGCAGAAGAAGAAAAAGGAAGGGGTGAAGCAGGGAGGAAATGGCCACTGGTTCTGTTCACGACGGAGGCGCGCAGCAGTCTCGAACGCGGACCTGGGCCGGCTCGTGGCGGCTGGGACGGATGTGGAGTGGCGCAGCGGCCGGGCGCGTGGAGGTCGAGGCGGTGGTTCGCAGGGGGGTGGCGTTCGCGAGCGGACCTGCAACTCCCGTGGCAGCTTCGGATCTGGACGGAGCTGGTCGGGGTCGAGCGTGATGGAGGCGCGGAGTGGCGGACTGGGCGGATCTGGTCTTCCGGGGCGTGGCGGTTATGGCGTCCGGCGCGGTGAGGGAACGGCCGGACGGAGCTGGTCCGGTCCAGACGCGACGGCGGCACGGAGGATGGAGGAGAAGCAGCGGTTCGCGTATGGCTCGCAGTGGTGGAGCACGAACCAGAACCAGATCTGAGTTGTGTGAGTGTATGTGGATTTTTCTTCTTTTTCTGTTTTATTGCTGTTGGGGTTGAAGAAGAGAAATGGTAGGAGGAAGATGAAGTTAAGGATGAAGGTGAATGTGTGTGTGTGTGGCTGGTTTTCTTTTTTTGTTGTTGTTGGGTTGTTGGAGAAGATGAAGGATGAGAGGAGAAAGATGAAGGTGATGGGTTTATGGTGAAGGAGGACGAAGGGTTGAAGGAGGAAGAAGGAGATGGGTTTATGGTGGTTTATGTTGAAAGAAGAAGAAAGAAAAAGAAAAACCAACCGAGCCTGGAACGTGAGAAAGAGAGAAAAAGAGAAAGAGAAAGGAAAAGAAACAAAAGTCAGAGGTGTCCCTCGCGCGTACTGCAGGAGGAGATTTTTTGATGTTTTTCCCCCCCTTTCTTCACATGCTGTGTCCAACTTAAACAAAAACCAGTGAAGAAAAGTGACAAAATGTCTCAAGCCAGCTGTGTAGGAAAGGGACCATTGATGGGGTATTGTGCAGTGTGGCAGATGTTAAAGTATGCTTAGTCCCTTGTCAATCTCCATTTTTGGTATTTCCTTCCTCTGATAAGCAAAACACTCTTCTCAAGTTCTGAAAACTACCCAAAAATGGGAGTCTATGTTCTCGAGTCTTGTGCACTGTGAAGAGCTATGGTGGGATGGACAAAACACAATGGACAGAATACTTAACTTTCAGAAAATCATTTGTTTTTGCTTTTTGTTTTTGTTTTTATTAATTTTTTTCACTTGGGCTTGGATGTTAGGCTCAACAAAAACTTGTAACAAAAACAAATTGGGCCAATAACATAACCAATTTTTTTAGGAAATTTTTATGCATTTTTATTTTATTTTCAAGATATTAATTAAAAAGGAAAAAATACCCGGACAAAATTAGGTGTTCACAGCTGCCCCTCTTTACTTGTTTCTTATTCGATAGTAGATGTAACCGTAGTTAACCTATTATCGTTATAAGAAACGAGTAAAGACATGAACTCCAATTTTGTTCGGGGTACATTGACAAACAGAAAAGACCTGTGACTACAAAAATGATTTCCTGTAAAGGACCAGTGGATTGGATTGCCCATTGGGTTTACATATAAAAGCTTGCCGGGTGGATCATCTGCCGAGCTTAAACAGAAAGAGAAAAGAGCTTACGGGGTGAATCGCTCATCAGAAACTCGAGCATAAAGATAAAAGAGCTTACGGGTTGGATTGCCCGTCTGAAGCTCGAACTGAAAGATAAAAGAGCTTACGGGGTGGATTGCCCGTGAGAAGCTCGAACTGAAAGATAAATGAGCCTACGGGGTGGATTGCCCGTGAGAAGCTCGAAAGATAAATGAGCTTACGGGGTGGATTGCCCGTGAGAAGCTCGAACTGAAAGATAAAAGAGCCTACGGGGTGGATTGCCCGTTAGAAGCTCGGATTGCCCGTTAGAAGCTCGAACTGAAAGATAAAAGAGCCTACGGGGTGGATTGCCCGTGAGAAGCTCGAACTGAAAGATAAAAGAGCCTACGGGGTGGATTGCCCGTTAGAAGCTCGGATTGCCCGTCAGAAGCTCGAACTGAAAGATAAAAGAGCTTACGGGGTGGATTGCCCGTCAGAAGCTCGAACTGAAAGATAAAATGAGCTTACGGGGTGGATTGCCCGTCAGAAGCTCGAACTGAAAGATAAAAGAGCTTACGGGGTGGATTGCCCGTCAGAAGCTCGAACTGAAAGATAAAATGAGCCTACGGGGTAGATTGCCCGTGAGAAGCTCGAACAGAAAGATAAAAGAGCCTACGGGGTGGATTGCCCGTCAGAAGCTCGAACTGAAAGATAAAATGCTCTTACGGGGTGGATTGCCCATGAGAAGCTCGAACTGAAAAATAAAATGAGCCTACGGGGTGGATTGCCCGTGAGAAGCTCGAACTGAAAGATAAAAGAGCCTACGGGGTGGATTGCCCGTCAGAAGCTCGAACTGAAAGATAAAATGAGCGTACGGGGTGGATTGCCCGTGAGAAGCTCGAACTGAAAGATAAATGAGCCTACGGGGTGGATTGCCCGTCAGAAGCTCGAACTGAAAGATAAATGAGCCTACGGGGTGGATTGCCCGTGAGAAGCTCGAACTGAAAGATAAAAGAGCCTACAGAAGCTCGAACTGAAAGATAAAAGAGCTTACGGGGTGGATTGCCCGTGAGAAGCTCGAACTGAAAGATAAAATGAGCTTACGGGGTGGATTGCCCGTCAGAAGCTCGAACTGAAAGATAAATGAGCTTACGGGGTGGATTGCCCGTGAGAAGCTCGAACTGAAAGATAAAATGAGCTTATGGGGTGGATTACCCGTCAGAAGCTCGAACTGAAAAATAAAAGAGCCTACGGGGTGGATTGCCCGTCAGAAGCTCGAACTGAAAGATAAAAGAGCCTACGGGGTGGATTGCCCGTGAGAAGCTCGAACTGAAAGATAAAATGAGCTTACGGGGTGGATTGCCCGTCAGAAGCTCGAACAAAAGATAAAAAAGAGAGCTTGTGTGGTCTTATGCCTATAGGAGCCAATAAAGGTATAGCTTATGAGCCGTCTGCCCGTTAAAGCTAAACAAAACGAAGCTTACGAGGCCCTATGCCTGCTAAAGGTAACAATAACATGACTTTTTGGGCCCTGTGCCCGCTAAAGTTGAACAAAACAAAGCTTATGAGGCCCTGTGCCTACTAAAGCTAACAAGCATGACTTTTGGGGTCCTCTGCCCGCTAAAGCCAAACAAAACCAAGCTTATGAGGCCCTATGCCTGCTAAAGCTAACCAAGACATGACTTTTGGGGCCCTGTGCCCGCTAAAGTCGAACAAAACAAAGCTTATGAGGCCCTGTACCTACTAAAGCTAACAATAACATGACTTTTGGGGCCCTGTGCCCGCTAAAGTCGAACAAAACAAAGCTTATGAGGCCCTATGCCTGCTAAAGCTAACCAAGACATGACTTTTGGGGCCCTGTGCCCGCTAAAGTCGAACAAAACAAAGCTTATGAGGCCCTATGCCTACTAAAGCTAACAAGCATGACTTTTGGGGTCCTCTACCCGCTAAAGCCAAACAAAACGAAGCTTATGAGGCCCTATGCCTGCTAAAGGTAACAAGTTATGACTTTTGGGGCCCTGTGCCCGCTAAAGCCAAACAAAACAAAGCTTATGAGGCCCTATGCCTGCTAAAGCTAACAATAACATGACTTTTGGGGCCCTGTGCCCTCTAAAGTCGAACAAAACAAAGCTTATGAGGCCCTATTCCTACTAAAGCTAACAGTAACATGACTTTTGGGGCCCTGTGCCCGCTAAAGCCAAACAAATGCAAGAAGTGATGTTGACTTTGTTGATGCATGAAATGATGAGACAATGCATGATATGAGATGACATTTTTATTTGGTTGGTGAAAATCCCTTTTTTTTTTTCTGTTTGATGCGTGAGATGCTTTTGATGAGTGATGCAGACCTTGATTATAATTTTTTTTTCTGTTTGATGCATGAGATGCTTTTGATGAGTGATGCAGACCTTGATTATATATATATATATATATATATATTTTATTTTTTTAATGTGTGATGCATGATATGCTTTTTATCAATGATGAAAAAAAATCTGATTTTTTTTCTTTTTTTGCAAACACCTCTTTGATCCTTGACTCCTTAGATTTTTTATTGCAGCCGAGATTGAGGATGAACTGGAGTGAGACTCCTTGATTTCGATCATCACTTATTTGTTGAACCGATGTTTTACCTCTTGCCTGAGATATGCTTCTTTGTGATGATTATCCCAATTGGATGAGATTGCCTGGTCAATCTTTCAAGGATGTGACTTGCTCCAGCCTTAATGTATTGGGAGCTTTTCATGGCTTTTCCTCTTAAACTGCCCCGGTTTATCAATTTGAGGAGACTTCTTGTACTTTGTTTGTATTCGACCCTAATTTTTGCGTAGGTCGCTCTTTGCGAGTTTTTAACCTACCGGGTCGCTCTAACTTTTGCCCAGACTGCCTTTTCAGGTTTTCAGTCTAGCGAGCCTTTTTGTTTACTTTTTATTTTCATTTTCTTTTTCTTTTTCTTTTTGCTTTTGATTTTTCCTTTTTTTTTTGACGTGGACAGTTTTGTCAGCTTTATTTGTGAAGATCAAAGCTCTTGCTTGAATTACCAACCGAGGATGCCACTTTCTTCCTCGTATCTGCAATTCTTCCACCGAGTTGTTCATCAAATATTTACCATTAGACGGTTGAATTGTATCATTGAACTCATGTTTACCTTACCTCAAGCATCATATAACAAACATGCATGGATTCAAAAGTATGACAGAAAAACAATATGGCCTCGAGCAACTTCTCGCTCGGTGTTGGAAGTTTGATAACTCAAATGGTATTCAAAAGGACAGGATTGAAGTAAAACCCGCAAGAGGTGATGTGGGGGTCAAAAGAGTATTGTCCCATTTTGGTTTGATTTGATTTTGGATAGAAGGGATTCTGCTTACCAGAATTTTGCCTTAGTATCAGTCATGTGAAAATGAAATGGGCTTGTATGCGCTTAAGAACAAAATTTCCCAGATAAAGACCTTTGAGAATGAATTTACCCCAGTGTAGGGTTCCCAGAATGAAACTGCCCCAATGTAGGGTACTTGATATGGAAAACTTGGGAATGATGTTGCCCTAGTGTAGGGCATCCAATAATGGAGATGCTATAGAATAAGGCCCTTGAAAGCAAAGTTTTGCCCCATGTAGATCTTGCCCAAACTTTTGCCTAGACTGCCTATGAGGGTTTTCAGTCTAACAGGCTTTCTTTTTTTCTTTTTTCATTCTTTTTTGGATTTTTTTTTAAAGAGGAGTAATCAATTAAAAACTAGAAGAGCACAAACTTTTTGTCTCAAAATGAAGTTGATGAAAAAGTAGCAATCATTCATTGATCAGAGTGGACTTTTGAGGCTTGTAACGTGGCTAATGGTTGGGGGTCATGAAAAAAGGATATAAGGCTCAAACAAATGTTTTAAGGTTGAATAGGACCAAGGATCCATGATCTTTTCGATTTCCAAGAACATTTGTTTTCCTCTAACCTTCCCCTTTTTTTTTTCTGTTTTACATGAGGGTTTTTTTTTTTATCCTCTTTCTTTCTCTTCTTTTTATTCTTCTTCTTCTTTTCTTCTTCTTCTTTTTTTTTTTTAATTCTTTTTTTTCAATGTTATGCTTCATGATCACCATTTCCTTCTTGCTTGCCCCTTGTTTAGTGGTGATCCTTGTCCAAGGTTCTTTGAAGAAAATTTTCAGGCTCAAAAGGGGTAACAAGGGATAATGATGATATTTTGCTAAGGGTAGAGAAAAAATGGCCAATCTTCATTTCAAATCATGATTGTTTATTTTTTTAAACTTTATTTTAGAGACAAATAGATGGTGCTCACCAAGTGTTTATTTATTTGCTCCTCTTTTATTTGTATTATTTTCTTTCTTTCTTTCTCTTTTTTTTTTTGAAAAGGTATGGGCACATGTGGGCTTCATTGTTGTCCACAAAGAACTTTCAAGAAAGTGGACCTTATTAACCAAACCAAAAAGGTATTTGGGGAAGGAAAAAAAAAAAAGGGAATATGATATATGAGTATGACGAGAGAAACATTATGGTGGGGATGAAGATATAAAGAAAGGATGAGACAAGGTACGCATGCAAATCCATTACATTAATGCTTCAAGAAAGTGAACATGGTTCAATTATCTCATGATAGAATACAACATAACCATTGTGTCATGGTAAATCCCTGATAAACAAATCTTGCCTTGGTTACTTAGAAATTCTCAAGATGGGGTCACAAAGTATTGCCTCTTTTCAATCACTAGGATTGAATCTCTGATGATGTTAGCATAACCTTCATCTTGAACTCTCCATAGTTGATTGGGACTGTCCTTATCATGATTTCTTTCTTCCTCGATCAGGGCCTTATTATCCTGAATTTGCATGATTTTCGAAAGATCACTCCATAAGAGCGTGAATATGTGCTACCTGACTCCAGTAGGACTATATAAAATCCTTCACATTGACATCCAAACATCCATGATTAGGCAAAAGGTTGTGCCTACATTTTTCTGCCGCTTGAGCAAATATTGTCTCCAGTTTCACCTCATGATCCAAGGTTTAGTTGACATTCTTTTTTATTGAAAGTGCAGTGGTTTACTTTTCTCCAGGAAATGAGCATAATGCATGAAATGCATGGAATGAATTATTTTTAATAAATGTTCAACGTAGGAAGAAATGAGTATATGAGATGCATAAAAAGAATTTTTTTGTTTTTTGAGCCAAGTACTAATGCGTGAGATGTATGAAATGAACTCTTCATGTTTTTTTTTTGTTTTTTTTTTAACTAGAGAATCGAATGAAAAAAGAGATTTTTTTTTTCTTTATAACAATGGCAATACATGCGGTTTTTTTGAATGTATGAGATGAATGATTTGTTTTTATATTGACCCAAAGATGTATGAAATGCATGTAATGGTTTATTCTTTATCAAATTTTCTTGAGAGATGCATAAAAAAATGAGATGAGTGAATTTTTATTTTTTATTTCTTTTTTTATCCAAGATGTTAATGAAATTGATGCATAAGATGCATGAAGAAGATTGAGTTTTTTTATTTTTTCACCATATGCATGACATGATTTTTTTTCTTTTAATTTTTTCTTCATGTGGTTGTCATAGAAAGTAATTGATGCATGCAATGCATGAAAAATGATTTTGATTTTATTTCTTCGTATTGACTCAAAAAAAATTAATTAATGCATGGATCATTTTTTTTTATTCTTCTACAAAAAATATGAATGAATTACAAAAATATATAAATATATATATACACACACACAAGCCCATTTTTTTTATTTACAGAAATGCATGAGTTACAAAATATGAAGATTTTTGTTTTTGTTTTTGTTAAAAAACAAACGACTCGTATAAATCAATTTTTCTTTTAGGAAAAAAATGTGGATTTTTTTTGACAAAAAATAAAATAAAAGACATGAAGATAGGTAAAAAAAAATGCTCCCTTTGTGTCCTAAGGTTTGGGGTTGACACACCTAAAGCCCTGACTTTAACAGTCTGGCCCCTAAGTTTGTTTTATCAGTGAAAATTGGGTAGGGTCTAGACTTCTAAAATCCATGGTCCTCCGATTGCCCCTATCCCGAAAGATAAGGATCCGACTCATGAGTCTAGCCACAAGTATGGATAAACCCTCTCAATATGACCATCACATGATATCGGGTACAACCTAAGTGGTGAATCGACAAATATCAGGGGGGTACAAGACCTCTTCAATGATAATATCGACACACCGCCTAATTCTTAAGCTTCCACAAGCTCGGGTATAGAGCTACAAGTGTGTGAAATGTGTAAGTGATGTGTGTGCTGGGAGCATATAAACCTGTTCCAAACCTATCAAAATGAAAACTACATCACACATGCAAAAAGAACAGCCAACAACATAATAATTCTCTACCCTAGGGTTGCAAGAATATACACAGGCATATATTAAAGCATATAAAAATTTACAAAACAAATAAAACAAAGAGGGGTAAAACTAATATTTTCAAAGTTATTAAAAAAAAGTTGCACAACCAACTATGATAGGCCTGACTCTCTAAAATTCCCCAGTGGAGTCGCCGGATTGTCGCGACCGGTCCGTCCACCAGCGTAAAGATAAAAAAAAAAAAAACAGAGGAGTCGCCACTAAAATTTTTATTGGGAAAATCTTAGAAAAACCCAATTATTTAAAGGTAAACTGGTCTTTTAAAAAAACAGAAATATGAGTCCGGGAGCCGGTTACGAGTAGGGAAGGTATTAGCACCCCACATCGCCCGTTTAAAAAACGGTACCTCAAGTTAATTGTGCAAAAACATTTTAATAACCTTTTAAATATTTATTCTACCCAAAAATTATTTACAAGAAAGTGTTATTTTTAATTTTAAATATTTTAGATTTTTATCAGTTCTTATATCTTTAAATTTATTGTTTAGAAAAATTAAATGAGGTTGAACATGGCACATGAGTCCACAGGGCAACCTCAAATCTAAGGGACTGAGCATGACACCGTGTCCATAGAACATCCCTAAAAAGGAAAAGTTTAACTTTTTGATTAATTATTTTAACGAAAAAACGGGATGCAAAAAAAGGAAAATTAATTAAATGAGGTCGAACGTGGCACGTGAGTCCACAGGGCAACCTCAAATCTAAGGGACTGAACATGGCACCGTGTCCATAAAGCATCCCTAAAAATAGAAAAGTTTAATTTTTGATTAATTATTTTAACATAAAAAGGAGATACAAAAAGGGAAAATTTAATTTTGGCCCGACAAGATGATTTATCTTGCTCCTACATATTCCCGGATGCGATGGGAAACTCAAAGCCACGTAGTTCTCTTAGAAAAGATTTGATTGGTTGGTTGATTTTAATTTTGATAAAGATTTGATTTTTTGATTTTATTTTAAAAGGTTTTTATGTATTTTCGTTTTTTATTTATTTAATATTTTTTATGTCAAAAACTCCTAAACGAGGTAGAACATGGCAAATACGTCCACAGAGCTATCTCGCATCTAAGGAATTGAGTGTGAAACCTCTCACAAAGCAATCCCACAATTATTTTTCGATTTAGATTGTTGCGTGAATTAAAAAGAGATCTTTATTATTATTTTATTTTTTTTATATTTTTTTTATAGAAAAAAGTTGGATAAAATTTATTAAAAGAACACATCGAAAATATTTTATTATTCTTAATAAAAGGGAATTCATTTTTGGCACAGGGTTCAAGATAACAGTGGTATACGATAAATCCTTGCAATTCATACAATACTTGAGGATGAAAAAAAAAAATCATACATCAATGTCATAGATTATTACATGATTTCAAAAAAAAATTTCCTTTTCACTGTTTATAAATTATTTTTTAAAAATATATTTTTATTTTTACTTTATAACACCTACCCGTAAGAAGTTTGGCCAATATAACAAACCAAAAACAACAGAACCCAACAAATCACCAAAGCCCAACAGCATGTTCAAACGATAAAAGCAGACCAAATAAAAAAGAAAGAGCAAGTGGAAATAAAACAACCAAGTCAGCCGTTTACCCACAAAGTGCAGAAGAAGAAAAAGGAAGGGGTGAAGCAGGGAGGAAATGGCCATTGGTTCTGTTCACGACGGAGGCGCGCAGCAGTCTCGAACGCGGACCTGGGCCGGCTCGTGGCGGCTGGGACGGATGTGGAGTGGCGCAGCGGCCGGGTGCGTGGAGGTCGAAGCGGTGGTTCGCAGGGGGGTGGCGTTCGCGAGCGGACCCGCAACTCCCGTGGGCAGCCGGATCCGGGACTTGAGTTGGCCGGGTCGAGCGTGATGGAGGCGCGCGAGT
Source organism: Sophora flavescens (assembly GCA_030762895.1). NCBI lineage: Eukaryota > Viridiplantae > Streptophyta > Magnoliopsida > Fabales > Fabaceae > Sophora > Sophora flavescens. The sequence goes on along the minus strand of CM061062.1, from coordinate 125,684,114 downwards.
GGCGGATCGGGCGGTTCTGGTATTCCGGGGCGTGGCTGGTATGGCGTCCGGCGCGGTGAGGGTACGGCCTGACTGAGCTGGTCCGGTCCTGACGCGACGTCGGCACGGAGGATGGAGTTGAAGCAGCGGTTCGCGTATGGCTCGTGATGGTGGAGCACGAACCAGAACCAGATCTGAGTTGTGTGAGTGTATGTGGATTTTTCTTCTTTTTCTGTTTTATTGCTGTTGGGGTTGAAGAAGAGAAATGGTAGGAGGAAGATGAAGTTAAGGATGAAGGTGAATGTGTGTGTGTGTGGCTGGTTTTCTTTTTTTGTTGTTGTTGGGTTGTTGGAGAAGATGAAGGATGAGAGGAGAAAGATGAAGGTGATGGGTTTATGGTGAAGGAGGACGAAGGGTTGAAGGAGGAAGAAGGAGATGGGTTTATGGTGGTTTATGTTGAAAGAAGAAGAAAGAAAAAGAAAAACCAACCGAGCCTGGAACGTGAGAAAGAGAGAAAAAGAGAAAGAGAAAGGAAAAGAAACAAAAGTCAAAGGTGTCCCTCGCGCGTACTGCAGGAGGAGATTTTTTGATGTACCCCCCCCCCCCCCCCCTGCTGTGTCCAACTTAAACAAAAACCAGTGAAGAAAAGTGACAAAATGTCTCAAGCCAGCTGTGTAGGAAAGGGACCATTGATGGGGCATTGTGCAGTGTGGCAGATGTTAAAGTATGCTTAGTCCCTTGTCAATCTCCATTTTTGGTATTTCCTTCCTCTGATAAGCAAAACACTCTTCTCAAGTTCTGAAAACTACCCAAAAATGGGAGTCTATGTTCTTGAGTCTTGTGCACTGTGAAGAGCAATGGTGGGATGGACAAAACACAATGGACAGAATACTTAACTTTCAGAAAATCATTTGTTTTTGCTTTTTGTTTTTGTTTTTATTAATTTTTTTCACTTGGGCTTGGATGTTAGGCTCAACAAAAACTTGTAACAAAAACAAATTGGGCCAATAACATAACCAATTTTTTTAGGAAATTTTTATGCATTTTTATTTTATTTTCAAGATATTAATTAAAAAGGAAAAAATACCCGGACAAAATTAGGTGTTCACAACTACAGGTACTTTAACTCAATTACAATCGTGATCTAAAATGATCATCAAGAGATGTAAATAAAAGAGCCGTGCTAAACAGACACGGAAAATTTGACATCATACGCGACACTGCTATAGTAACGCACTGTAGTGCTACTGTAGCAGCCCCTTTTTTTTTCTTCAAATTTTGACTTTTTTAAAAAATAAAAATTTTATTTCTAAAAAAACACATTCACCAAATAATGAACTGAATTCACCAGATATTTATACATGATTCACCATATATTTGCACATACTTAACCAAAATTTATTTCTCAAAAAAACCCATTCACCAGATAATGAACTGAATTCACCAGATATTTATACCCGATTCACCAGATATTTGCACATATTTAACCAAAAAAATTATTTCTCAAAAAAACTCATTCACCAGATAATGAATTAAATTCATAAGATATTTGTACCCGATTCACCAGATATTTACACATACTTAACCAACAAAATTTATTTATAAAAAAAAAAAACACATTCACCAGATAATGAACTGAATTCTCCAGATATTTATACCTGATTCACCATATATTTGTGCATACTTAACCACAATTTATTTCTAAAAAAACATATTCACCAGATAATGAACCTATTCACCAGATAATGAACTTAATTCACCAGATATTTGTACCCGATTCACCAGATATTTACGTATACTTAACCAACAAAATTTATTTATAAAAAAAAAAACACATTCACCAGATAATGAACTGAATTCACCAGATATTTATACCTGATTCACCATATATTTACACATACTTAAACCACAATTTTTTTCTCAAAAAAACCTATTCACCAGATAATGAACTGAATTCACCAGATATTTATACCGGATTCACCATATATTTGCACATACTTAATCAAAAAAATTATTTCTCAAAAAAACCCATTCACCAGATAATGAACTGAATTCACCAGATATTTGTACCTGATTCACCAGATATTGACACATACTTAATCAAAAAAATTATTTATAAAAAAAATTTAAATTTTAAAAAAAATTGCTACAGTACCACACAGTGCAGCTACAGTGCCGCACTGTGTGACACTGTTTATACGGTGTAACCGTATGATGTCCCAAAATGTGTGTCTGTTTGGCATTTTTGTAAATAAAATACTGCTACAATTCATAACAGTGTAACCTTTACACTATCCCAAGCATCCAATTTCAACCCCACAAAAGTAACCAGATCCAGAAAAACGGATGCCATCCCTACATTCATAAACCATACAAAGAAGACCTATGAGACCCCACCAAAATGAGACCCCAAACAAAAGAAACGATACCCAACTATAATGAAACCCACTGAACATCTATCCATAAAATCACATTTACTTGTACAAGAAGACCCAATCACCCACTACAAAGAAGCAAGAAAAAAAATTGTAACCTTCAACCAAAACGTTAATATTATAACAGCATCCCTGTGTGACCACCTCAAGAGGCTCCCACCGAGAGAATCAACCTGTGACAAGTTATGCACCCAAGACCTTTAGCACCTCGCCACCATACTTCCTTCAACAGATAGCAACGAAGCCCAAATAAAAACAGAAAACCAACCCAGAAATCTGTCACTTTCCATTAAAACCAAACAAGACCAATTGTACCAATAACCGAACTGTTGGAAATTTCAGCCAAAGCAAGTCTCATATTGTATGAGAGAAACTTGAGAAAGCCCCTTAAATCTATATAAAGAAGCTTAAGGGGTGCTAACTAAACACACCAATCCTCACAAGAGAGAGTGAGAGAAAATAGAGAGAGAGCCTCACAAGAGAGAGTGAGAGAAAAATAGAGAGATCCTTAGAGAGAGTCTTCTGAGAGAGAAAAATAGTGAGCCAATTTGTGAGAGTGTTATCCACAAATTGAGTATACAATATTCTTGTATTTTTGTATTCCCATTATTGTTATAGTGGAATTTTAAGCGGCTTACGGGTCCCGTGGTTTTTTCCTTGCTCACATTGAGGAGGTTTTTCCACACAAAAAATTGTCCGATGTTATTACACTTATTTTTACGCTTCCGCTTAGTACCTATTTTTGAGTTCACAGAGGAGGGAAATTATGCTGGTATTTCCCTACAGTGGTATCAGAGCTCTCAGAGCTCTGGAATACTAGGTGCCGGATTTATAAGAAAATTATTAGTATTCTCTGTGGCTGTAGCATTGTCCGATCTTCCACATCAGAAAAGAATTATTTTTGTTGCTGGAAATAAAGTGTGGTAGTGTGAAAGTGCATGCCTAGAAAAGTTCTGGCTAGGAAAGACTTAGTATTTAAGTGTGTCTATTGACCCACCTCTCTTTCCTGGGAACTTCCTGCACGCATCTTGCTCATAAACTACAGTAATTTTCAGCATTCGGTACAAGTCACCTATACGACACTATTCACGTATAGTGTTGTTTTTATCAAAACCCACCTGGTTGGAGGAGCTATTGGCCTGTGTAACTCAAGATGGAGGGAGCTATCACTCATGATGGAGACATCTTCAAGCTAACTCCTGTTGGAAGCCGATGATGGAAGATCATCTATACTGCAAAGATTTGTATTTGCCAATTACCCTGAAGGATATGCCGAATGTGAAGACTGATAGAGATTGGGAGCTTCAGAATCGGAAAGCAGTGGCTATGATCCGGAAATATATTGATCGAAGCTTGTTCGAGCATGTATCACCTTATACCAATGCGTATGAGTTGTGGACAAAACTTGAATCCTTGATTCAAAAGAAGACGCCCAGGAACAAAGCCCACCTTGTCAGATGATTGGTAAAGTCGGAGTACATGAACGGTCAAAATATGATCGAACATCTGAACACTTTCAAAGGCATTGTTAATCAATTAACAAAGGCATGCATGAGTGTTGGTGATGAGTTGCAAACTCTTCTACTCCTCAGTTCTCTACTTGAGAGTTTGGACACTCTAGTTGTCACTCTCAGCAACTCTGCTCCAGACGGAAAGCTTAGCATGGATTCTGTTACAGACTGTTTGCTAAATGAAGAGTCAAGACGAAGGGAAAGAGGTTTTAACAATCAGTTTGAAGCCAATGTTGTTGAAAATAGAGGAAGGAGTAAGAATCGTGGAAAATGATGTCGTGGAAAATCACAAGGTAGGTCCAAATCTCGAACCAGACTAAATTGTTATTACTGTGGCAAACCAGGACACGTAAAGCCTGAGTGTAGATTCTTAAAAAGAGACCAACAAGCTGAAACAGTCCACCCTGACCAGATTGACCCGAAGAAGAAGAAAGAAGATGGAACAACTACTGCAGTGGCCTCGAATGATGAGAATGTATTTCTTGTCAGAGAAGAAAATTATCTAAATGTTGCATCAGATGATTGCATAAGGATAATTGACTCAGGAGCATCCTTCCACGTCACACCTCATGAAGAATTCTTCTCATCATACCAAAAAGGAGATTTTGGTACGGTGAAGATGGGAAACCATGTCACAAGTAAAATCGTCGGTATTGGCGAAGTAACTTTGATGACTGAGAATGGAAATAAGTTTGTACTGAAGGAGGTCAACATGTACCCGAGATGCGTCTGAACCTTATCTCATTGGGAAAGCTAGATGAAGCCGGGATGATAAACCAATTTGGTAGCAGCAGATGGAAACTCAGTCGAGGAAGCATGATTATTGCTCGCGGCAGAAAGGAAGGTTCTCTGTACATTATGCAGGGAAAGATATGCAAGGGGGAGACGAATGTTGCTCAAGACGCAACCAAAGAACTGTGGCATAGACGACTGGGCCACATGAGCGAGAAGGGTCTGGAGATCCTTGCAAAAGATCATCTCCCAAACATAAAAGGGCAGCCACTTGAATCCTGTGAAGACTGTCTAGCAGGCAAACAACACAGAGTATCTTTTAAAAGATTAGATGATGCAAGAAGAAGAAAGCAGATTCTGGATCTTGTTCATTCAGATGTTTCCTCAACGTCTGAAAGGTCTGTTGGTGGTGCTCAATACTTTGTTACCTTCATTGATGATCACTCTAGGAAGGTGTGGGTGTATCCATTGAAGACGAAAGATCAAGTTCTTCAAGCTTTCAAGGAGTTTCATGCCTCTGTAGAATGAGCATCTGAAAGAAAACTGAAATGCTTGAGAAGTGATAATGGCAGAGAATACATAGGTCTGTTTGAGACATATTGCAAAACTCATGGGATAAGACATGAGAAAGTTCCTCCCAAGACACCTCAGATGAATGGAGTAGCTGAAAGGATGAATAGAACGACCACAGAGAAAGTCAGAAGCTTGCTTTCTCAAGCAAAACTTCCCAAATCATTTTGGGGCGAAGCAGTGAAAACTGCAGTTGATCTGATAAATCTGTCTCCTTCAAGACCCTTAAATGGAGAGATTCCAGATGAAGTATGGACTGGAAAGAAAGCCTCTTATGGTCACTTGAGAGTCTTTGGGTGTAGGGCATTTGTCCACATTCCTAAAGATGAAAGAGCAAAGCTAGATACAAAGACGAAGGAATGCATATACCTTGGTTCACCAAGAGATGAACTTGGTTTCAGATTATGGGATCCTGCACACAAGAAGATTGTTCGAAGCATGGATGTGGTGTTCTTTGAAGATCAAATGATCCAAGACATTAAGCAATCTAAGAAGCCAAAGCACAAAGTGATTTCTGATTCAAGTCCTGTTGTGATAAACAATTTAGGGGGAGAGAATCCTCAAAGGAATGATGAACATGATCAGTTGGAACAATCTGATCAGACAGAACAACCTGACCATATAGAACAAAGTCAGGATCAGATGATGGAGACTGATGAGACAGAAGAAGAATATCAAGTAATACGATCCATAAGAGTCAGACAACCATCAAGAAGATATTATTCAGATGAATATGTCAATCTCACTGATGAAGGAGAACCTCAAAGCTTCATAGAAGCAATTGAGACGAATGATAAGGAGAAATGGTTGCAAGCCATAGAAGAAGAAATGTGATAAGCCTCTGGCTTATCTAGTTTTATGGCTAGATGAACTAGGGTTTATGTGCCAATTAGTCGAGTTCACTCTCGTTTTCGCCCAAATTTGCCTTGTTTTGTTCCTAAGTTGAACTTTGACTCGTTCTAGGTATTTTTAGTAATTTTTAGTATATTTTGAATGGAATTACGCTTTTTGTGTCTTTTTATTGTTTCAGGTTAGAAGTGAAGCTCCGTGAATGAAGGATAAATGCTCAAGATCAACCATGATGGAGTTTGGATGGAGATGGAGCTTTAAAAGTGAAGAAAATGAGCCAAACAGAGTCCATCACGGCCTGGCCGTGATGTCCATCACGGCCTGGCCGTGATGTCCATCACGGCCTGGCCGTGATGACCATCACGGCCATGATCAAGCAGAGCAGAAGGGCAAAAGTCAGAAGCTGTCACGGCCTGGCCGTGATTCCTATCACGGCCGTGACAATCCAGGAGGTAAAAGTCAGAATCTGTCATGGCCTAGCCGTGACACCCCTCATGGCCGTGACAGAACAGATGGTGGAGACAGAAGCTATCACGGCATGGCCGTGACACACATCACGGCCGTGACAGGCCAGGCAGAATTGATCACGGCCTAGCCGTGATGAGGCTCACGGCCGTGATGTTCAAGATTTGAAAGCGCGCCCATTCCAGAATGCGTCACGGCCTGGCCGTGATGGCCATCACGGCCGTGACGCGTGGCCTCCCTATAAATACAGCAGTTCAGAACAGATTTGAGGACTTTTTGGATCAGAACTGATTGTAGATCTTTTAGAATCCTTATTCTGGAGCTGCGTCTCCCCTTCTCTTCTCTTAATTCTTATTCTTAGGATGATTTCCGATTGTACGTGCGGTGTTGTTACGAACATGAGGAACTAATCCCCTCGTCTAGGGGATCGATGAAGCCACCCATGGCTGTGTAGTGTTCATGTGATGTATTTTTTTTCTCCCCTTCTCTCAATAAATGTTTTTTCAATTCTGATATTATTGTGTTGATCATATGCTAGCGTGATTAACTAGTTAAACGTGTTAAGGCCGACCGGCGATTCGCGTTTTAGAACTTGAATTGGGATCACTAATTGAATATTGCACGACAGTGGGTAGGAGATTAGTGCAACCACGTAGGGAACAAGAATTAACGGAATTCGAGGATTAGGATTATGAGACTTGGTGAGTAATTAATCCAAATCGTTGAATACGTCCTATTGCGCATTTTGTGAATTTAGGAGAAATTGGGGGTCCCGGTTGACATTGTAATTGAACCTAGGGAGGAATACATAATCACTTGGGTACTATGCATGATTGGGTAGGTGGATTTGAAACCCTAGATATTTTAATTTCAGATTTTAATACCTTAGCTTATTTGATTCGTTATTTGAATTGCGATCTTGATCTCTCTCACAACAACTTGCTTCGCTTAACTAACTCTATTGAATTTCTCGCGAATTGGTAGAATTGGTAGCCCAATCCTTGTGTTCGACCTCGGTAAATTCTTACCATGTTCTTATTACTTACGACGACCCGGTACACTTGCCGGCGTCACAACAAGTTTTTGGCGCCGTTGCCGGGGATTGGCACAACCAATTTTCCTAATTTTTAGGAAATTTGATTGATTGGTTAAGTTGATTTTCCTTTTTATTTTTCTGTTATTTCTTTATTATTTATCTCTACTTCTTTGATTCCACTTGGTCTTGCCGTGTTTTTGTATGCGAGGTACCCTTTCACAAGAGGACTTGCTATTCGATTCAGAGATCACCAGGACCGAGAGGCAATTAAGAAAAAAGGCCAGAGAAAGGAAGAGGCTGGAAGCAATTAAAATAGAGATCATGGCTGAAGAAAACCCTCCTCCTCCTCCTCCTCGTTACAAGCCTCTCTTCGAGTACGATCTACCCAGCTTGGGTGATTGTGACTCTTCTATTGTGAGAGGCAACCTGAACACAGACTCCTTCAGAGTTGAAGCATGTGTCACATTCCAGATCCGGGAGAATCAGTTTGATGGGAGTGGCAAACAGGACCCTCATAGACACATCACTCGCTTCCTTGAAGCTTGTGACTTACAGAAGACCAGGGGAGTCTCTCAGGATGAGTTTCGCTTGCGGCTTTTCCCTCTTTCTCTTAGGGATGTCGCTCGCGATTGGGTAGACAGCTTGGATAGGAACAAAGATCGAACTTGGGATCAAATGGCACAGAAGTTCCTAACCAAATATTTTCCTCCTCAGAAAGCGGCACAAGCAAGAATAGCCGTTACATCTTTCAGGCAGACAGAGGATGAAATGTATAATGAAGCATGGGAGAGGTACAATGGATTATTGAGAAGATGTCCCTCAGCGTTCTTTGACCCGGTCTCTAAAGTTCAACATTTCTTTAATGGGTTGAGGGGACGCTATCAGATGAACTGTGATGCCGCAGCTGGCGGCTCTTTTTCCTACTTATCAGCTGAGGATGGATGGGCATTATTGGAGAAAATGTCATATAATGATTACAACCGTGGAAGGGAAACCTCAAATGGAATCAGTTCTGGGGCAATGGAGGCCATTCTTGAGCAAAACAGATTGTTGAAGATGCAGATTGAAGCTTTGTCTGGGAACAAGAGGGTTAATGTGATACATGAGGGTATGCCTCCGGGTTGTGACAACTGCAATGGGGATCATGACACTCAAATTTGCCCGCTGAATTTCTCTCAGGAACATGTGGATTCATGCCACAACTTCTATGACACTGTGCCCCAGAACAATTATCAGAGAAACAGACAGAATGACTTCAATCAGAATCAGAATAGGGGGTATATGAGGAGAGACCATCCGGGTTTCACTTGGAGTAATGCTAGTGGTGGTCTGGCCGGACAACAACCTCAACAGGGTCTGAGGCCAAACACTGGGATCCAGCAGCGCAATACTCAGCAGGCTCTTCCAGGGCCTAATCAGTTGCAACTGACAGATAATGGAAGACAACCGTGGGAGCTGGCTATTGAGAAGATGAGTGCAGCAATGGAGAAATCGTCGATCAACACAAACACTGCCATTGACAAGTTGGCGACTCATACAGGGTCGGCAATTCAGAATCTTGAGACGCAGATAGCTCAGCTCGCAAAGCAACTGAATGAGCGTCCCCCAGGTGCTTTCCCAGGTGATACCGAGAACAACCCTAAGAACCAATGCAATGCCGTAACAACTAGAAGCGGTAGAGTGTTGGAGTCTAAAGGGGGTGCAACTAGTTCTCAGGAAGTTGAGGTCTCAAAACCACCACATGTTGAGGAAGAACAACCTAAGGAAGAGGAGTTGGCAAGTGACAAGGCACCGGAACAAGGGGGAAAGCTGAAACTTGTGGATGAAGAGTTCCGAAGGAAGAAATGGGTTGAACCCCAAGACCTTCCGCCCTACATGAGGGTACCGTATCCAGAAAGATTGAAAAAGCCTCAACAGGAGAAACAGTTCAGTAAATTCCTTGATGTCTTCCGCAAACTTCAAATCAACATTCCATTTGCGGAAGCCCTGGAACAGATGCCATCCTATGCCCGATTTATGAAGGACCTTCTCTCCAAAAAGCGGAAAATAGTGGATGAGGAAACGGTTGCTTTGACCGAGGAGTGCAGTGCCATCCTTCAAAGAAAACTCCCTCCAAAGTTGAAGGATCCCGGTTCTTTTTCAATACCTTGCACTATTGGGGAAATGAATATAGGGAAGGCGTTGTGTGATCTAGGGGCAAGCATCAACTTGATGCCCCTCTCTATGATGAAGAAGTTGGGGATCAAGGAAGCCAAGGATACACGGATGTCGCTCCTGCTAGCCGATCGCTCTATTAAATATCCTTATGGGGTGGTCGAAGCCTTGCTAGTGAAGGTGGATAAATTCATATTTCCGGCAGATTTTGTGGTGCTTGATATGGATGAAGATGCCGAGATTCCGTTCATATTGGGAAGGCCCTTCTTGGCCACAGGGCGTGCTTTGATTGATGTGCAACAAGGGAAGCTCACCCTCCGTGTACAAGATGAGAATGTAGTCTTCAATGTCTTCAAGGCAATGAAGCACCCAGTGGAGAGGTCGGAGGTCTATCAAGTGGATATGGTGGGCTTAATTGTCAAGGAAAAGACCACTAGAGAAGCCCATGGCTCATCACTTGCACAAATGTTGGTAGAATCCCATGATTATGATTATGATAGTGAGGAAGAAGACCCCTTGGGAGATGAGGATTACCTTGAGTCCTTGAAGCACATGGAAGCCTTACCAAGTCTCCCAAGGGATGAAAGTGCAAAGGAAAAGCTCAACACTGAAGGCAGGGAATAAGAGAACAAAGCTCCGGAGTTGAAGCAACTCCCAACCCACTTAAGGTATGCATTCTTGGGGGAGAAGGGACAACATCCGGTAATCATTAGCAATGCCTTGAAAAAGGATGAAGAAGAGAAGCTGTTGAGAGTTCTTAGGGAACACAAATCCGCCATTGGGTGGAAGATTTCGGACCTAAAAGGTATAAGCCCTTCCCTATGCATGCATAAAATTTTGATGGAGGATGGTTACAAGTCGGTGGTCCAACCACAAAGACGGCTAAATCCCATCATGAAAGAAGCCGTGCGTAAGGAAGTGATTAAACTTTTGGATGCCGGAATCATCTACCCAATCTCGGATAGCAATTGGGTTAGTCCGATTCATGTGGTCCCAAAGAAAGGTGGAACAACTGTGGTGGTCAACGAACATAATGAATTGATCCCAACAAGGACCATCACGGGGTGGAGAGTTTGTATCGACTACAGAAGACTAAATGAAGCAACAAGAAAGGATCACTTCCCTCTCCCCTTCATTGATCAAATGCTTGAGAGGTTAGCCGGGTATGAGTACTACTGTTTCTTGGATGGTTACTCCGGCTATAATCAAATTGTGGTGGATCCTCAAGACCAAGAAAAGACGGCCTTCACTTGTCCCTATGGAGTCTTTGCCTATAGGCGGATGCCCTTTGGATTGTGCAACGCCCCTGCCACTTTCCGAAGGTGCATGCTTTCTATTTTCTCGGACATGATGGAGAAATGCGTTGAGGTGTTCATGGACGACTTCTCGGTCTTTGGAACCTCATATGACAACTGCTTGAAGAACTTGAGTTTGGTGCTTAAAAGGTGCCAAGAGACTAACCTTGTGCTCAATTGGGAGAAATGCCACTTCATGGTCAAGGAAGGTATAGTCTTGGGGCACAAAATCTCCCAAAGGGGGATTGAGGTCGATAAGGCAAAGATTGAGTTGATTGAAAAGCTTCCCCCACCAACCAATGTAAAGGGGGTGAGGAGTTTTTTGGGGCATGCCGGGTTCTACCGGAGATTCATCAAGGACTCCTCCAAAATCGCAAGGCCACTTTGCGACCTTCTTGTGAAGGATGTATCCTTTGATTTCAATGCTTCTTGTTTAAATGCCTTCACTGTTTTGAAAAATATGCTTGTCACCGCACCCATAATCACTGCACCTAATTGGAATTTGCCTTTTGAAATCATGTGTGATGCCAGTGATTATGCGGTGGGGGCTGTTTTGGGACAAAGGGTGGAAAAATTAGCTCATGTCATTTACTACGCAAGTAAAGTTTTGAATGAGGCACAAGCTAATTATTCCACCACTGAGAAAGAATTACTTGATGTGGTGTTTGCTTTGGATAAGTTTAGATCCTACGTTGTGGGGTCTAAGATTGTTGTTTTCACCGATCATGTGGCCATAAAACACTTGATGGCAAAACAAGAGGCCAAACCTAGATTAATGCGGTGGATTCTTCTTTTGCATGAATTTGACGTAGAGATTAAGGACAGGAAAGGATCCGAGAACGGTGTGGCGGACCACTTATCTAGGTTGGTCAATCCCGACACCAAGGAGGAGTTGTTAGACATCAAGGAAGAATTTCTTGATGAAAAGCTGTTAGCACTTATTGAAAATTCCCCTCCTTGGTTCGCGGACATGGCCAACTTCAAATCTTCAAATGTGGTTCCGCAAGGTTGGACTCGTCAACAAAGGAAGAAGTTCCTCTCGGATGCAAAGTACTATATGTGGGAGGACCCATATCTTTTCAAGCAATGCTCGGACGGGATCTTAAGGAGGTGCATTCCCCATGACCAGATCGGAAACGTGTTGTGGCATTGTCATAGCTCGGATTATGGTGGGCACTATGGGGGAAAGAAGACCGCAGAAAAAATTCTTCAAAGCGGGTTTTATTGGCCAACGCTTTTCAAGGATGCCCGTACCTTTGTTGAGAACTGTGATCGGTGCCAAAGAGTTGGCAATATCTCTAAGCGTCATGAACTTCCCTTGAATTGCATGCTTGAAGTAGAGCTCTTTGATGTATGGGGGATAGATTTCATGGGACCATTCCCACCCTCCTTCTCTTACCAATACATTCTGGTGGCTGTGGACTATGTGTCGAAGTGGGTAGAGGCAATCCCGACAATTACGGATGATGCGCGAGTAGTCATGGAATTCCTAAGGCGCAATATCTTCTCGAGGTTTGGGGTCCCTATAGTGTTAATTAGTGATGGGGGATCCCACTTTTGCAACAATCCATTGCACAAGCTTCTTGAGAAGTATGGGGTCAAGCATAGAGTCGCTACTCCTTATCATCCCCAAACAAATGGGCAAGCGGAGGTATCCAACCGTGAGTTGAAGCGTATCCTTGAAAAAACCGTCAACTCCTGACGGAAGGATTGGTCAAAGAAATTGGATGATGCTTTATGGGCTTATAGGACAGCGTTCAAGACTCCAATTGGAAGGTCTCCCTACAACTTGGTGTTTGGAAAGGCATGCCACCTACCGGTGGAGTTGGAAGAGAAGTCTTATTAGGCAATTCGGGAGCTCAACTTTGACTTGACAAAAGCCGGTGAGAAGAGGCTTTTGGATCTGAATGAGTTGTCCGAGATCCGCATGCAAGCTTATGAAAATGCTAGAATCTACAAGGAGCGGACTAAGGCATGGCATGACAAGCACATCTTGCCTAGAAGGTTTGAGCCCGGACAAATGGTACTCCTTTATAATTCAAGGTTGAGGCTCTTTCCTGGAAAGCTGAAATCGAGGTGGTCAGGACCATTCAAGAACCTACAAGTCTTCCCATACGGAGCAGTGGAATTGGAAGGGGCTTCCGGCAACTTCAAGGTGAATGGGCAAAGGCTAAAGCATTATCATGGGAAATCGGTCCCAATTGGCAAGCAAGTGTTTTATCTGGATTAACCCTCTGGGGTGACTTGAGTCAGGCTCGGGACGTTAAACAAGCGCTACTTGGGAGGCAACCCAAGCTAGGTATCCCTCTCTTCTCCTAACTTTTGTTTTGTTTTTATTTTTGTTTTTGTTTTGTTTGTCACTCTTGAATAATTTGAGAAGATAAAGAGTTGTTGTATGAATGTCGTGTCGGCAAGTTTGTTGGATTTTGATTAAATTGAGCATAAACTGATTGCATGAATTATTTGACCATTGATGATTTCCCCCTAGGTTCTGAAATTAGAAAAATTAATCCCCATGTGAAAAATTGAAAACTGAACTTTGAGAATTTTATTGTGATTACTTGATTTATGATAAGTTTGGGGTGAGGGGGTGCACACACTAGGAATCGTATCTCGGTCAAACAATTTACGAAATGTCCAGGTGAGGATTTGAGCCTCCAACTTTGTTTTTGATTGTGTAAATCACTGTTAGGTAGCACTTTCCCGAATTTACTTGAATCTCTTCATGGTTTGCATGTTTACGTGTTGCATCAAATGATTTAGGCAATTTTATTTGAATTAACTACTTGGCCATAAATTGAACCAACCTTGATGAATGATCCCTAGTTAGCCACATTGAGCCTTGAAGCCTATTGTTCTTGATGACCTTACATTACAAGCCATTAACTCAGAAAAACCATGATTTTCCCCTATCCTAGGATTTAGGAGAGTATGGAATTTTAGCTTTGTGAGTGTTGTTGTGGAACTAAGTTTGGGGTGGCTACAAGTTCATGAATTATAGTTGAGAAAAAGAAAAACGGAAGTAAGGACCGAAGGCTTGAACAAAAAAAAAAAAAAAGGTGATGAAAAGCATTGAATATGTGCCAAAAAGGGCAAAGAAAAATAAATATAAAAAGGAAGAGGTGTGTAGCCACCAAATGCAAGGAAGAGAATAATATGAGAGTGAATTCAATTGTTGTGATATTAGTTTCATGCTCTCATTGATCCTAGGGACTTAGCCTCTATCCTTTGAATATCTTACCTTGAGCCAGGCCTCCTTACAACCTTTAAAAGACCTTCTGATGTTGCATGCATGTTTTCGTGGGAGCCATTTTTGAGATGAAAATCAAATTCATGGGAAGTGCTCTTAGAATGTGAAAGTGAGTGAAAAGTTGATAGCCTAGACAAACTTGAGCGAATGAGTGAAATACTAAATGCCCTTGTGAGGAAGGCAATTGTTTGGAATAGGTGATCTTCCTTTGTGTGTATCTTTGAGCCTCAACTTAGATTAATGATTGCATGAATGATGAAGTTCTCAATGTTTTAAATTAAATGAATGTGGGGATTACATTGATGTAAGGGGGGGAGATCATTGGAGAAAAACTGTTTGTTCAGATTGCGTGAAATTTGTGCGAAATTGATTAGATCCTTTAGGCTTGCCAAGTCTTGAGTCGTTTTTGAGTTTTAGCTTGCTTGGGGACAAGCAAGGTTTAAGTTTGGGGTGTTTGATAAGCCTCTGCCTTATCTAGTTTTATGGCTAGATGAAGTAGGGTTTATGTGCCAATTACTCGAGTTCACTCTCGTTTTCACCCAAATTTGCCTTGTTTTGTTCCTAAGTTGAACTTTGACTCGTTCTAGGTATTTTTAGTAATTTTTAGTATATTTTGAATGGAATTACGCTTTTTGTGTCTTTTTATTGTTTCAGGTTAGAAGTGAAGCTCCGTGAATGAAGGATAAATGCTCAAGATCAACCATGATGGAGTTTGGATGGAGATGGAGCTTTAAAAGTGAAGAAAATGAGCCAAACAGAGTCCATCACGGCCTGGCCGTGATGACCATCACGGCCTGGCCGTGATGACCATCACGGCCATGATCAAGCAGAGCAGAAGGGCAAAAGTCAGAAGCTGTCACGGCCTGGCCGTGATTCCTGTCACGGCCTGGCCGTGATTCCTATCACGGCCGTGACAATCCAGGAGGTAAAAGTCAGAATCTGTCATGGCCTAGCCGTGACACCCCTCATGGCCGTGACAGAACAGATGGTGGAGACAGAAGCTATCACGGCATGGCCGTGACACACATCACGCCGTGAAAGCCGAGCAGAATTGATCACGGCCTAGCCGTGATGAGGCTCACGGCCGTGATGTTCAAGATTTGAAAGCGCGCCCATTCCAGAATGCGTCACGGCCTGGCCGTGATGGCCATCACGGCCGTGACGCGTGGCCTCCCTATAAATACAGCAGTTCAGAACAGATTTGAGGACTTTTTGGATCAGAACTGATTGTAGATCTTTTAGAATCCTTATTCTGGAGCTGCGTCTCCCCTTCTCTTCTCTTAATTCTTATTCTTAGGATGATTTCCGATTGTACGTGCGGTGTTGTTACGAACATGAGGAACTAATCCCCTCGTCTAGGGGATCGATGAAGCCACCCATGGCTGTGTAGTGTTCATGTGATGTATTTTTTTTCTCCCCTTCTCTCAATAAATGTTTTTTCAATTCTGATATTATTGTGTTGATCATATGCTAGCGTGATTAACTAGTTAAACGTGTTAAGGCCGACCGGCGATTCGCGTTTTAGAACTTGAATTGGGATCACTAATTGAATATTGCACGACAGTGGGTAGGAGATTAGTGCAACCACGTAGGGAACAAGAATTAACGGAATTCGAGGATTAGGATTATGAGACTTGGTGAGTAATTAATCCAAATCGTTGAATACGTCCTATTGCGCACGGCTGTGAATTTAGGAGAAATTGGGGGTCCCGGTTGACATTGTAATTGAACCTAGGGAGGAATACATAATCACTTGGGTACTATGCATGATTGGGTAGGTGGATTTGAAACCCTAGATATTTTAATTTCAGATTTTAATACCTTAGCTTATTTGATTCGTTATTTGAATTGCGATCTTGATCTCTCTCACAACAACTTGCTTCGCTTAACTAACTCTATTGAATTTCTCGCGAATTGGTAGAATTGGTAGTCCAATCCTTGTGTTCGACCTCGGTAAATTCTTACCATGTTCTTATTACTTACGACGACCCGGTACAAAATGCAGTCCCTGAAAGAGAATCAGACGTATGACCTGGTGAGATTACCAGATGGACGAAAGGCGTTGAAAAACAAATGGGTGTTCAAGCTCAAGACGGAAGAGAACAGCCGAAACCCCAGGTACAAAGCAAGAATTGTTGTAAAGGGGTGCAACCAGAAGAAAGGCATAGATTTCGAAGAAATCTTCTCACCAGTGGTGAAGATGACATCTATTAGAGTAATTCTCGGTCTAGCTTCAAAACTAGACTTGGAGATTTAACAACTTGATGTAAAAACAGCATTCCTACATGGAGACCTAGAGGAGGAAATCTATATGGAGCAACCAGTAGGTTTTGCAGAACCAGGCAAGGAACACCTAGTGTGTCGTCTGAAGAAAAGCCTCTACGGTCTGAAGCAAGCTCCAAGGCAATGGTACAAGAAGTTTGATCTCTTCATGACCCAACACAATTTCAAGAAGACCTCACATGAGACCATTGTGTGTTTGTGAAGAACTATGAGAATGGTGAATCCATCATACTTCTGTTGTATGTTGATGATATGCTAATTATTAGGAAAGATAAGGCGAAAATAGCTGCTCTCAAGAAGGCATTGAGCAAGTCTTTTGCCATGAAAGATCTGGGTGCAGTGAAGAAGATTCTTGGAATGAAGATAACTAGAGATCGTTCTAGAAGGATGCTGTGGATGTCACAAGAAGACTATATCCAGAAAGTTCTTGAAAGGTTCAACATGCATAATGCCAAACCTGTGCATGTTCCATTACCTGGTCATCTCAAACTGAGTAAGACGCAATGTCCAGGGAATGAAGAAGAAAAAGAAGAAATGAACAAGGTGCCCTATTCTTCTGCAGTGGGTAGTCTTATGTATGCAATGGTCTGTACAAGACCAGACATTGCTTATGCTGTCGGAGTTGTGAGTAGATTCCTATCAAATCCAGGAAAGGAACACTGGAATGCAGTGAAATGGATACTACGATATCTGAGAGGAACTGCCAAAAGCTGCTTGTGTTTTGGCAATGGAAATTTAAAGCTTCTTGGGTATTCAGATGCAGATATGGCAGGAGATGTGGATTCAAGAAAGTCTACATCAGGATATCTAATTACTTTTGCTGGGGGAGCTGTCTCATGGCAGTCAAGACTACAAAAGTGCATTGCTTTAAGCACTACAGAAGCAGAATTCATCGCAATCACCGAAGGTTGCAAAGAGATCTTGTGGATGAAGAGGTTCCTACAAGAGTTAGGACATGATCAGGAAAGTTATATTCTCTATTACGACAGTCAGAGTGCAATCCATCTCAGCAAGAACTCGACATTTCATTCAAGGTCGAAACACATCGACGTAAGGTATCACTGGATCCGTGATGTGTTGGAAAGTAAACTGCTGCAGATTGAGAAAATACACACAAAAGATAACGGGGCGGATATGATGACAAAAGCTCTACCGAAAGAGAAGATAGAAGTCTGTAAAGAAGTTGCAGGCTTAGCATCAACCCCAAACTGATTCAAGGATATTTTCCCTTTGACTGAAGGGGGAGATTTATTGGAAATTTCACTCAAAGCAAGTCCCACATTGTATGGGAGCTAACTTGGAGAGCCCCCTTCAACCTATATAAAGAAGCTTAAGGGGTGCTAACTAAACACACCAATCCTCACAAGAGATAGTGAGAGAAAATAGAGAGAGAGCCTCACAAGAGAGAGTGAGAGAAAAATAGAGAGATCCTTAGAGAGAGTTTTCTCAGAGAGAAAAATAGTGAGCCAATTTGTGAGAGTGTTATCCACAAATTGAGGATACAATATTCTTGTATTTTTGTATTCCCATTATTGTTATAGTAGAAGTTTAAGCGGTCTACGGGTCCCGTGGTTTTTTCCTTGCTCACATTGAGGAGGTTTTTCCATGCTAAAAATTGTCCGATGTTATTACACTTATTTTTACGCTTCCGCTTAGTGCCTATTTTTGAGTTCACAGAGGAGGGAAATTATACTGGTATTTCCCAACACGAACCCAGCTTTCAAATCCCAATCCGAGCTAGATGAAACCAGAGAGTACAGAAAAAACAGCTATGTGATATAAACAGATTCAAAAACAAGTGGACCAAAAGTTAGTCACAGAATGAGTATAAAAACCGAACCCAAAAGAACACCCACCAATATGTTATGCTTTCCTGCCCTACACCACAGAAGAAGAGCCCCAACAAAAACACAGGAGTCAGATCTAAAACCCATGTAAGCACAAAACCAAAAAATGTCTGGAGCAAGCCCCGACAAAAACAAAAAATTCCTTGTTATGATTCATTGAACCTAGGCAGAGAGTTCCTACAAACACCTACAAAAAAAGAAACTGTAAAGATTTCTCTCTGTGACAAGTTTTTTCTTTTGTCTTTTTTTCCTTATTTTTCCTTTATTTTTTTTAGAGTAAACTCAACCATTATAGTAACATCATAGATAGACAAAAAATACAAAGAGCCTCCTTTTGGTCATCCCTCATGCTTCATACCTGCCCAGTAAACCTGCCACCTTAATCCAAAGCCACCTATTGAATTCTTTTATCAGCCATTCAACATCATCACCACCTTAAAAAATCTTCAACCCTCCAGGAATTTTGAGACTATCATTATGTTTATATCCCAATTGTGATCACCTAAGAAAACCCCTAACATAGCACCCAACTTTTATGTTACTTTGACTTCATGCTCCACCAGCATTGTTACCCTAAGCCTCCTAGTCTGAATTCACCACTTTTAACACTTTCCAAGAAACCAAATAACATTTTCAGCCCTTCGAAAATTTACCCACAACTGCCTTTTGAAACCAACTTTATGCACAAAACTTAAATTCACAAATTCCAATTGAAAATAAGCAGCTTCCACCCTACCCAATCCTTTAATACCCATTTGATCCTCAGCAAACACCTCCTTTGTTTGATCACCAGCATAACATAGACTACCTCAAAATAGCCACCTCTTGCTGTGAGCTAACCAGACCCTTACACCAGAGAGATCTCTCATTTAACATATTCCACTTGTTCTCGCCCCTTTTCCCTCCACCTCCGTTTTCATTCCCACACATTTCAGACCCACCCCATTTGTGTTTGAGTAAACTTCCTCCACAGAAATGCAGAGTTTCAAACCTCACATCTCTTTGACTCACCACTTCCTTTTCCTCTTGTAACTCCTCTACTATTTCCTTTTTCTTTTCTTTCAATTCTTCTTTTCTTTTTCTCTTTTTTGTTTTTTTATTTTTTCCACCTTTTTTCCCTTTTTTTTTCCGAGACCAGGCTGAAACAAGATTAGCACCAGCAGACCCAACATAAATAGAGAAACCTGTTGCATCAAGATCTTGTTCAAGCATTGGTTATATCCATCATATCACCGAACCAAAGAATGAACAAACATCAAACAGTAAAAGTATAAGTCTCCTAAAAGCATCAACCATTCCTATATCCTAATACTCAAAATAATTTGTACTTTAGACATGTTAAAAGATCTATGCACAAGCTACACAGCTGAAGTTCCAACCCTTATTTGCCACTAACCAAGACCATGACCTTCCTTTTATCTTTTATCATTTCCATTATCCTATCCAAGTCCCAAGTTTTATTATTAAAGCAAATTCCATTTCTTTCCATCCATATAGATCAAATTACCGCATGCCACAGAATCAACCCCTTCTTCCATCTTTTTCTTCCGACAAACAGACCTTTGTACAGAAGATAAAGATCCCTGATATTATTTGGCAAAGCTACATCTATTCCAATCCATTCATACACTTTTAGCCATACCCTGTTAGCTTTATTACAGATCAAAAAAAGATGTACAGTAGACTCAACCTCTTGTTCACACAACCCACAAAGCATGGCCTGCTGATCAAGAATTACATGTCGCCTGTGCAGATTAAGTTTTGTTGGCAACCTATCCTTGATCACTTTCCAAGAGAGGGACAATACCTTTGGGGGAGCTTTAACCTTCCATAATTGCTTAAAAATGTGTGACTCAGTATCCTCACTACCTTCCTGGGAAATGCAGAAATCTTGTAAACTTTTATACCCCGATTTTGATGAATATGACTTTGTTCCTTCCAAAACCCATTCCCATATGTCCTCTTCGCTTGACAAAGGGCCAGCAGGGAAAACTGTTTCCGAAAATTCACCCCACATTTCTTGTTCCCATGCAAAAAGATGTCTCATCCAATTCAAATTCCAAACCCACACCTAACCTACCCGTTCCCCTAAGTTTTCTATAACCAAATATTTATCATTAGAAACTATGTACAATCTTGGAAAAAGGTCTTTGAATCTAGATGGGCCAAACCACACATCCTCCCAAAATCTTATTTTATTTCCTTGCCCTATCTTCCTTTTCAAACCCTTTTGGAACCAATCTCCTACATTGTTAATGCTTTCTAATTTACACCAAGCCGATCCTTTTGTTAATCCTATGTTGTTTCCTAAAAAAGCCTTTCCTTCTACCTCAACCCCATATCTAGCTCGCAATACCTCTCTCCCAAGATCTGAATATTCTTTAAGAATCCTCCACCTCCATTTTACCAACAAGGCCAAATTGAACCAATCCAAAATTTTTATTCTAAGCCTTCCTTCATCTCGTGGCTTACTAACCACTTCCCATCTAACCCATGCAATCTTCCTATGTTCGCTATGTCCCCCCATAAAAAATCTCTTTGAATTCTAATAAGAATTTTGAGTACCTTCTTTGGAATTCACTAAAAGGACATAAAGAAGACCGGAATGCTATTCAAGACAGAGTTTATTAAGGTCACCCTCCCCCAAATGACAAATATATACCTTTCCACAAAGCTAATTTCCTTTCCAAAGTTACTATTATTGGCTCCCAAGTTGATACCTTCCTAAGATTAGCTCCTACCGGTAGACCCAGGTATTTAAACGAAATCACCCCACTATTACAATGTAAGAATTCCACAGCCACTCTAGTTAAATCTTCCTCCACATTAATGCCTATAAGTCTTGTTTTCTTGAAATTTACTTTCAGACCTGAGACTACCTCAAAGCATCTTAAAATCGCCTTCATTGCCCACAGATTCTCCCAGGTTGCTTCATTGATAGTGTGATTTTAGATCATGTTTCCTGTACACTTTTGCATGCATTTTTCATATAGATTAGGCATTCTTTACTTGATTTTAGTTAGTTTTTCCCTTGGAACGGGTGAAGCGGTTTCTTGGTGTTGTTTTGCAGGAATTCAAGGAAAAATGCTCAAGAATAGCCATGGTGGAGCTTGGATGAAGACAGAGCCTGAAAAGAGAAGAAATTGAGCCAAGCAGAATTCTGAAGCTTCGCCTCGCGAGACTGGATCTCGCCACGCGAGCCTGAAGACCAGCTGAACAAAGACAGATCGGCCTCTTTCTGTCTCACCTCGCGAGTCACCATCTCGCCTCGCGAGCCTGAAGGCCTTACTGTGCCAGAGATGTCTCCCTTTCGGTCTCGCCTCGCGAGTTACTATCTCGCCTCGCGAGAGATCCAATCTCTAAAGACCAGATTTTTAACATTCGCCTCGCGAGCTACGTCTCGCCCCGCGAGCGCGCGAAACCCAGAACCCCTGTTATAAGCTGTTTTAGGGCAGAATTGTGAGAGGAGGATTGATTTGGAGGAAAGGAGGCGGCCAAGAAACCCTAAAAAATGCAATTTCTGCTGCTGTGGCTGGGTGCATCCTTCCACGGAGTTCTTCCCTTCCTTCATCTCAGTATCTTTTCTTTTCCCTTGTACTTTGATGATGTGTAGCTAAACTCCCATTGTTGGGGTTAGGTGTAGCTCTTTCTGAATTTTCCATGTACATGATTTGATCTTGTAATACAGTTTTTTACTTCTGTATGAGTGATTGATTTTCTATGCTTAATGCTTGTTGTGGCTAGCACCCCCATGACTCGATTAGTGTTTTAATATGCAATTGGGAAATTCGTATTAGAACCGGAATTGAAATCAATTACCTGGTAAACCTTGTATCTAGGGATAGATTTAGGTTTATTAGCAATCATGTAATCCCTAATCATAATGCAAATTCATTAATCTAGGCCACCTAAGGAATTAGGGTCTATTAGTGGATTTAGGCTCTTGTCATCCGAGGAATCGGGGCTTGAGTAATTTAGTGGATTGATTGTCATAATTGAAGTAGAAACTGTTTGTTAGTCATTTCATTGCATGGGGATGAAGTTGAGTGAACCTAATCCCAACATATTATATATATTTGAAGAATCCTAATCTCTGCCTCCCAAGTGTTCGATAGAAATCCTCAAAGAACTTTTCCTTTTCTTTTGTTGTTTTGGGCTTGATAATTAGTTTAGAACTCTCTTCAATCCAAGTATCAGCTTGAATAGTAATTGATTCGGTACGTGCTAGTACTTGTCGCAGTCCTCGTGGGAACGATAAAACGGTCTCACCACCGTATTACTTGCACGACTGGGTATACTTGCCCAGATCCGTCAACACTCTAGTTAAATCTTCCTCCACATTAATGCCTATAAGTCTTATTTTCTTGAAATTTACTTTCAGACCTGAGACTACCTCAAAGCATCTTAAAATCGCCTTCATTGCCCACAGATTCTCCCAGGTTGCTTCACCCACTAATACAGTGTCATCTGTGTACTGAAAAATTGATACCTCTGGTCCTTCTTTGTCTATCTTGCACTCTTTAAACAACCCTTTTGAGACCGCGTTCTTCATTAATCCATTCAATCCCTCGGCCACCATAAGATACAAAGAAGGAGCTAAAGGATCTCCTTGTTTAAGACCCTTTTGCATTGAGAATTCCTTGGTCGGGCTTCCATTAACAAGCTCCTAACCCCTTCCTGAATAAATACATTCCTTGATCCATGCTCTCTGCTTGACACAAACCGAACATACTCATCATATAATCCA
This sequence comes from Sophora flavescens, assembly GCA_030762895.1. Taxonomy (NCBI): domain Eukaryota; kingdom Viridiplantae; phylum Streptophyta; class Magnoliopsida; order Fabales; family Fabaceae; genus Sophora; species Sophora flavescens. The sequence goes on along the minus strand of CM061062.1, from coordinate 125,660,961 downwards.
GAAAATTCCAACTAATTGAATAATATGCATTTTCAAAATATACCTTTAGTATAAAACCCTTTTCCTTAGATGGACGCCAAAAACTTGATGGGCTCCGGTAAGTGTACCGGATCGAAGTAAGTAATAATAAAATGGTAAGAAACCGAGTATCGAACACACGGATTGGGTGACCAAGTACCACTTCATAAATTTAACAGCTACTTAGACCAAAATAAATCGAGGATTTCAATTAAGATAAAAATTATGAAAAGAAACAAAAATTGATATTTTTGGATTTTTGAATTAACTAAAAAGAAAAATTAAACAAGGAACAATCAATTAAAGAAAACTCTAGGGATCCAATTTCACCAACACTATGAATACGCATTCCTCATAGATAAGGAATCCTTATTCCACTTGGTTTGATTCAATCATATCAATTCTTCCTAACCTCTGATCAACTTCTGATGTCGATCAAGAATCCTAGACTATCCTAAAGTCTCTCTCGAGTACTCTAGAAAACACCTCTTAATAATCAACCAACTATATCTCTATGATGATCAACTATTAAGAAATTCATTAAGATTAATGACTCTCTATGAAAGTCGCACAAGATTCCTATGGTATATCTCTATCCATATTAACCCTATGGTTTTATCTCACTACCCCTGACACATAAATCTCCTCCCGGTCTCATTATAATTAGTCTATCATCTAATTGGTGATCAAGCAATTAGAAGCATTAAGAATAGAGAATAAAACACAAAATAATGAAATAGACAACTATAAACACGAGAAGGGGGGTTGAATTGTGTTTATCAGAATTTAAACAAAGTTGAAAACTTTTCACACACAGAAGCTTGGTTCAGACGGGTGGAAAGATACATGACAGACAGGTGACCAGTCTGATGAAATTTTAACAATGACTTAGGCAAACACACCACTTGATAAACGGATAAGAAAACTAAAGCAACTAAAGAGTTTATAAGGAAAGAGAGATTGACACAATTATTTATCCTGGTTCACTCTTCAAAGCAAAGAGCTACGTCCAATCCTTGGCAGCACCAAGTTTTATCCACTATAACTGATCAGGTTACAGACTCCAAGTATTATTTGCACACCTAGCCTTTTCAGGCTCCAAGATAAGTATTCTTTGCACACCTAGCCTCTTCAGGCTCACTCATATTTGTTTGAGAAATTTGGTTTGTAATAAATACAACTTGCATGACATGATCTTTCACTAACACTCAGAGTGGTTTAAATGTAAAGCTTAGGAAAGTCTGCGTAATAACTTCAAATGATTGAAGAATACAGAATGAAAGAATGAGGATATTAATGCGCAGAGTAATGGTTCTTTTAAAATGCTATGAGTGTTTTTTTTTCATCTTCAATGACTTCTGTATTTATAGTCTTCAAGCATTTAAGATCCGTTAGAGACATTCCTTTAGATGTTGGCTTTATGCATCGTGAATCAGTCATATCAGAGTTTTGCAGAGAGCTTTTTGTACTTTGTTGAGTACAATTCCCTTTTTGTGTAAAGACCAGAGGTACTAGGGAATAAAGCACGTTGGAAGCATTCTTTAACTGGTCTTTGGTTCTGATAACCTAGGTTGCTTGAGAGAGTGACTTCTGATTTTTCTTGATAAGAGTGAGACCAAGTATGAGAGAAGGCTTCGAGTCTCTTTCTAATAAGAAATCTGACAAAAGCTTGTTAGGTCCTTGGTTCTTCAACGAGTAACCTCAGACGAGTGTAGGAACTCGTGGAGAGACAGGTTGAAAACGTCTCTTGAAAGAAGTCAATAATCCTAGTTAGCAGACATGTTGACTTTTACTTATCCAGACAGGTAGTCATCTATATGAGCAGACAGATGATTCTTACTGTTTTGATCTGCATACTAGATAGACAGGTTAGCAACTAATATTACGGTTAATTAAATCATTAACCAATGTTTATTTCTCATCAAAACTTTAGGGAAATGCACATCAGACATTTTAGAGACTTAACAATCTCCCCCTTTTTGATGATGACAAACATTGAGATGATTTAATGAACCTCAGAAAATATCAACAACTGAAAGTAGCATATATCAGACAGGTTGAAATTTTCTTAATCAGGCGGGCTTGATCATATGTTCTAGTTAACTTAGTCACACATATATTTGACTTGTTTTACTTTGAAATTATCAGAGCAATCTTACTTGCGATTTATCAGAGCAATTACAGCAACTATCATAACATACTTTGATCATATCATGTTCATATATTATTTTCTTATTAAGATCATATCATATCATATTTCTCCCATTCTCATATATCACATTTCTCCCCCTTTTTGTCAACATCAAAAAGGAATAAACTTTGAAAGCATTAAAGAAATAAAGGAGAAATTTATTTTATTCATCATGAACGTTTACAAGTACAAGGTAGTCTATATACAAAGAAACCAAAAACTACCTAGATTGACTAATTAACAAAAATAAAGCAGCAACCCTTTGCTCTAAGAGCAGCCTAGCTCGCCTCTCTTCATCTAGCTGTCTTTTTAAGTCTTCTACTTGTGTTTGAAGCAGATGAAAGTCTTGTAAGGTCACTGTCTGAGAAGTGGAGGCTTCTGTAGACAAACTTGAGGAAGAGATAGATAGAGAAGAGTGCCAGGGTAAGGCTAAAATTGGGGGTGCCTTAGGTGGAGATAGGGGAGAGGTGATGGAAGGGAAGAAAATTTCATTGAGAGTTTGAGGGGCATAGAAAGGAAGAAAGATGAATTTGAAGAGAAGACTAATTCTGACAAAGTCAGTATCAGGTGAAGGAAACACACAGTAAAGTCTCTCGGACAAAGACAGTCTGGTGATGGTTATTGGGATAGGTGGGGAAAGAGGTGTTTGAGCTAAAACAGATGGAGGGAGAGGTAATAAAGAATCAATATGGCAGAAAAAATAATTAGATCATGTGACTAACATAAAGAAATACCTAGATATACGGGGTAACATCACAACAGAAGCAGGATAGTGAGTTCCGGCTAATGTTCTAATGAAGACAACAATAGGCGGTTAGAAGAAAAGTTCTCTACATGGGTTAAGAATATGAGGTGGAGGATAAGGAATGACAGAGACATTTGAGATACTTGCAAATAAAAGAGATTGCAGATCAGACACAAAGAGTCTCGGTGATATGCCAGTTTGTTCTTTGGGAGCAGAGTCCCTGTGAACAACTGTGTACTGACATTCATCAAGTACGACAGTGAAAGACGATTTTTGAGTTTGTAAAGAGGAGACGGGTGAGGGATAAGGAGACGCTACAGAAAGGGGTTGGACAAGAAGGGCAGATGGAAAAGAGACATATGGGGTGATGATACCTTGATGTAAGGGGGAAGGGAATGAAGGAGATGTATGCTCTTCAGATATCTTCAACTTCTTGTGAGAAGGAGATACTTGGTCATTCTCTGGTACAGCTGTCTGAGCTCCTCCAGACATGTCTTCTGCAGTGTTAGCTTCTGCAGGCACTTCGGTCTTTGCAGGCACTGGGTAACCAGATCTTCTCTTTTTGAGAATGATTCCCAAAATGAAAGTCTTATTTAGTTTTTCCAGAACTTGTTCTATCTGCTCCCCCTGAGTAGATGCTTCCTCTTTGCTAGGCTCAGACTCAACTTGTCTGACCCTGGCAAAGGTCTTCACCAGCTTCCTTTTCTTGCTGGGCTGAGCTGGTACAGCAATGGGTTCTTCAGCTTCACTCACCTTCCTCTTTGGAGAGGTTCTCCTCAGTTTGAACCTCAAGGGTTCAACTGTCTCAGCGGTTTCTTCAGATGCTGAGGATTGTTGCAGCTCTGGAATTTGGTCTTGTCTGGCCACCTTTCCAAATGACTTGAACAGTCTCTCAGAAAGAGGGACTTCAGATTCATCAGTGGAAACCACCGGTTCCTTTTCTTTCTATTCAACAGTAGGTTTCTTCTTCTTGCTGTCTTCCTCCTCATCAGCAAGAGGGATTCCCTTTATATCCATCATAGACAGTATCTTCTTGTCTATGGGCAGTGACATGTCCACAAAATGAACACCACTGGGAACAAATAGCTTGTTCTTAAAGACCCTTGTTAGCAACATCCCATAAGGATAGGTTTGCACATTAGTCCTCTTGATCAAAGTCTCCATGTACATATATATGAGGTCGTTGATGTCCACCTTGATTTTGTAAATCAAGTGGTACAGAGCAAATCTGTCCATCTTGGTCACATTGTCTTGTGAGCCTTTCCTTGGCATCACGCACTCCAACATCAATTTGTGCAGGAATCTGCACTTGGCCACCATGTTGATGGGTTTAGGGTTCACAGGTTTGGGAACACCATAGATGGCAATGTTGACATTGTCAACTCCCACTTCAGTTTCCTAGTTGGGTGTGAAGTCAGCTCCGATTCTCGGGCACTTTGTGACAAGCTCCATAGAGCTAATGGGGAAGAGAAGGGTTCTATCGCCCATTTCAGTCTTAAAGCTCTTGTTCCGTTGAGCCTGTTGGAGACAACCACATCATTTCTCCAGAAGGTTTGAAGTAGCTTGGGGTGATCCTTGATGTCGAAGAAAGGAGTCCACTTGGAGTACTCCAACTCTTCAGTGACATCCATACCTAGCTTCTTCATCTTTTGAAGATCAACAATCTTTCCCTGAATAATCTTTTCTATCTCAGTAACCTTGAGATTGTATTTCTCAGCAATTTCCTTTGTAGAGAGACGCTTGGATGATGCCATTTTTGAGAGAAGATGGTTGTAGGGTTTCAAAAGAGAAAAGGGTTTGAAAGATGAGAAGACAAAGATATTTTGGAATTTTGAAAGCGTAAAGACACCTTTGCCTTTTATAGACATAAAGGTAGGAGAGAGAAAAAATAATTTTTAAATCAAAACGGCACGATTCGTATGGGGAACAACAGTGCCTACTTAAGACATAATGAAAACATGGTTTCGAGATATATAAACTAATGTGCACATGATTAGCTTCAGATAAGGGAATGACATTGATTAATTAATAACCATTTCAACAAAATTGTTGAGTTCTAGCATAGTGACTCAGCAGAGTCAGACAGGTAAGCATAGACAGGTGATAAAGCAAAGACAGGTTAACACTCAGACATGTAATTCAACAATGCAATGCATGTTTAGATTATCTCTAATAAATAAAAACCTTTCTTCTGCTAGGGGTTTAGTGAAAATATCAGCCCATTGATTTTCAGTTTTAACAAACTTAATATCAAAGATGCCTTTCTGAACATAATCCCAAATAAAATGATGTTTGATTTCAATACGCTTAGCCTTAGAATGTTGAATTGGATTTTTAGATAAGCATATAGCACTGGAATTATCACACCATACAAATATGTTATGTTCATAAATAGAGTAATCCTCAAGTTGATGTTTTACCCATAAGAGTTGAGAGCAGCAACTAGCAGCTGAGATGTATTATGCTTCAGCAGTAGACAGGGCAATAATTGTCTGCCTCTTGCTTGGCCATGAGACTAATCTTGCTCCAATGAAGTGACATCCTCCACTGGTGCTTTTTCTTGCTATTCTGTCTCCAGCAAAATCAGCATCACAATATCCCACTAATCTGTATTCTTTTGATCTTAAATACAGCAAACCAAGATTAGTAGTCCCAAGCAAATATCTAAATATTCTTTTAACAGCCTTAAGATGAGATTCTTTAGGATCAGATTGGAATCTAGCACACATACAGACACTAAATTGAATGTCGGGTCTGCTTGAAGTTAAGTACAGTGAGAGCCAATCATACCTCTGTAGACAGTTTGATCTACCATTTTACCTTCATCATCTTTGCTTAGTTTTGCATTGGGTTGCATAGGGGTTTTCATGAGCTTAGCATTTTACATTTTGTATTTCTTGAGTATTTCCTTGGTATACTTGTGTTGATGAATGTAAATTCCATAACTTGTCTTCTTGTTGGTTATAGCCTTGAGCTACTAACCTTGCCTTATTTCTGACAACTTTACCATCTTCATCCAATTTGTTTCTGAAGACCAATCTTGTTCCAATGACAGACTTGTTTTTAGGCTTAGAGACAAGAGTCCAGACATCATTTTTGGTGAATTGGTTGAGTTCTTCTTGCATTGCAAGAATCCAGCTTTCATCCTCAAGAGCTTCTTCAATGCGTTTTGGCTCCAATTCTGATATAAAAGCCACTTTGCTTGATTCTCTTAATGTGGATCTAGTTCTTACTCCTTCAGAAGGATTTCCAATAATAAGATCCTTAGGGTGATGAGTGTTGAACTTCCAATCCCTTTCTAGATCATCATGAAGATGTTAACTTGTCTGCTGACTCGTCTGTTGACTAGTCTGCTCCACTTGTCTATCAGCCTCAAGCACAGGTTCTGTCTTGGTCAGATCGGGTTGTTGAATTTCTGGATTATTTATATCAAGACCTGCAAGATCATCTTCTAGATCTGATAGTTCTTTATCAGTCTTTAGTCCATCATTGAATTTAACATGAATAGATTCTTCAATGATATAGGTTTTTGAATTATAAACTGTAAAAGCTTTAGACATTTCATAATATCCTACGAAAATACCTTTATCTACCTTAGAATCAAACTTTCCAAGATTATCTTTGGTATTCAGAATAAAACATTCACATCCAAAAGCATGAAAATAAGATATGTTGGGGCTTTTTCTTTTCCACAATTCATAAGAAGTCTTCTTTAGAAAATGCCTAATAAGTATTATGTTTTGTACATAACAAGCAGTGTTTACAGCTTCTACCCAGAAGTACTTAGGGAGATTATTTTCATTAAGCATAGATCTACCCATCTCTTGCAGAGATATGTTCTTTCTCTCAACCACTTCATTTTGCTGTGGAGTTCTAGGTGCAGAGAAATTGTGAGAGAATCCATTCTCCTCACATAACTTTCTAAACTGCTCATTTTCAAATTCTCCCCCATGATCACTTCTAAGGGTAGAAATACAGAAACCCTGCTCATTTTGTACTCTTTTGCAGAATACTGAGAAAGCCTTAAAAGACTCATCCTTGTGTGTTAGGAAGAGTACCCATGTGAATCTAGAATAGTCATCAGCTATGACAAATTCATATTTTCTTCCAGCCAGGCTGGCAACACTGATAATCCGCTAGATTATCTAGTTTTATTCTATATTTTCTAGTGGAATTTACCATATTGATGAATTGTATTCTCAATTCTTTCTTAACTTTTGCTTTATTTTCCTTAAGTAATGTTTAGAGTCTGTTAGTGTATTTTTCTCTTTTTAATTAGGAAATTGTGTCATTTTCTTTAATTTCTTGTTTGAAGTGATTTCAGGTGTATACTTGCACTAGGAAAGGAGAAAAGTTGAAGCCTGGGAGCATTGGAAGCAAAAGAACAAGGACAAGCAGATGAAGAATTGGAGTTTGTCTATTTTAGTGCTTAGGCCCGGTGCAAGTTTATTAGGTTCGGCCTAACGCCCCTTTTCTGTTGGGCTTATTTTTTAAGTTGCGTCGGGTGCAACATATTTAGGCCCGATGCATTGTGCGCTGCAGCACCTATAAATTGAATTTCTCTGTATTGACCTAGGATATTTTGCTACTCTTTTGGCTGTGTTTCCCTGAGTTTTGGGACGTCTTTCTACGACTGTTTCACTGTTTTTCGTCAATGGGTTTGATTCTATTTGCTTTGTTCTTGATTCCTTTGATCATAAACTAAATCCCCTTTTTCTAGGGTGACGATGTACCACGCCACGACGGTTTGATGTTTTTATTTCAATTTTCTTAATCTCTTCTTCTCTTTCTTTTGTGTTTTATTCTCTATTATTAATGCTTCTAATTGCTTGATCACCAATTAGATGATAGGCTAATCATAATGAGGCCGAGAGGATATTTATGTGTCAAAAGTATTGAGATAAAACAATAGGGTTAATATGGATAGAGATATACCGTAGGAGCTTTATGCAACTTCAATAGAGAATCATAGATCTTAATGAATTTCTTGATAAATAATCATCATAGAGATATAGTTGATTAGGGATCAAGCGATGTGTTCTAGCGTACTCGAGAGAGACATTGGAATAAATTAGGATTCTTGGTTGACATTAGAAGTTGATTAGAAATTAGGAAGAATTGATATAATTGAATCAAACCAAGTGGGATAAGTATTTCTTGTCTATGAGGGATGCTTATTCATAGCGTTGGTTTAATTGGATCCCTAGAGATTTCTTTATTTGATTATTCTTTATTTATTTTTGTTTTTTAATTAATTTAAAAATCCAAAAATATTTATTTTAATTTCTTTTTATAATTTTTATCATAAACAAATCCTCAATTTATTTTGGTATAAATAGTTGTTAAATTTGTGAAGTGGTACTTGGTCACCCAATCCCCGAGTTTGACCTTGGTATACTTACCGTTTTATTATTATTTGCTTGGATCCGGTACACTTGCCGGAGCACATCAAACACTAACTGGTCCAAACAGATCCATGTATAACAACTGAAGAGGTCAAGAGGTTGATACTTGGTGTTTAGATTTGAAACTTGATTTTATCTGTTTACCTCTCTGACATGCATCACATAAGACATCTTTCTTAAAACTAATATCAGGCAATCCTCTCACAAGGTTGTTCCTTTTTAATTTAGAAATTAGTTTCATACTAGCATGTCCTAGTTTCTTATGTCATAACCATCTCTCATCCTCTTTAGACATCAGACAGGTTACACTTTGATATGAGAGATCAGACAGTCCAATCTTATAAAGATTTTGTTGCCTTTTAGCTGAAAAGAGGGTTTTGCCACTGACGCGCTATGGCACACGGGTCAAAAAGCGAGCGTTTTACAAAATTGTAGTAGAGCGCGACAACTCGGGTATCATCTCACAAGGACTCTTGAATTGTTATTTACCACAAAAATCAGTTTTTTTTTTGGGGGGGGGGGGGGTCGGTTTGAAATTCAATTGGAAAACAAAGCAAAAACAGAGCAATAAAAACAGAGCAGTTTAAAGGATTATCAAATAAGCTAAGGACGATTAATCTACTGTTCTCGGTTTCCCAACTATCATTGGTTCATGTAAATTCCAAGCCCTAAGCAGATTCTAATCCCCTTTCGGTTGTAGCAACAATTAACAAGCGGAATCGCTACTACGAGATATATGTTCCTATTCCCGAATTAAGCAAATGGGGTGAAGTACTCATGAACTAAGCGAACATGAACGAACACACGCGAATTAAGCAAACGCGATTAAATATAGGAACATCACATCACCGAAATAAATCAACACAACACTATACACTCCTGAATTAAGCAAACAAAAATATATAGCATAGTATTGAAAAGGGAAAAGCAAACAAAACAGGAATTACAGAACCTCAAGTGCGGTGGAAACCAATTACAGTAGACTAATCCAAGGAAATTAGTTCTCCATAAAAACGTATCACAACCAGAAAATATGTAAAAACAATGGATAATGAAAAAGTGTCTCCTAATCTGCCCAGAACAGCAATTTATAGCATTCAGGATCTGCGCCCTCTCGCGAGGCGAACACCCACTCGCGAGGTGAATCTTATGAAGAAATCTGAAACGTTTGGACTTCTCGCGAGGCGACACAGAAAGGTTTGCATTTTCTGGCACAGTCAGCCTTCAGGTTCGCGAGACGAGGTGTGGATCGCGGGGCGAGACAGAGAGGATGACATTCTGCTGTTCAGGCTGGCTTTCAGGTTCGCTAGGCGAGTAGCATCTCGCGGGGCGAACACTTCCAGGACTGCAATTTCCCCTGCTTCTTCATTCCCTTTTGCTCTAAGTTAACCTGAAAAAATGAAATAGCCATAAGTGCTTTATTTGACTCAAAACTAGCTAAATTAGCCTAAAACTACTTAAAGGACTCAAAATATTACTTGAGGACAATTTAATCTAATTTGGGTGAAAACGAAATATAATTAGCACAAAACCATGGTCACACTAGCCATAAAACTAGATGAGCCAGAGGCTTATCAAAATACCCCAAACTTGAACTTTGCTTGTCCCCAAGCAAACTAAAACTCAAAAGCTCAAAAAGACTCAAGACCTGTCAAGCTTAAGGGATTCAATCAACTTTGCACAAATTTCAAGCAATTCATCAAAACAGTTTTCCCTCAATGATTCCCCCCTTTCAACAATGTAATCCCCACATTCATCTACTTTAAACATCTGAGAATTTCATCATTCAAGCAATCAATAATCTAAGCAAGGGATCCAAGTTACACACAAAAGGAAGATCATCCATTTCAAACAATTGCCTTCCTCACAAGGGCGTTTAGTGTTTCGCGCAAATGCTCATTTTGTCTAGGCTATCAACATTTCACTCAATTTCACTTTTAAGAGCACTTCCCATGAATTTGATTTCATCTCAATCAAGGTTCCCACGAAAACATGCATGCAACATCAAAAGGTCTTTTAAGGTTGTAATGGGGCCTGGCTAAGGGTAGGATATACAAAGGAACTAGGCTTAAGTCCCTAGGAACTAAGAGAGCATGAACATTTCAACACACTGAATTTCCACTCAAGTTCCTTTTTCCATTTTTCTTTATGCTTTGGGTGACTACAGCCTTTTTCTTTAGATATCCTTTTTTTGACATTTTTGTTCTTCTTTTTATTTCTTTTTATTTCTTTTTTTTCTCTTTTTTCTTTTCTTTGCCTTTGGCTCCAACCTTTTTATTATATTTTTTATTTTTCTCACCCCAGAATGACATGTAACATCCTTGTAGCCCCGCCCCAGGAGGTTGTGCGCTGGGCGGGATTTGATAAATGCACTGCCGACAATGGATAGCATGATCCCAAAAACTGTTGGGCTAACCCCCGACTTTTACTGTTTCATCCATCCCTCACCCCAAACTTATCATAAATCATGCAATCACAACAAAATATCTCAAAGTTCAGTTTTCAAATTTTTTCACATGGGGATCACTTTTCAAAAGTTTTTCAACAAAGGGGGAATCATCACATAAAGCATGCAATCAATCTGTGCCAAATCAATCAAAACCCAACAAGCCCACCGACACAAGACTCACACAAATTATTCAAGAGCTAAAAGAAAAACAAGATAATTGATTCCCTCCCCCACACTTAAAACATACATTGTCCCCAACGAAACAACATAAATATAAAAACAGAGTGAGGGAAAGGAAAGGGTTTAGAAAAAACTTATGGAGGCGGTTTCACCAGGATCCCACTGTCTGGGATACAGCAGCCAAGGAATGCCCAAAATGCAATATGATCCTCTCGGATCCCACGGTGTGTAGCATAAGCATGAGAGTGAGCGCTTGACAATCATGGTGACTTCGCCGACTGCGGCGGACTTCTCACTCCCTCTTGGGTCAAAGATAACCTCCTTGTCAGCCTTGTCAACAAAATCTTCCCAATAAAAATGGGGTTCAACCTCTTGGACTGGACAAAGTGCCTTCATATCCAAGGGTTCAAAATCCATAGGCTTGAACTCCATCGCCGGTGGTTCCACAGTGGGAGGTGATAAACAAGTAGAGAGGGCTACTAGTGCTGCTTCAACTTCTGCACGATCTTCATTCACTGCACTAACAAATCCATCACCTGCTATACATGCAGAAATCTCAACACACACCACACAGGGGTTAGTGTTAGTACAGTCAGTACATGAATAAATATCATCAAAGCCAGAAACAAATGGAAAATCCGAAACCAAGTCATCATAGGTGTCATCAATAATTTCAGAGAGCAACTCTATTTGAAAGACAGATTGCTCTTCCAAGGGATGCTTCATAGCATCAAAAATGTTGAATTTTTCCACAATGTCACCAAACTCCATGGACATGGTTCCATCGTGAACATCAATCTTTGTCCTTGCTGTCTTCATGAACGGTCTGCCCAGAATGATCGGTGATTTGCTTGGATTTGTTTCCCTTGCCATGTCCAGGATGTAAAAATCAGCAGGGAAAATCAATTCATTAACCTGCACCAACACATCTTCTACCACTCCAATGGGGCGAGCATTGGTCCTGTTTGCCAACTGAATAGTAAGACCTGTATGTTGCAAGGGACCAAGATTAAGGTTGTTGAAGACAGAAGTGGGCATGACATTAATAGAAGCTCCCAAATCCAACATGCAGTTGTCGAATTTACTGTCCCCAATGGTGCATGGAATAGCAAAAGTGCCCGGATCCTTGCACTTCTGTGGCAGTGCCTGAGTGGGGGCTGAAACAGTAACCTTCTCAAGTGCAGGCTTAGGCTGAATGAGGGCTGAAACATTTCGCCCCAAATTGATTCTCTCATTACCCTTCAACCTCCTCTTGTGTGTGCACAAATCTTTCAAAAATTTTGCATATTTTGGAACTTGCTTAATCACATCCAGAAGCGGAATGTTCACCGCCACCTTTCTGAACACATCTAGAATTTCCCTCTCCTTGTCTTCCCCATCAATCTTCTTATTTTTCTGCACTCTTTGCTGGAAGGGGATCGGTGGCACATACACTCTCTCAGCTTCAACAACAACAGAAGGTTCAGAAGCGACCTCAACAGTTTCTTTATCTTTTTCATAGGCTGCCTCTACAACTTTTCCAGATCTCAAAGAAATGGCACTCACATTAGGATTGGGGACATTGGGATTCACCACTGTTTGTGCAGGTAGTTGGTTTAATCCTTGATATTGTTGTATGTTATTTATGGATGTGGCAAGCTGTCCAATCTGTGTCTGCAAGGCGCGGATGCTAGCATCCGTTCACTGCTGAAACTGACCAATCTGTCCAACCTGTATGTGTTTGCAAAGTATTAATGCTAGCATCCATTCGCTGCTGTAACTGTCCAACCTGTGCATTTATTTGTGCAGTTATTTGTGAAGTCATTTGCTTGAACATGTCCTCTAGTGAAGGTCCAGAATGTGCAGAAGTGGTCACTTGGGGAGGATTCTGTGGTGGTGCCATCGGTTGTTGTTGAGACGGGTTTCCATACCGAAGGTTGGGATGATTCCTCCAGTTGGGGTGGTACTTATTTGTGGAGAGGTCAGGAACGCTGTACCGGTTCTGATTGTTGCCTTGATTATAGGGATTGACTGCATAAGCTTGAGGCAAATCAATGACTGACTCTTCTTTCTGAATGGGGCATGCATCGTACAGGTGCTCAGGAGAGCTACACATGCCACACAACCTTGCCGGCTGAACCTTATCCATTGCCAATTGCTTCACCAAAGAAGTGAGCTCATCAATTCTATTCTCAAGGGCCTGGTTGGAAGAAGAGCTATGGACCTCATTCACACCCCTTGTCTCAACAGAATTTCTCCTGGTTGTGAACTGCTGGGAGTTTAGTGACATACTTTCAATCAATTGCTTGGCAGCAGCTGGAGTCTTATCAACAAGTGCTCCCCCACTAGCAGCATCCAAAATATTTCTATCCATCGGTAGTAACCCCTCATAAAAATACTGAATAAGAAGCTGCTCGGAAATCGATCTTGAGGGCAATCGGATACCAACTGCTTGAATCTCTCCCAATACTCAGCCAATGACTCATTGCCTTGTCTGATGCCACATATTTCCTTCCTGATTGATGCAGCTCTGGAGGCAGGAAAATATCTCTCTAAGAAAACCTTCTTCAAATCGTTCCAGGTGGTAACAGAGTTTGGCTCAAGATAGTACAGCCAATCCTTTGCAACGCCCTGTAATGAGAACGGGAAGGCTCTCAGCTTGATGTGATCCTCATTTATTCCCTCTGGTCTCAATGGTGTAGAGCAGACAACCTGGAATTCCTTCAGATGCTTGTGGGGATCCTCACCTGCAAGACCACTAAACCTTGGCAACAAGTGTATTAAACCAGATTTCAATTCAAAGGGAGTAACAAAGACCAAAGATATTCAATACACAAGCCATTATAATTAACATCAGGAGCAGCAAGCTGTCTTAATGTCCTTTGGTCACCCATGTTATCAAAAACAGTTTCAGAATTAGAATCACCACTAGTGCTAGCCCGAATTGCTCTACGGCGTGTGTGTAGTGTTCTTTCAATTTCAGGATCAAAAACACACAAGTCAGGGCAAGTAGCCAGACTAATTCAAAAAAAAAAAAAGAAAAAGAAAAAAAATGCGAAAATAACAAACAAGAGTCCCCCGCAACGGCGCCAATTTTTGACGCGCTGTCGCACACGGGTCAAAAAGCGAGCGTTTTACAAAATTGTAGTAGAGCGCGACAACTCGGGTATCGTCTCACAAGGACTCTTGAATTGTTATTTACCACAAAAATCAGTTTTTTGGGGAGGTTTGGTTTGAAATTCAATTGGAAAACAAAGCAAAAATAGAGCAATAAAAACAGAGCAGTTTAAAGGATTATCAAATAAGCTAAGGACGATTAATCTACTGTTCTCGGTTTCCCAACTATCATTGGTTCATGTAAATTCCAAGCCCTAAGCAGATTCTAATCCCCTTTCGGTTGTAGCAACAATTAACAAACGAAATCGCTACTACGAGATATATGTTCCTATTCCCGAATTAAGCAAACGGGGTGAAGTACTCATTAACTAAGCGAACATGAACGAACACACACGAATTAAGCAAACGCGATTAAATATAGGAACATAACATCACTGAAATAAATCAACACAACACTATACACTCCTGAATTAAGCAAACAGAAATATATAGCATAGTATTGAAAAGGGAAAAGCAAACAAAACAGGAATTACATAACCTCAAGTGCGGTGGAAACCAATTACAGTAGAATAATCCAAGAAAATTAGTTCTCCATAAAAACGTATCACAACCAGAAAATATGTAAAAACAATGGATAATGAAAAAGTGTCTCCTAATCTGCCCAGAAAAGCAATTTATAGCATTCAGGATCTACGCCCTCTCGCGAGGCGAATCTTATGAAGAAATCTGAAACGTTTGGACTTCTCGCGAGGTGAAGAATGGCGCACGAGGCGACACAGAAAGGTTTGCATTTTCTGGCACAGTCAGCCTTCAGGTTCGCGAGGTGTGGATCGCGGGGCGAGACAGAGAGCATGACATTCTGCTGTTCAGGCTGGCTTTCAGGTTCGCGAGGTGAGTAGCATCTCGCGGGGCGAACACTTCTAGGACTGCAATTTCCCCTGTGTCTTCATTCACTTTTGCTCCGAGTTAACCTGGGAACAATGAAATAGCCATAAGTGCTTTATTTGACTCAAAACTGGCTAAATTAGCCTAAAACTACTTAAAGGACTCAAAATATTGCTTGAGGACAATTTAATCTAATTTGGGCTAAAAAGAAATATAATTAGCACAAAACCATGGTCATACTAGTCATAAAACTAGATGGCCAGAGGCTTATCAGCCACAACAGTCTTTAACTATGCATACATCCTTGGTAAAAGAAACATCAAATCCACTATCACATAATTGACTTATGCTAAACAAATTGTGTCTTAATCCTTTATTCCTTTAACCATAAGAACATTAGATATAGAAGGAAGAAGGGGTTTACCACCATTAGTACCAATTCCTATAACTTTTCCTTTCTGATTCCCTCCAAAGGCAACGTGTCCTCCTTTCATAAGTTGGAGGTCTAGGAACATAGACCTTTTTCCTATCATATGACGCGAGCAACCACTGTCCATGTACCAGCAGTGGTGTTTTCTTTGTCCTGTTGAGGACATGTACAACAAAAATTATTTGATCTTTAGGTACCCATATTTTTCTGGGTCTTTTTCTGTTAGTTCTAGGAGTCTGTGAAGACTTCCTTCTCTTCCTGTGAATACACTTGGACATAACATGTCCAGTGTTTCCACAGAAGTTACAGATAGGTGTAGATTTGGTTACAGTTGACTTAATAGATACTGTAGAAGCTTTAGTTGATACTTTATGAGGTATCTGATGGACATATCCAATGCCTTCTTTGTTAAGAGAGTGCCTCTGACAGCCAAGTAGCTTAGTCAGATTGTCTCTACCATTAACAAATTTGGCAAGATCAGAAGTGAGCTCTTCCACTTTCTGTTGAAGTTTTTCAACTTCTTCAAATGGTGATGTTTCACTTGAGATCTTAGCTTCATTAGACTTTTCAGTCTTCAGCTCACTGTTCACTTTAGCCAGCTTCTCACACTCTTGAGATTTATATGTATGCTCACTGGTGAGCTTTACATACTCTCTCTTGAGGGATTTGAAGGCCTTATATAAGTAGTTGAATTCCTCCAGCAACTGCTCATAGGCATCAAGTAATTCCTCATAGTCAGGATGTACCTCATCGTCTGAGTCTGAGTCAGTGTTGACCATCAAACAGAGATTGGCTTCTTCCTTTGTTTTTTCATCAGAAGATGTTGACTCCAGATCCTCCCAAGTAGCCATCATTCATTTCTTCTTCTTCTTGGAGAATTTATTAAAAAGGCCCTTCTTGAGTTGAGGTCATTCAGCCTTGATGTGACCAGGCTTCTTGCACTCATAGCAGACAATTGGACTTTTGTCTGTTGGAGTGGATTCTTTGAAGTTCTTGTCCTTGTTGAACCTTCTGAATGGCTTATCCCTCTTGAACTTCTTTTTCTGTACGAGAAGCTTTATCTTCCTGGTCAGGAGAGACAATTCTTCATCACTCTCAGAATCCTCGTGTTCAGACAGGTCAGCATCATTGGATGACTCGTCTGTCTTTAGAGCCTTGGAAGCTTTTGCTGACTTTTGATAAGCTTTTAGAGCAATTGACTTGCCCTTCTTTGGTGCAACTTCATCTCCAAGTTCTTGCTCATGAACAATGAGTGTTCCAAGAAGTTCATCCATAGTCAAGGTAGTGAGATCATTGGTTTGAAAGATAGCAGTGACCAAAGGTCTCCACTGTTTAGGTAGACTTCTCAGAATCTTTCCAACCTTCTCAGCATTGGTGTAGACTTTGCCAAGAGATTTTAAACTATTGACTATAGTTTGAAATCTTCCTATCAAATGAGCAACAGATTCGCCTTCCTCCATGACAAACAGTTCATACTTTCTGACAAGTATGGCAATCTTTGACTCTTTGACTTTGGTTGTTCCTTCATGTGTGACAGCTAAAGTGTCCCATATTTCTTTGGCAGAGTCACAAGCACATACCTTCTCAAACTCCTCAGGACAGAGAGCACAAATGATGTTATATATAGTTTTGTGGTTCAGCTCCCATTTTGTCTTTTCTGCAGTAGTCCACTGAGCTTTTGGCTTGTTAGTGTCATCATCATTCTTGGGAATGAATGGACTATCTGTAATGACTTCCCAGAGATCAAAGTTTGTAGCTATAATGAACCATTGAAATCTATATTTCCAATAGTTGTAGTTTTCTCCATTAAAGTAAGGAGGTTTGGTTAGGGAAGCTCCTTCAGTCTCGTGACTTCCACTTAAACTAGCTCCAACAGTCATGTCTATTCTTCAGGACCTTTTACCTCTACACTGTTAGATGCTCAACCCAGAGGCTGAGCTCTGATACCATCGGAAATAGACAGCTATAAACACGAGAAAGGGGGGGGGGGGGTTGAATTGTGTTTATCAAAATTTAAACAAAGTTGAAAACTTTTCGCATATAGAAGCTTGGTTCAGACGAGTGGAAAGATACATGACAGACAAGTGACCTGTCTGATGAAAATTTAACAGTGACTTAGGCAAACACACCACTTGATAAACGGATAAGAAAACTAAAGCAACTAAGGAGTTTATAAGGAAAGAGAGATTGACACAGTTATTTATCCTGGTTCACTCTTCAAAGTAAAGAGCTACGTCCAGTCCTTGGCAGCACCAAGTTTTATCCACTATAACTGATCAGGTTACAGACTCCAAGTATTGTTTGCACACCTAGCCTCTTCAGGCTCCAAGACAAGTATTCTTTTCACATCTAGCCTCTTCAGGCTCACTCAGATTTGTTTGATAAATTTGGTTTGTAATAAATACAACTTCAGACAGACAGATCTTTCACTAACACTCAGAGTGGTTTAAATGTAAAGCTTAGGAAAGTATGCGTAATAACTGCAAATGGTTGAAGAATACAGAATGAAAGAATGAAGATATTAATGCGCAGAGTAATGGTTCTTTTAAATGCCATGAGTGTTTTTTTTTTCATCTTCAATGACTTCTGTATTTATAGTCTTCAAGCATTTAAGATATGTTAGAGACATTCCTTCAGATGTTGGCTTCAAGCAGAACTTCATTAAATGCAATAGAGTCGTCCTGGGCAGCCATTAATGCAATAGGAACGTTGGTTGTACTCTAACTTGTAGGGTCATGGCTTTATGCATTGTGAATAAGCTATATCAGAGTTTTGCAGAGAGCTTTTTGTACTTTGCTGAGTACAATTCCCTTTTTGTGTAAAGACCAGAGGTACTAGGGAATAAAGCACGTCAGAAGCATTCTTTAACTAGTCTTTGGTTCTGATAACCTAGGTTGCTTGAGAGAATGACTTCTGATTTTTCTTGATAAGAGTGAGACCAAGTAGGAGAGAAGGCTTCGAGTCTCTTTCTGATAGGACAGCTCACAAAAGCTTGTTAGGTCCTTGGTTCTTCAACGAGTAACCTCAGACGAGTGTAGGAACTCGTGAAGAGACATGTTGAAAAAGTCACTTGAAAGAAGTCAATAATCCTAGTCAGCAGACAGGTTGACTTTTGCTTATCCAGACAGGTAGTCATCTGTATGAGCAGACAGATGATTCTTACTGTTTTGATCTGCATACTAGATAGACAGGTTAGCAACCAATATGATGGTTAATTAAATCATTAACCAATGTTTAGTTCTCATCAAAACTTTAGGGAAATGTACATCAGACATTTTAGAGACTTAACAAATAAGAGAAGAATAAATTAAGAAAAACTAAAATAAAATCATCAAACCATTGTGGCGTGGTTACATTGTCTCCCTAGAAAAAGGGATTTAGCTACTCATACTAAAAGAAAGAACAAGACTAAAAAGAAACTCCATTGAATGCAGTGTGATGCTTGCTGCACTACTGTGTTACTACCCGAACTAGGGTTGTTCATATCCAAACCGATCCAAAATAAAACCTAAAACGAATAAAAAAAATCGAAAACTGAACAAAATTGATGTATATTGGATTGTTTTGGATCTTGTTTTGTGAAAATCGCTTGGATCGGATCGGATTTTGGATCCCTTTTCTAAAACAGAACCAATCCAAACCAAACCGCATATATAAATTCAATATATGTTTATTCTATTTTTTTCACTATTAATTTTTTACTTGTTGGTTTTTTCCTAATAATATTTGCTAGTTATATTTGACGTAATTTTTAATTATTTCTAATGTTCCAAACATAAATAAAAGATGTTTGGATAATAGATGATGATGATATTTATTTATTTTATACATATTTTATGGAATGGTTTTACGTGAATGTATCAACAAGGTATATATAGGTTTAAGATTTTGTTCAGTTTAACATGTAATTTTTATTCTTTGATGTAATAAAAATATGTAATGATGTGTCGGTAAAAACCGAATCAACCGAACCGATCCAAACCGCATTTTATCGGATCGGATCAGATATTTTTAAAGAAGTCATCCAAATCGAACCAAACCGTATGCTCTTTTTATCTTTAGATCGGATGATTTTTTATCTCAAAACCGATCCAAACCGAATCGCGAATATCCCTACCATCACTGTGTAAGCCGCTTTTATATCTCTCACCGATGATATTCTCTTGATAATTAAAAACAAATTAAATCCTCTATCAATTACAATTTGTATGTGGGACCCTTGCTTTTTTCCCTCCCTGGTGATTGCGCTAACTTATTCAACTTCTATCTCCAATTCCATTGTCAAAATCTCAATCTTTTCTGATAATGCATTTATTATCTACCTCCAAATTGATTTGGATTAAAAAAACCATCATGTGGGCCCTACACAATTTTGGGTCACGTGACTTTGACTGCAGCTAGACATTGACCAGGTGCTCATCTTTCTTCAATTCTCATTCTAATTTAATTTTGATGCGGGTCCCATTAGCAAAAACAATTGAAATTCAATTATTTTATTTATCTCTTTGAAACTTGCTTCCATATTCTCCTGTGCGTTAGCTTCTCTTAATCTTTATTGAAGTTTCTATTTCAATTCAAATATAATTCTTCTTCTTTGTCCTTAATTTCCTATAACTCACAAAATTGCAAAACATAAGAAAATAAACTAAATTCTAATAAAAATTAATAAAATGCAAACATTGTCTCTAAAATAAGCACAATAGGAAAACAAAGTCTAATTTGGGATAAATCAAGTATTCAACTCAACTTAATTGATGAAATCCACTCTAAAATAGTAGATAAAATATGTTAAGTCAGTAGATTATCACATGTAATCCAGAAAATTCCAACTAACTGAATCATATGCATTTTCAAAATCTACCTTTAGTATAAAACCCTTTTCCTCAGATTTCCTTCCTAGATCCACAATTTCAATCCCATTACCGGTTCTTGACGGCAAGAACCTTGAGCATTGGGTTGTGAAGATGAAAGTAATCTTTGAGTTTCAAGAAGTGCTGAAGCTAGTGGAGGATGCATGGGATCAAAGAAGAGGAGGATAGTGCCTCCTACAAGGAATCCAAGAAAAAAGATTACTTGGCTCTCTCAATTCTATATCAGTGTCTAGATGATGTAAACTTTGAGAAAATTGCAGCAGCTACATCGGCAAAGGAGGCCTAGGACATTTTGAACAGTGGCAAGAAGGTGCTGAATAAGACAGAGAGTTACCAGAAAAGGTACATAACCATGAGAGGGATAGAAGCAGGGCAAGGTGCTGACATAAGTGCCAAGAACCAGAAAAATGAGTGTAAGGAGGAAGAGTTGAAAGTAGTGAGCAAGAGCAGGAAAAATTTCAGACCGAGCTCACAAAAATGCACAAGTCGAAGGAGTTCAAACCTACCATGATCTTGCCTGTGCTGATCAACAAGGAACAAGAAAGTGCAAGAAAGCTTTCGCGTGCAGAGAGGGGAATGGGGAGTGAGAGCAAGATTAGGAATGTCGACGATGGTGGAGGTGGAGCAGGAGAAGCGGATGCTGCTACGGCGGCGCAAGGTGTACCGGTGACGGCAATCGAGATGGCTGTGCCGAAGCTGGAGACAGATACCAAGATTGGTAGAGATGAAAATCTATTGAGCCCAAAAATCGACCTATGTTGTCATTTGCGCGTCACATGACCAAAGTAGAAGAGGATGGCGAGTCATCGAAGAAGGAGATGGTGGAAAATAGTTCGCCCGCCATGGTCATCGAACTCTGCGAGATCGGAAAGGGTTTTGTCAAACAAGCAGAACCGCTGAAATGGGATCCGCATACGGTGGCGGATGAGGAGCTAGTGGCTGTGAAGAAGGTGACAAGAGTAGTTGGACCATCGGAACCTCATCGTCAGACGACGGTGGCGATCAGAAATAGAAACGCAGTCATGGAAGAAAAAGAGTGGTGGACTATGATGTCCAAGAATATTGGGGTTAGATGGAGTTCATCCGTGTCCCAACCACCACCGGAGACGGCGGCCGCGAGCCTCGAGATGGTTGCTGGCAGGGCGTTTCTAACAGAGCTTGGTTCCTTTTCGTTTGTAAAAGAAAATAGAGTGGGATGGAAAGGAGAAAATAAAGGGTTCAAATATGTTTTGAGATTGATTGCTTGCATTGGTATTTTCTTTAGCCTAGTGATAAGGAGTTGCGGGTTGAAGCATCAGTTCACGGGTTCGAGTCATGCTTTCTGCCTAAGGGTCATTTTATTTTTTATAAAATGCCTTAGTTTAAATTCCAGTAAAAATTACAATGTTGAGATTCGATCCAGGAATTTCAAGGACGCAAGTGCGAAGTGCCAAGGCATTGACCGCCAAGTCAGCGAAGCAATTGTTATAATGAGTTGTTTCTTTAAATACTTAATGGTTCTGAAATTTTGGGATCCTGGTGGATATGAGAGTATTTCTATGGAGTTTGGATCATTGCGCTTCAAAGTATGTGATCCTGGGAAATTGTGTTTGGAGATGTATTAGCTATTGTATTTTGTGTTTTTAGCTAATTTGAATTAATGGGGTGTGTTGGAATGTAATTCAAATATATGTATTGCTTAGTTAGTTTGTTAAAGTGTGATTAGTTTATTGTAACCAAAGAGATTAGTTAGAAACTATTCGGTGAGTTAGTTAGTATATGTGCAAGTGTATAAATAGACTAAGTGTAAATGTGAATGCATACAAGTGTGAATAGTGCAAGTGAAAGTGTATCTGCAAGTGTTGAAGAAAAGTTTTTAATGTATCTCTTTCTCTTATCTTTCTCAATATTTCTATTCTTTATATGTGTGTGCAACATGAGTGTATATGAGTGCTTGTGATCCAACAATAAACAACCCACGTATCATCTCCCTACCCGTATGTTGATCCGTATGATTTCTGCCATAGCCGCAACGATTGTGCGACCATACGACGGGTTTGAAGTGGAGGCCTCGCATGGAGGCTGGGTACGGCGGATCTGTTTCAGACGAGTGAGATGCAGCAGTGCCGTTTGGCTTCTCGTGACGACGGCTGAAGCGTCGACGATTGCAGATCTGGCACGTGGTGTCCCGAGGTGGGTTTGACGAGTTTCAACGAAGCCGTGAGCGTGGTTAGATGTTGGGGTTCGGGGAGGCTCTAGTTCGTCTGAGGCATCATGCACGACGGAGAAAGGAGGATTAAGTTCTTCGGCACGGCGAGGGACGACAATGGGAACGAGAGGAAGTCCGCCATTGGAGGGACAGTCGACGAGGTTGATGTTGTTTTGGCAGAGGCGACGCCGTCGTCATCGTCGGCAGTTTGCAGTCGAGAGGGGATGGCGGCAAGGATGGAGACAGACGATGAATGACAGAGACACGAAAAAAAAAAACGGCCCAAATACGAAAAGTAAACCTTGGAACCAAATCCATGCTTTGTGGCCTTATAACCTGAGTAATGATATTTGGACATAAAAATGGTATCCAACATTGTATAAGAATATTCTTAAGCACTTGTTTATTATTTTCTTCTTTCTCATCAATACTCCATCAGATATACGATGTTTATATATGATATCAAAATTTGTGTCCAAATATCATTATTGTATAACCTACACCAACCTCATCACAATCACCATGGTGCCTAGTGGTTGTGATTCTAACTCCTTGAAAATTTGAACATGGATTTGGTAATTAAAATTTTTTTTTTCATCTCCAAATCAATTCCCTTAGCTTATCATTTGTAAAGTTGTATATGTTAGAAAAATCGATTTACAAAACAAAGATTACAAACGTGAGAGAATCTTATATATTAATTAAAGGAAATCATAATAAATACTGTTTAATAGAAAATTTCATTTCGTCAAAAAAGAAAAAGAAAATTAATACATGAAATATACAACTGTGGATTTTAATACATCAATCTACTTGATTGGGCCGCATGTATATCAATCAACTTTGCTGGTTTAATTTGAACTACATAATGAATAACAGAATTCGAATATCTTTAATGGACATGAGTATAGTTCATAGTCATTTGGTTCTTTAGTTGATAAAGAAGAATATTTATCTAACCTAACAGGAAAATTATTCTTTTATTATCATGAAGGAATCATAAAAGTAGAAAATTGAAATATTAGTTTGATAAAAATTGATATATTAGAATTGAATTTGTTTACCAAAAAAAATAATACTTGGATTTTGTTTTTCTTTTGAACATATCTTCCTTTCTAATGTTATAAATATAATACTTCTGCACCTGAACCCTATGGTTATAATAGCATGAGTGGGCAGCAAAATGTGTCGTCCGTTATAAGCACAAGTGGACTCACTAATCGCAATTATAACGGTTCTCTCGTACTTGAGAATTGCCAAGTCTGGTTTGACAAAGCTGGAAAATGTTCCGGAGTTACTAGTAAATCTGTATAGTAAATATAGGTTTAGGTGTGTGTACGTAGGTGATCATATCTTTTGTTGAGTCTTGGTTTTATTAACCCTACGTTTGTAAGTGAGAAAATGAGAGAAAAAGAAAAAAGGAGAGAAGATAAAATTAATGGAGGAAAAGAGCATTTTCTCTTGACAAAAGGAATAAGATAAAAGAAAATAAGAGTTGTGTAAAATGTATACTTCCGTGTATATCTGGTTATAAATAGTAATGAGATAGAAATATAATATTTTATTTAATATCTCTAAATTGAACACATGTTTAATGATTATATAAATAAATGCATTGTATAATATAGAATTTAAGAATTAAGATCTCGTTATTTAAATTAAAAAATAATTAAAGAAAATCTGTTCATAAAATGAACTACGTACACCCATCTAAATCTAAACACCTCTAGTTCTCTTTTCCGCCTGATCAAAAAAACAACTCTAGTTCTCGCCTGAGAAGTGGCTAATAGAATATATGGTTAGTTAGTTGGTTAGGAGTTAGTTATACTTGGTTAGCCTAATCAAACTCTATAAATAAGAGCATCATGTACACAATTGATCATCTTTTTTCAATCAATCAACTTCAATGTTGCCTCATGAGTATTATCAATATGCTCTCTACCTTTCTACTTACTGTGATCTTCCTATCACTCATCCATGGATCGGTTACATAGTATCAGAGCGATACCGTGCTTCCGCTTCCGAAAATGGCAGTGATGAAGATTCAGACAACGATGAGGATGCTTCGAACACGGAGGAGGCAGTTTCTGATTTCGATGTCGTCTTCGGTAGTTTGGGGCGAGAATCAGATCTTGATATGATTTCGATCAAGTCAATTGAGCCAGCAATGGATGGATCTTTCATCAAGATTGGAGAAATCACCTGCATCCTCACCACCTTCAACAGTTCTGGAAATCCACATTTGGAAGGTGCTGGAAGTTCTTCTGTTGCACAAGATTCAGAAGTTTCCTCACCTGTTGAAGAAGGTGCATCTGGTTTCGCCACTTTTGAAACCACAGATCTCTTCAAGAAAGTGGTACTGGTTCCAGTTCATTTGGTGTTTTCCGGGATCGCTCGCTCTGCCTCCGGTCATTGCATCGACTTCAGTGCTGACTTTGACAAGATTCGTGCTTCTTCAGGTTTGAGGTTCTGTGCTGATTTGGTAACCACCAAGTCATCGCAGGAGAGGAAGGAGGAATACATCATCTTCGCAACGCCTTCTCAGCAATGTTCTCTCGTTTTCGATCTCGACGGAATTCGCACCACTGCCTACAACTCCACCGCGACGGCGCCAGCGCCGCCACCACCCTGTTCTGAGTTCGTTTTTGATCCCGGCGAGAGCTCCACCAGGATCGAAGACGATGATCCAGCGCCACCACCACCCTGTTCTGAGTTCGTTTTTGATCCCGGTGGAGCTCTGACAGACACTGTGTTCGCCATCGGATTCAGATATGGATTTGGTCACCCTGGTGTATGGATCATCGTCTTCGATCCTGGTGGAGCTCTCGCCGCCGTCTACAACTCCTCCCTAGGCGTCTTCCCCATCATCAAACATTCCAGAAGTCTCATCTTCCGCCTTCGATCACGAGTTTTCTGTCACCATTCCAAGTCCCTGCACCGATTCCACAAGAGGAGAAACAGAACCTCTCGAAAGTTCCAGAAGCTTCCCACGACTGACTCAGGAGGAGGCACCCTTGGAGTGTTGCATTACACAGAGCAATTGGGCTGGGCCATTTTTTTTTTTTTTTTTGCCCTTGATCAGCTTGGATTGGGCTGCTTTCTTCTTCTGATTTGGTTGCCAACTGATTGGGCCTCATTTTTTTTTAATCTTTATTTCTCTTTTATTTTTGGTTTAGGCTGTTGGATTGTTGGGCCTTGCTGTGTATGTTTCCCTTTATTGCTTTATTGTCCTTTTAATCTTTTACAAGCTGTAGTAATATTCAAGCTTGTATGCTCAAGCTGATTGTGGTGTTACCACTTATCAGCTTGCGGGATGGCAATAGAATATATGGTTAGTTAGTTGGTTAGGAGTTAGTTATACTTGGTTAGCCTAATCAAACTCTATAAATAAGAGCATCATGTACACAATTGATCATCTTTTTTCAATCAATCAACTTCAATGTTGCCTCATGAGTATTATCAATATGCTCTCTACCTTTCTACTTACTGTGATCTTCCTATCACTCATCCATGGATCGGTTATAGTGGCAAAGAAGTGAATGAGGCCAATTTTTTGATTCCATTACTTGAGTTTGGTTTTACGATGAAGAGTACTTAAATTAATTCCGTCTCCCATCAAACGTGATTTTAATAAAAACAATGATGTTTGATTGTCGTCATCCAAATTTGATTTCCCCTTAAAACCTCGATTTGACTAAAAATGCCACAATTAGTTTTTAAGTTAGTTAAAAATTTATACTAAATTTTATATCAAACTTGTTTTCAAAAAATAAAAACATTTAAACATGAATCACTTTACTTCAAACTCAGTCATAATTAAATCAATTTTACAAAATCAATTTAATTCAAAATTACATTTTTCAAACATTCATCCAAATACACAATGACTTTGAAGCAAGCCTTGCAGCCAAATTATTCCTCCAAGAATTGGACAAAGCCCAATTCTTTCGAGGATAAGCCAAATTAGGCCTCTATCTTCCTAAAAGCCCACCAAAGAGGCTATATAAGGGGATCTCTAACTGTGGGAAGGGGGGATCGATTCGTTCTCAATTCACTAGTATAAGACCTTAGCTAATCAGGACCTTTATAATACATCTCTTATTATTACTACTCGGACGAAACATTTAATTTATAGTAAAACGTTTTGTGCATTATATTGTGAGATTACAAACGAGAGAATCTTGTTAAACGAAATCATAATAAATAGTTGGCTTAACTGTACTTTTGGTCCCCCAATTTTAGTGATTAATTGCGTGATCAGGGCCGACCCAACATATATTGAGGTCTGTAGCGAATTTTGAGTGAGGCATTTTTAAAACTAGTAAAAATATTTTTATAAAAATAATATGATATATAAAATTTAATTTTATTGTAATTTTTTATATTTTTAAAGCAAAATTATTATGAGTGGTGTAAATATTTGTTGTATATGTACATGCAAGCACACTTATAAATAACAAAACAAATATAAATAAAATATATATTAAGTTCGAAACTTTTTTGGAAGCCTAAAACTCTTACAAAATTAGAAATTTTTTGGGAGGCCTAAAGTTGGTGCTTTACCGGCTTTACCCAAAGGCTGGCCATGTGCATGATTTTGGTCTCCCAATTTTTTTTTTGCTCAATTTTAGTTCACACATTTTTAAAATATGTAATTTTGGTCCATCTGTTATATCAACATCCAATAATTATCGGTGTATCCAATTTTGACCTGACTTATGCTTTCTAACTAGTGATACCATAAGTAAATGCTGATTTTGAATGTTAAATTGCACATTTTTTAAATGTGTGGAGTAAAATCAAGCCAAAAAAAAAAATTGGGGGCTAAAATGCCCAGATACTAAAATAGGGGGGCTAAAAGTGTAATTAAGCCTAAATGGTACTATCTTTTTTTTGCTAAACAAACGTAAGTAGTTAGTTGTTATGTAAATTTTTGTCATTTGTCAAGGTTTGAACCTTAGACCTCCTACTCCTCCACCTCCTAAATGATACTCTTTATTTTAAGAGAAAAAATATATATTGATTGAGTGGTTGTTTGCTTGATATATAGTCTTGGTCACTTTGGATATGGTTCTAAATTTGGATTCTGATTATAACAGATGCTCCAATGAGCTTATGGTCATGATATGTCCACACACATTTGTTCCATGAAAAACAAATAAATATAAACCATATAAATATAAAGAAAGTTGCCACGTGAATATATAGAATTTTAAAATTAGGAAGAAAACTAGAAAAGAATTGCGGAAGAATAACGCTTATCGACAAAGACAAAGATTCTTTCTTTTTCTTTTTTTTTGATACAAAAAGACACAGATTGTCTGTATTGTATAAGTGCATGTTAGGAAAATGAGCTACATAGAGAAGGCTTGTTGTGTTATCTTCACCATTTTGGCTTCTTAGTATGGGAAACATTCATAGTGAGGTTAGTAACCACGTTGAGCGAATTCCTGTGGGAAACTCTGGTGTCATTGTGCTGCGCAAAACCAAGAAATCCAGAGGTCGTCAAGTTGAGGATGCTTGGACTGCAGAATACTCAGTTGGAGGAACAACCTGCGAACTTGTTTTAACCAAAACCAATCGCAACAAGCACGATGAGGAGTTATCCATCTCACTCCATGACCATGCACCTGGTCCATCAAACGAGGACGTTGATCTTCAGATGGACATAAGAGTTGAAGAAGATTTTCTCTTGTCAAACCTTACTCTCAACGGACCAAGTTCCTTGGTGCAACTTGCTGATTGTAAAAGTGATAACCCTCATGCACCAGGTGGGGTTCTCAAGTCCACATGTTACTTTTATGGGCGTGACACTGATGAAAGAAAAGGTGTTCTTGTTATTTTGAAGGCAAAGAGAAGCGATAACGATGAAGGAGACGGGCCTTATATGATCACTGTGAAGCACTACTTGTTTGTTTCTTCTGCATGTTCTTCAGATGTGGGTCTCTATGCTGTGGTAAAGATTCGCAATGACAAGTGTGAAGGTTTGAGTGTTCAGCTAGAGAAACCTGTGAAACAGAATAAACGATACTTGCTGTCCATGTTTGATGATGTGAAGAGAAATGGGTGGAGGCCTAATTACAGTGCTGATTTTGCAATTGAGCGTTCTTCCCTTGTTTCTTCCAACCAAAACCAAGGTAAAGTTCCTGTGAACAATAATCCCGAAGCCTATGGTTATTATAGCATGAGTGGGCAGCAAAATGTGTCGTCCTTTATAAGCACAAGTGGATACACTAATGGCAATTATTGCGGTTCTTTCATAATTAAGGATTCCCTAGTCTGGTTTGTAAAAGATGGAAACATGTTCCGCAGTTACGAGTAAATCTTTCTAATAAATATAGGTTTAGGTGTGTGTATAGGTGATTTTATCTTTTTTTGAGTTTGGTTTCATTAACCCTATGTTTGGATGATGATAGAAATAAGAGGAAAGAATAAGGAGAGATGAGAAAATGAATGGAAAAGTGTATTTTCTTTTTATGTGTTTGGATGAATGGAATAAGAGAAAAGAAATTAAGAGTTGTGTAAAGAAGTAATACATATATATCCTTGTTGTTATAAATAGTAAAGAGATACAATATATAATATTTCATTTATCTATAATATTAACTTTGGTAAACCCATCTAAATCTAAACACCTCTTGTTCTCACCTGGGAAGTGGCAAAGAAGTGAATGAGGTCAATTTAAACATAATTTTAGTAAAAATAAAGGTGTTTGATTATTGACATCCAAAATTGATTTTCCCTTAAAACCTCAATTTGACTAAAACTGCCACAATTAGCTTCTAAGTTAGTTAAAAAATTTACACTGAATTTTATATCAAACTTGCTTTTAAAAAATAAAAATATTTAAACATAAACCACTTTACTTCAAACTCAGTTATAATTAAATCAACTTTTAAAAAAATTAATTTAATTCAAAATTATATTTATCAAACGTTCATCCAAACACACCATAACTTTGAAGCAAGCCTTGCAGCCAAATTGTTCCTCCCAAAATTGGACAAAGCCCAATTCTTTAGAGGCTAAGCCAAATTGGGCCTCTATCTTCCTAAAAGTCCATCAGAGAGACTATATAAGGGGAGTTCTAACTGTGGGAAGGGGGATCGATTCGTTCTCAATTCACTAACAAAATACCTTAGCTAATTAGGACCTTTGTAATACATCTATTATTGTTTCTACTTGGACAAAACATTAGTTTTACAGTAAAACGTTTTGTGCATTATATTGTGAGATTACAAACGAGAGAATCTTGTTAAACGAAATCATAATAAATAGTAGGCTTAATTACACTTTTGGCCCCCCAATTTTAGTGATTGCGTGATTTTGGTCCCCCAATTTTTTCCCTCTCAATTTTAGTCCGCACATTTTAAAAATATGCAATTTTGGTCCACATGTTATATCAGCATCCAATAGTTATCGATGTATCCAACATAACTAATGATATTATGACCTGACTTATGCTTTCTAATGAAACACTTCATTGTGCCTCATTGTATTATTAAATTAAAACCTTATTAGTTATTTACTTAATCGCGTACTTAACGTTAATCATAATACAAAAATACAAAGAAATTAAAAACTTAATTAATAAACATATAACTTCTGCAAATTAACGTATCACACCTTATATAATAAACACATACACATATGTCTTGCATTAGAGTTACCAAAACACTGTTTAGGGTATCCATCAGTACGATCCCTATCAGGTATATAGTTATACAAACTGTTTACTAGCGGAAAATAAAATGTCTTATAAGACTCACCGGCCCTAAACTTACTACACTATATCGTTAGAATCTGTAGCTTGTCCTCCAGGATCCGTTTCATATGGAGTTCCATCCAACTCTTCAGCAACGTATTCCTCCACCGAGTCTTCTAATGTAATGAAGTAGACATACACAAAAATCCAGAAATAGGGAGATAAGAAATAGTTCCATCATCATAAGTGGAAAAGATTCATAGCATATAATATAATAGTGATCACAAACAAACAACACTCATCATTAACAATCATCTTTAACTCACTACTTTCATCTACCCTCAATCTCATGCAACTAAAATTTTGTGCTGACGTGCCCACCACCAATCCTATCACACATCCCTTACCCGCTGAGAGATGTTAGTCAGTCGTCCAAGCGATGCATCCCTATTAACCGGTGAACACCCTCATCCATGGTGAGATTGCTCATGCAAAACAATGACACTATAGCTGCACAGCACAGTCGGTGTACACCCTGATTCTCTCTCAAGGATGCTCATGCAAAGCAATGACACTATAGCTGCACAGTACAGTCGGTGCATCAAGACATGACAATCATGAGACTTTAAGCCAACTAATTTGAGATCTTTCATTGAGACAAGTCTTCTGATATTTGAAGAGTAACCCTGTGACACTTTGACTCCCCGTAGACATTCACAGAAACTTCTTTTCTCTTTTTTTGATAAAGTATGACATGCTGGGGGCAAATAAGTCTTCTTTTCCCCACTTTAAGTGGAGCTAACTGCTCTCGTATACCCATCGCAACTAGATCCAGACGAGCATTCACACCATCCTTTGTCTTGCCTTGAATGTTGAGAAGCGTTCCGATTAAACTGTCACACACATTTTTCTCTACTTGCATCACATCAATACAATGTCTTACATCAAGCTTGCACCAGTATGGAAGATCAAAGAAGATCGACCTCTTCTTCCATATTTTCTTCTCGGTAGCCTTCTTCTGGGTCTTCCCATAGATAACATTAGTGTTGTTCACCCTTTCATAAACTTGCTCTCCAGTCAAGGCCACCGGAGCAATTTCATTCTCCGGAAGTCCATTGAAAGCTTTTCTCAATCTACGATAAGGATGATTACGTCGGAGAAATCTCCGATGCCCAAGGTAAACCGTCTTCCTTCCATGTTGCAGTTGATGGTAACATGTGCCTTCTTCACATATTGGACATGCTTTATGCACCTTAACACTATACCCACACAGGTTCCCGTATGCTGGAAAGTCATTGATGGTGCAAAATAACATGGCACGCAATCTGAATGTCTCACGGCAATACCCGTCAATCACATCAACGCCTTCATCCCACAACATTCTCAAGTCTTCAATCAAGGGACTCAGATAAACATCAATATCATTTCCTGGCTGTTTAGGACCCGAAATCATCATACTTAACATAATGTATTTGCGCTTCATGCACAACCAAGGAGACAGGTTGTAAATTACAAGGAGAACAGGCCATGAACTATGAATACTACTTAAGTTTCCATATGGATTCATTCCATCGGTAGCAAGTCCAAGCCTGAGGTTTCTGGGCTCATTGCCAAAATCCGGAAACAAACTATCAATTCTCTTCCATTGCAAAGAATCGGCCGGATGGCGAAGCTGTCCATCACACTTCCTCTCATTTGCATGCCATCTAATGTTCTTTGCGTCATTTACATTAGCAAACAATCGCTTGAACCGCGGAATCACGGGAAGATACCATAACACCTTCGCAGGAGGACCTTTGGTGACCACATCACAACTAGAATCACCATCCTTCACTTTGTAGCGTGATACCCCACACCTGGGGCACTCGTGCATCTCTTCAAACTCTTTCCTGTACAATATGCAATCATTGGGGCAAGCGTGTATTTTCTTATACTCCATACCCATCGGACACAATATCTTCTTCGCCTCATAGTTTCGAGATGGCAATGTGTTGCCTTCTGGAAGCATTTATTTCAACAACTCAAGCAATTCAGTAAAGCTTTTATCGCTCCACCCATTTATCGCCTTCACATTGAACAATCTTAACACCGCTGACAACCGTGTGAAATTAGTGCACCCCGGATACAAAGCCACTTGCGCATCATTGCACAAAGTATCATACACATGTGCGCGCCGAAAAGACTCTTGCCCAACATCACGGATCATGTCCTCTAGTCCATCGTCCATTTCCATGTCATCAACTTCCTCTCTATCCGACACCCTCGGCCTGTCTAACGATTCACCATGACATATCCGTGTTGTATAACTCTTGCAAATCCCCTCACAAATAAGATGATCACGTATCTCCTCAGCTTTTAGTCGTCTCTCATTTAAACAGTTAACACAAGGACAATAAAACCTTCATTTACCACTATCAGGATCATTTGTTTTTGCAAACTGTAGAAAATCTTCCACTCCATTCTCATACTCATCACTTGTCCGTCTAACATTCATCCAACCGCGATCCATGACTAAACCAATACCTTCGTACTTAGTCCAACATATTCATCAACCACTTCTTATGACAGGGTATGGCCCTATCCCATTCGAGAAGAAACTTTTTCAACATTCGGTTAACAGTTAGTCCTTAACTCTCATGCTCATACTCGACAAAATTTCGGCAGCATTTCCCTGCGGTCTCCGACGTACACTACTTGAACGTGATGACATCCACCACGATAAAGTATGCACCCGGAGAACGAAAGGAAATTTATCAATCCGAACTTTCATCAAGTAAATAACATTAGAATCAATGAATAACTATTTTAACTAAATTATGAAAAAGTTTTTTCCCAAACTGTCCAACTTTGGACAATTCAAGATCCAACACAATGAGCGGTACATTAAGCACATACATGTACGCTCATTAGTATTGCATCTCAAACGGGAAACTAAGGCTTTACTAATTATTGTGGGCATATTCTCGAATCAAATAAATTTTCAAGAAAATACATTAAAACTCCAATGAAAGCTTTTCAGCCAAAACGTACCTTCTGAGAGACACGCCTAGTTGTTATTGTGCAAAGACAGCAGAGAAGTGAACAAAGCAGAGGCAGTAACACTATGCAACGGAGTCAAGGACACTCCTCAAATCAAATCCGCAGTCCAGGAAAATAACACCTGTCAATTTCTTGTTCTGCAAATAGAGTAAGAAAGTTGGTCAGTGGCAATGATTGGTAGAAATGCTAAATGTTAGGAATGCTTAAAAATTTAGACAGGCTTGGCAACATGTGTGTGTGTGTGTATGTAGCATGTAAAAATTTAGACAATTTGGAGAAGTTTTAATCATAAGTAATAAAATTTGGTTCACCATAAATTAAGAGCAATACATGCATTCCTCATTGTTTATGTCCTTCACACCTAAGTTATACTATTTTAACACATTATAAACCACATAAGCAGGGTAATGGACCCATTAAAAGAAACTAGACAGTAATTGTAAAGGAGGAGGGAAAAAAGCTTCAAAAGTAACATGTCAATGTCGTGTTTAAAATCCTCATATGCATCTTTATATTCATCACCAAGTCTTTACAGTTTGCACAATGCTGATTTTGCTTTTTCCATTCAATATGGATTCAACAATTAAAACAGTTGGCAAATTTTGAGAATCAATATATGCATACTAAAGCAATATCACATTTGATTTCAATCCAGCATATGTTTGCTAGTTAAGCGAATAAACCATTTCATAGAAAAGGATATCGCACCAATGAGACATCCATGCCATTTATCTCATCACCATGGTAAATCCAATCTTTGTAACTGATAAGCCTCTGACTTATCTAGTTTTATGACTAGATGATCTAGGGTTCATGTGCCTATTTATTCGAGTTCACTCTCGTTTTCGCCCAAATTTGCCTTGTTTTGTTCCTAAGTTGGACTTTGACTCATTTTGCGTACTTTGTGTAGTTTTTAGGTTATTTTGAATAGAATTACGCTTGTGGGTGCTTTTGTTGTTTCAGGTTAAATAAGTGAAGCTCCGGGAGTCAAGAAAAGTCGAAAAGCAGTGGAAATTGCAAGTCTGGAGACACTCGCCTCGCGAGTGTATGCTCGCCCCGCGAGCCTGAAAGTCAACAAAGCAGCAAAAGTCATCACTTCAGTCTCGCCACGCGAGAGGTGTCTCGCCTCGCGAGATCATGAAGACCTGCAAGACAGAGACCATCACAGCCAAGCCGTGATGAAGACCACGCCCGTGGAAGTTTAAGGTTTGAAGTCTCGCCTTGCGAGAAGAATCTCGCCCCGCGAGAGTTTGAAGACCCTGGAAGTCAGAGACCATCACGGCCCAGCCGTGATGAAAGTCACAGCCTAGAATTGAAGACTCGCCCCGCGAATGCACTTTCGCCTCGCGAGAGTTCAAATTGAAAGCGCGCCAATTTTAATTCTCGCCTCGCGAGAGGCTGCTCGCCTCGCGAACGAGCGCAGATCAGGAATCCTATTTAAAGGCTGTTGCAGATCAGATTGAGATCCATCCATCTTGAGGAGGCTGTAGGGCTTTTGGAGGGCCGCGAATCCTAGTAGTTTTCCACTGTTTAGAGTAGCGTTTAGGGTAATTTCTTTTCTCTTTGGAGCTGCGTCTCCCTTTTTCTTATGGAGATTATGTCCGATTGTTTGTCTATGAGCATGAGGAACTAATCCCCTCGTCCAAGGGAACGATGAAGTCACCCATGGCGATGTAAATCCGATATGATGTATGTCTTTCTCCTTTAATTCAATTCTTGTTTTCTAATTCTGATTCGATTGTGTTGATCATATGTGTTGCGTGATTGACTTGTTAACGTTGATGAGGCTTAGTCAGCGATTCGCGTTTAGAACTTGAATTAGGATCATCGATCGAATATTGCACGAGAGTGAGTATGAGATTGGTGCGACCTTATAGGGAACAAGAATTAACAGAATTCGAGATTAGGATTATGAGACCTAGTAAGTAATTAATCCAATCGTCGAATACGTCCTAATGAGCACGAGAGTGGATTTAGGAGAATTTGGGGGTCCCGGTTGACATTGTAATTGAACGTAGGGAGGAATTCATCATCACTTGGGTGTACATATTGGGTAGGTGGATTTGTGACCTTGGACATTTTAGTTTTCTGATTTTTAGTTAATTATTTCGTTAGATTTGTTAATTGAATTTTAGATATTGATCCTATTCTCTCTCTCAACAACCTTCTGTAACTTGACCGAACGTATCGGATTTCCCGCGGATTAGTCGAATTGGTAGCCCAATCCCTGAGTTCGACCTCAGTAATTACTTACCGTGTTATTTTTATTACTTGCGACGACCCGGTACACTTGCCGGAGTAACAACAAGTTTTTGGCGCCGTTGCCGGGGATTGGCACAACCAGTTTTCCTAATTTTAGGGAAGTTTGATTACTTGGTTAAGTTATTTTTGTTCTTATTTTTATTTTTATTATTTTCTTTTATTTTCTACTATCTCTCTCTACTTCTTTGATTCCACTTGGTCTTGCCTTGTTTTGTATGCGAGGTACACGAAGGAATGCTTCCGGGTTGCGAATATTGTGATGGGAACCATGACACTTGGAGTTGTCCGTTCTACTTCCCTCAAGTATATGTGGAACCATGGCATAATGACAGCGTGCCCCAGAACAACTATCAGAGTCAGAATCAGTATTGGGGTGATATGAGTAGAGACCATCCGGATTTCACTTGGAGTAATGCTGACGATGGTCTAGCCTGGCAACCACAACCTCAACAGAATTGGCAACCACAACCTTGGGAGTTGGCTCTTGAGAAGTTGTCAACTTTTACAGCCACATCTTTTGAGAAGATGAATGCGACAATTGACAAGTTGGCAACTCAGACAGGGATGGCACTTCAGAATCTAGAGATGCAGATTGCCCAGCTCACAAAGCAACTAAATGAGTGTCCCCCAGAGACACTCCCAGTTGACACCGAGAACAACCCTAAGAACCAATGCAATGCCACAACAACTAGAAGCAGTGGGGTGTTGAGATATGACAGGGATGTAACTAGTTCTCAGGGAGTTGAGGAAGAACTACCACATGTTGAGGAAGTACAACCGGAGGAAAAGGAATTGACAAGCGACAAGGCCCAGGAACAGCCACATGTTGAGGAAGAGCAACCTAAGGAAGAGGAGTTGGCAAGGGACAAGGCACCGGAGCAAGGGGGTAGAGAACAAAATGAAGATAAAGTGGCAGAGGATTTCACCATGCTTGCCAAGCAACCTGATTTTGATGCGTTAAATAACTATGTTGGCTTACATGCATGTGTGGACATGGGTAAGTTAGACCCTCCCACTTGTCTGGCACACTTCCTCGTGAAGACACCATTTGACCCGAGAGGAAGTGAGTTCATAATTATAGAGGTCAATGGGGTTTTCACACAAAGGCCGGGTGGAATAATGAATAGAGTGGTATTGCTCCTGCGAGGGCCACTTCACAAACCATGGGATCCGGGTGGAGGATTTGATATGATGAGCGTCCCGTGGCCTCTGTACCACAGACTATGGGATCCAGGTGGATGTTTCTTAATAAGTCAGGCTCGGGACGTTAAACAAGCGCTACTTGGGAGGCAACCCAAGCTAGGTATCCCTCTCTTCTCCTAACTTTTGTTTTCTTTTTGTTTTTGTTTTGTTTTTGTTTGTCACTCTTGAATAATTTGAGAAGATCAAGAGTTGTTGTATGAATGTCGTGTCGGCAAGCTTGTTGGATTTGAATTAGATTGAGCATAAACTGATTGCATGAATTATTTGACCATTGATGATTTCCCCCTAGGTTCTGAAATAGAAAATTTGATCCTCATTTAAAAATTGAAAACTGAACTTTGAGAATTTTGTTGTGATTACTTGATTTATGATAAGTTTGGGGTGAGGGGGTGCACACACTAGGAATCGTATCTCGATCAAACAATTTGCAAAATGTCCAGGTGAGGAATTTGAGCCTCCAACTCTTTTTTTTTTGAATGTGTGAATCACTGTTAAGTTGCACTTTCCCGAATTTGCTTGAATCTCTATATGGTTTGCATGTTTATGTGTTGCATCAAATGATTTAGGCAATTTTCTTTGAAAAACCACTTGGCCTAAAAAGGACCATCCCTAATGCATGTTCCCTAGTTAGCCAAATTGAGCCCAATTGACCTATTGTTTCTTGATGGCCCTACATTACGAACCAAAATCTGAAAAACCATGTTAACCCAATCTTAGGATTAGGAGAGCATGGAAATGAGCAAGAGAAAGGTTGTAAGAAACTAAGTTTGGGGTGGCTACGAGGTGATATGTCATATTGGGATGAGAAAAAGAAAATAAAGGTTGACCCAAGGCAAAAAGAAAAGAAAAGAAAAGAAGAAAACAAAAAAATTGCCAAAAAGGGGCAAATCAAAAGATTAGCAAGGAAAAGGATTTAGTCACCCGAGCCCAAATGAAAAAATGGAAAAAGGAATTTGAGTGGAAAAAGTGTCAAAATGCTCATGCTCTCTTAGTTCCTAGGGACTTAAGCCTAAATATCCTTCATTATCCTACCCTGAGCCAGGCCCCATTACAACCTTTAAAAGACCTTCTGATGTTGCATACATGTTTTCGTGGGAACTACTTTTGAGATGAAAATCAAATTCATGGGAAGTGCTCTTGATAAGTGAAATTGAGTGAAAAAAGTTGAAAGCCTTGACGAATTGAGCGAATGAGTGAAATTTTACATACCCTTGTGAGGAAGGCAATTGTTTGGAATAGGTGATCTTCCTTTTGTGTGTGACCCTGATCCTCAACTTAGACTAATGATTGCATGAATGATGAAGTTCTCAATGGTTTAAAGTAAATGAATGTGGGGATTACATTGATGTAGGGGGGAGATCATTGGAGAAAAACTGTTTTGTAAAGTTGCATTAAATTTGTGCGAAATCGATTGATTCCTTTAGGCTTGCCAAGTCTTGAGTCATTTTTGAGTTTTAAGCTTGCTTGGGGACAAGCAAGGTTTAAGTTTGGGGTATTTTGATAAGCCTATGGCTTATCTAGTTTTATGACTAGATGAACTAGGGTTCATGTGCCTATTTATTCGAGTTCACTCTCGTTTTCGCCCAAATTTGCCTTGTTTTGTTCCTAAGTTGGACTTTGACTCATTTTGCGTATTTTGTGTAGTTTTTAGGTTATTTTGAATAGAATTACGCTTGTGGGTGCTTTTGTTGTTTCAGGTTAAATAAGTGAAGCTCCGGGAGTCAAGGAAAGTCAAGCAAGTGGAAATTGCAAGTCTGGAGACACTCGCCTCGCGAGTGTATGCTCGCCCCGCGAGCCTGAAAGTCAACAAAGCAGCAAAAGTCATCACTTCAGTCTCGCCACGCGAGAGGTGTCTCGCCTCGCGAGATCATGAAGACCTGCAAGACAGAGACCATCACAGCCAAGCTGTGATGAAGACCACGCCCGTGGCAGTTTAAGGTTTGAAGTCTCGCCCCGCGAGAAGAATCTCGCCCCGCGAGAGTTTGAAGACCCTGGAAGTCAGAGACCATCACGGCCCAGCCGTGATGAAAGTCACAGCCTAGAATTGAAGACTCGCCCCGCGAACGCACTTTCGCCTCGCGAGAGTTCAAATTGAAAGCGCGCCAATTTTAATTCTCGCCTCGCGAGAGGCTGCTCGCCTCGCGAACGAGCGCAGATTAGGAATCCTATTTAAAGGCTGTTGCAGATCAGATTGAGATCCATCCATCTTGAGGAGGCTGTAGGGCTTTTGGAGGGCCGTGAATCCTAGTAGTTTTCCACTGTTTAGAGTAGCGTTTAGGGTAATTTCTTTTCTCTTTGGAGCTGCGTCTCCCTTTTCTTATGGAGATTATGTCCGATTGTTTGTCTATGAGCATGAGGAACTAATCCCCTCGTCCAAGGGAACGATGAAGCCACCCATGGCGATGTAAATCCGATATGATGTATGTCTTTCTCCTTTAATTCAATTCTTGTTTTCTAATTCTGATCCGATTGTGTTGATCATATGTGTTGCGTGATTGACTTGTTAACGTTGATGAGGCTTAGTCAGCGATTCGCGTTTAGAACTTGAATTAGGATCATCGATCGAATATTGCACGAGAGTGAGTATGAGATTGGTGCGACCTTATAGGGAACAAGAATTAACAGAATTCGAGATTAGGATTATGAGACCTAGTAAGTAATTAATCCAATCGTCGAATACGTCCTAATGAGCACGAGAGTGGATTTAGGAGAATTTGGGGGTCCCGGTTGACATTGTAATTGAACGTAGGGAGGAATTCATCATCACTTGGGTGTACATATTGGGTAGGTGGATTTGTGACCTTGGACATTTTAGTTTTCTGATTTTTAGTTAATTATTTCGTTAGATTTGTTAATTGAATTTTAGATATTGATCCTATTCTCTCTCTCAACCACCTTCTGTAACTTGACCGAACGTATCGGATTTCCCGCGGATTAGTCGAATTGGTAGCCCAATCCCTGAGTTCGACCTCGGTAATTACTTATCGTGTTATTTTTATTACTTGCGACGACCCGGTACACTTGCCGGAGTAACAACAGTAACCATATACAAGTCCTCTGCTTATTAAATGATCAAACACTACATCTCTTTTTTCCCAACTATCATTGCAACATACAGCACAAGGGCACAAAATCTGTTCTCCTTCAACCTTTCCTTTAGTGAATGCAATATCCAAAAAGTATCTAACACCGTTGATATAATCATCACCATATCGAGGCAAGTCAATTCAATCCTTGTTTATCATGTTTGGTTTACTGAACAACAATGAAACATTATAAAGAGGGAATAAATTTAAGAAATTAAAAAGCTATGAGAATTGGCATAAAATAAACTAAAGCTTAGAGAAAGTTGGATTGCTATAGTCATAATCATGTCAGAGTATAGTATATAGAGCTAGACTTAGTAGTTAGTTAGACTATAACTTCTTCGATAATGAACCAAGCTATATCTAAGAGGTGGAAAAGAAGCAAAGAGCAGGTGAAAAAACTGTAATGATGTACTCAAATAAGTTACAAACACATAAGTTTGAGCAATTTTCACCCATACATTTTGTAAGCTCAACAGCCAAGACTAAAAAACTAACAGCCCCAAGCATAGACTAGGTATAAAACTGTATAAACCTCCCCCAAAAAGAACACTATCCCCTGCCACCGTAAAACAGAACAATGTACAGGCAAAATCAGAAGAAAAAAAACAGCAAACCAAACAAACCAGTCCCAAATAGTGCAACAATAGAAATCATCCCCCCCCCACACAGCAAGTATACCAGATACACCAACCAGCAAGGTAACCACAACAATAGCAAAACTTCAGTGAATCCAAGAAAATCATGACCAACAGAAAGTAACCAAAACGCAGAACAGGGAACATCAAGTATTTTCTACCTTTTGATGCACTCCAATGGACTCACACACCAGTCCGATAATTGATTCAGAGGAGATGAACTTCGAGGAGGAGATGAGGGAGGAGATGAACTTCGAGCTGGGATTGCGTGAAGGAAGAAGCCGCGCGTTAGCAGAGGAGATGAACTTCGAGGAGGAGATGAGGGAGGAGATTAACTTCGAGCTGGGATTGCGTGAAGGAAGAAGCCGCACGTTAGCAGAGGGAGGGAGTGTTTTGTGTTTTAGGGTTCAGAAATTGAAGAATGGGAGAGGGCGCGGAACACAAGGAGGGAAAGAGAAAAATTAGGAATATTACACATCGGTTATTAAAAAAACCGATGTGTTAACCATATTATACACATCGGTTATGGTAAAACCGTTGTTTAAAAATTAAACTTTTAACTTCTGAATTTTTTTTTAATATTATACATCGGTTATTAAAATCGATGTGTAAACGTAAAATTTTAATTTCTATTTTTTTTTCTTTATAATTTTATACATCGGTTAATTAAAAACCGATGTGGTTATTCACTATTTTACACATCGGTTCATATAAAACCGATGTTGAATGTTAAAATTCTGACTTTAATTTTTTTTATTTTAATTTTAAACATCGGTTAGAAATAACCGATGTGGAAAGGTTTTACACATCGGTTATTCTTTAAACCGATGTGTAATACTTTGATTTTAATTTCAAAAATGCCACCGCCTCGTTTTACACATCGGTTTTTAAGAAACCGATGTGTAAACTCCGATGTAGAATCCCTTTTCTGCACTAGTGCTAAAACTAAATTAGGACAGCTTCACCAGAACTTCGGACCTCGTGTGTTCCCAACACACGATTGTGAACAACAACAACAACAACAACAACAACACACACACACACACACACACACACACACACATATATATATATGAATCTCACTGACTTGCCTCACTAACAACCTTGTACCTCAAGTTTCCATCGTTGCCTCAACTTGCATTCTATGTCACATATTATCTATAAAATAATCACTTTAATCTAGACACCTCTAAGTCATATTCAATCTCTTACCCAAATAAAGTATCTCCAAATAACTCATATCTTTCCTTAAAAACCAACTCAGCAATTTATCAAACCAGCCAGATCATGCATAATACAATCACAATAAAATATTCAAACATCAAAATAAAGTGTCACATGCAGTAGAATACCTCAACCAACGTATCACAAACAGTCAATAATAAATAGGTCAGACATCCTCAAATATTATAAAGTTAACCTAAGGCGATAAACCTACAATCCCCAAATCATCATTGGTATTACGAAAAAGCTTTCAATGTGATTTTGGTCTTGTCGATTACTAGACCACTAGTAGGGTTTAGGTCGCCCTACACCATTATTATAAATTATATAATACTTATTCATTTTGACGATGGAATGGTTCTCTCTCCCACCTGAGTTTATACCATAAACACGAAGTCGAAGCTCCCCGTTATCACACCACAAGTTACCAAATCCACCTTCAACCAAATCAATAATAAAACCAGTTAATCAAACAAAATCCAATCACGACAACCCTAGGTTAGTTTCGGTCATAACTCAAAAATAGGGCTAGGGTTATTTTTCTCAATTCTATCTTTTGGATACAAGTTACTAGAGTATTAACTAACATAAAACAAGTGTTACATTTCAAAAATATGAAACAAATTAAATCCTATAACCTCTAGGGTTAGGGTTTCGGCCATACATAGTAAAATTGGCTAGAAATTCTTTTTGCTCACATGCTCTTGGATCTAGAAACTACACACCTTAGATAGTTCATATAAATAATGATCAAATTAAAGATTAAAGAAAACTTAGTTTGTCCACATAAACACCAATTCGGCCATGACTAGAAAATAGGGTTAGGAATTTCTTTTGATTTCAAACTCTT
Source organism: Sophora flavescens (assembly GCA_030762895.1). Taxonomy (NCBI): domain Eukaryota; kingdom Viridiplantae; phylum Streptophyta; class Magnoliopsida; order Fabales; family Fabaceae; genus Sophora; species Sophora flavescens. Next base: position 125,618,499 of record CM061062.1, on the reverse strand, counting down.
AGATTTAGAACATAGAAACCCTAGATAGCTTATAACCAACCTTGACAAAATCTCATTTGCTCACATATGCATAGATTCGGCCTTAACAAGAAAAATAGGAAAGAAAAATGATTTTGCTTACATGCTCTTATATGATGATAGTAGGAGACATACCAAGATCATAGAAATTGGTTTCACATTAAAATGATTTTTCTACAATTTTCTTAAATTATTTGAAGTTCTAGATCTAAGAATGGAAATTCATGAAATAGTTGATGAAAATGAATATTGATGGAAGATTAATGAAGCTAAGATGATGAGGAAGAGATTCCCCACCTTAGAATGAAGAAGTTTGATCAAGTACTTGAGAAGAAATGAAGAACTTATTAAGAACACAAAGGATGTTCTTAGTGTTTTTGTGAAGAACAAGTAAGAATGAAAATAGGAAGAGAAAGAAATTTGGTTACTGTGACACCCCAATTTCAGGGTATCACATTTACGTAACTTATTGCGGAAATACACTCAATAAAATAGTGTTGCTGGTTGCTTTCGGAAAATATAATTTTCTAATTACTTATCCCTTTCAAAATCTGTGATAAAATTTTTTCTTTTTCGTTTACTCCATATATAATCCAACACCATTAACATAATATAAATAGGTATCATAAGAGTTTTACACTTAGACTTTCACATGAAAGATTATCTCCAAAAGTCTTAACATAAGAAAATAAAGACGTAATTGTAACATAGCGGTAATCTGGAATTACAATCTCAAAAGAATGACTTTCAATAGTCAAATATCCAGACTAACCAAGTACCACTACTTTATAAGACACCAAAGGTCCTATAGCTGGTCAGTACTAACAATTACTGTTGGGAAGACCACCATAGTTCTCCCAACCTATCGAAATATCCGGTGAGGATACCTCTACTTCCGAAACTATGGAAGTATCAAAACATATAAACTCCTAATCTACCAGAAAAGCGGTAAGAAATCAGAGAGGCGGTAAAGATGTCTCCACGGTCAAAGTCTGGTACGTACTTGATGTAGGTACTGAATTATTATCCTCGTGATGTTCCCACTAACGAATACTTCTTCAAGCATCTCATAATTAAGTCCTCGAACGACTTAGTGAATTCTTCGCTTCATCCGTATTAGTGTACCAAAGTACTACCTTAGTATAAAATAAACCTGACATATTTGTAAGGGTGAGTTTCCAATATATGAGTTTTAATAAGACAACCCCATGCACGACTCTCAAATAGCAAATACCAAATATTCACAACATAATAAAATTAACTTAAAACAACATAATGATTTATTTCACAGGGTTTCATACTCGGCAGTCATCGTCATTTTATAAAAATGCATGACACTTCTATGATCAATCTCTAATTTAATACCTAATCTCCGGAGATCCCACAACTTTCTGTTTCGTTTCAAGCTGATCAGGCTCCGCACATGGCACATTGTAAAAACGAACAAAACAATACCCAAGAAAATCAATGGTGCACATCCCCATTCCCGTTAGGATGCTCATGCAAAGCAATGACACTATTCCCCCATTCCAGTTAGGAAATAGCTGCACACATATTCAATCTGGACACACAGTCCTATAAATTTGGACACACAATCCTATAAATTTGGACACACAGACCTATGAAAGATACATTGATCCACTCCGGAACTCAATGATCATCATCACCTGACACGTCTGCCATATACATTGATCCACTCTGGATTCAATGCCCATTTACATGACACAATTGCCATTGAATGCATGAGAAAAAACTTTTATTCTCGTTTTGTTTTCTTTGTCGTAATAATCTTTCCTTGTCGAAGCACAAAGCTTAACGACCATGCTTAATTTCTTATTAAGACTTTTCACTTTAAACAAATGCAGGACACACAGTCCAAATCTTTTAATCTCAACACAGGACACACAGTCCGAATGCTCAATCACGAGACCCTTAAACCGATGCACCAGTCTTAGGCTCGCGGATATGGAACTTACACTTTCCACATCAATTTAGGACACACAGCCCAAAAACAAAACTTGCAGGACACTCCGTCCCATGACACAGATCCTTGATCTACGTGTCCATACAACACTAGAACCCCGACGTCTCGGTTTCTAGGCTTATTTATCTGCTTGTAAAACATTTCGCTCAGTGAAAATCAAACACAAAACAACAGCTCCGAAAACTTATCCAAGTTTAACGGAATAACTTCACTGAATAAAATATTTTTACAAAAATCATTTTTCTGTTAAAACATTGATAAAATCTGAAAATCATTGATAAATCTCTTTATTTCTAATTGTTTTACTTCAAAAATTAATTCTCAATAAATTTCAACAATTTTTTTTAATAATAATAAAATTTAATAATTAAATTTTGAATATTTAAATAATTAAATATTTAATATTTAATAATATTAAATAAATAATATTAAATAAATGATATTAAATAACTTGTATCACTTCTCCGTCAGAAGTAATTGCTCTGACTGCTATAAATATTATTTTCGAAACTTAATCACTTTAAATAACATTTTATAATAAAATTGAATTTATTTTATAAAAATTAGAGCATGTGAAAAAATTTCACGGTTTCGCCCTTATTATGGCTTATTTACACAGTTTCCACAAAAGATTATTAAAATAATAATTTTTTTCATTTTTCTCAAAATCTCCCAAATTAATCCCTTTGATTAATCATCCAAGCTTATTAAGGTTTTTATCCTTAATTAAAATATTTAACACTGACCAATGTCAGGTTACTCAGTCCAACACTTAACAGCAGATAAATTCCAATCACAAAATAGCATGTCATATATCAATTCATGACATGCATCACAATTATAATATAAACAAATAATTATAATCATGTAAGTCCACACATCACATCAATTCAGTTACTCAGATAAACATCACATCAATCTAGCAATTAATAGTAAACAGTACAATATAATAAAATATTTCATACAGAAAATTAATAAGTGACTCCACAAATAAGCATGAGATTATCTTAAACTCCTCAGGCATACCCCCCTTACCTCTTGAAGATTTAACTACAGTTCCTGTTAATCTCCTGATCCCGGTCCGATTTCTCTCCGTCAACGTAAATCAGTTAACTCGGTTGTTTCCTTCAAACGAATTGCAACCAAAATAAATCAAATCAAACAACAATACACTTGGCTCATGGAGGTTAGGGTTCGGCTTTAACCAATTTTCTAGGTTAGGAAAAATTAAAATTTGGTTAACTTAGGGATTTATGATCCATAAATTACTTAAGCATGATTAAACACTTAAACCAAGATTATGAACCAAGAACATGAACTAAAACTCATCTAGTTCTAAGAACTAGGGTTCGGTTTTCTCAAGATTCATAGGCTAGAAATTTTAAAATTTCTTCAACTCTTGGATTTAATCAACATACAAAACTTAGAGTTGGATTCAAGTGTTACAAACAACTTTTGAATCACAAAACCATCAAGTGCTCATACCTAGGGTTTCGGTTTTGATTGAAATCAATATGTTAAAGTTTGATTTTTGATCTTCTATATGCTTGAATACAAGAACTATCAAGATACAAAAGGATTGAATCATGAATCAAGACATGAAAATGAAACAAAACCTAAGAACACCATTTTGACCTAGATTCGGCCCAGTCCAGAAATTAGGGAAAGAAATTTCTCATGATCTTATGCTTCTAGATGATGAAAATAGAGATGATTATAAGATCATAGCAATTGGTTTCATGTCAAAAGATTTTTCAAGAATTAGTTATGAATTTTTTAATCTAGTTCCATGAACTTGAAGTAAATGAAGAACATGTTGATCTAAGCCATGAATCTACAAAAGTTGTGAAGAGAAATGATTTAAATGACAAGAGAAGAAGTTGTTACCTCTGGATGATCCAAGGAAAGCTAGATTTGGATGATTTTCTTCACAAATTTTCTTAAGAAGTTCTTAAGAAACTTAAGGAAAAAGATGAACATTATGAGGGTTTAGAACAATTTTAGTAATTTGGGTATATCTCTCAACATACTTGTCCTTTTTGGATGATCTTTATGTTTTTGGAAAGTATAGAGAAATATGAACAACTTTCATGTTGAAAGTTTTTCGAGATTCAGAATAGAAAATGGTCAGCATCGCTAGGCAAAATCTGACGAATATGAACACTTTGGAGTTCTTAAGGCAAAAGCTTAGGTTTTCAAGAAGAAGAACATGGAAATGGAAGATGAAAGTGTGTCTAAGTGAAGAAGACAATAGTAAGCCGTGAGTTTTGGATAGGTTTTGGTCAAAGTTTCCAATGGCATGACTTGTAATTGTCATAAAAAGACAAGGGTAAAATGGTCATTTCATAGCAAAAATTCCCTTTGTCATAAATGCGCCATTATGGCCATTATGACTCGGATAAACTCGTCATAAATGCTCGTCAAGTCGGTCAAATCCATCATCTCAGCTCCGTTGCCGACTCCTCGATTCATCTGGCGCAAGCTTTTCCTAGAGATATCTCGACGTATATGCCCGCAACAAATATAATATTTTAATTTTTTTACCAAAATTTTCAAAACTTCCAGTATCGTAGTAAATACGATAAAAACATTTTTCATCTCGTTCACAAATTAAAATTAGGTCTTTTGAGCAGTAAACTTTTACTGTCAGTGAAAACACAGACCGGGTTCCATCTGAATTTTCAACCCAAAATTTCATCGTAACCCTAAGATATAAAACATGACGGGAAAATAACAGTATTTTACCCAAAATAATTTTCTAAGTCTCGGATAAAAATATATGTTTATCTATTTGTTACCGATATTACGAAGCAGCGAAAATCGGGGTGTTACAAGGGTGGTGATGGGGGTTTAGGCCGTGTATGTGAGTGAGTGAGTGAGTGAGTGAAGTTGTGTTGTTTAATTAATTAAGTTTGAACCATAGTTGATAGTAACTTGACATAGGTTAAGCTTAAACAAATAATATAATACTTAACTATAGTTAATTTGTAATCATAATTAGGTTAAAATGTGTGGTGGAGAATGAAGGGAGGTGTGGTTGATTTTGGGCCACAAATGAGGACGAAGAAGCCAAATTGGCCTTGACGTGCCTTAACCATAGTTAAAAACTAACTAGGATAGGTTAGGTTAAGATTAAGGTCATTTTGGTCATTTCACCTGAAATTGCATTTACTGCTTCATAAATGTTTTTGGTGAGTCATCCCATAACTCAGCTCTTCCAGTGTCCGATTCTATCTATGCAGTTCCATTTCCGATTCCGTCGGTTTCCCGATTAAGGTTTTACGCCCGAATAAAAAACGTAATATTTCGTTTTCGATCGAAAATGTTCAAAATAATCAAACTCGTTGGAAATATGTTTTAAACAAAAACCGTTTTGTTCACGAGTCAAAATTAGGTTTTCTGATCATTAAAAACTTACTGTTAATGAAAACACATACCGTTTTTCGTCCAAACTTTCACCAAAATTCGTTCGAATAAACATAATATTTTATTTCTGATCAAAATTTTTGAAAGTAGAATTCCTCACGGACATAATATAAAAAATCTACAATTTTTCAGTTTCGAGTCAAATTAGGGTTTTATGCCAGTATAAAATTATACTGTCAGTAAAAACACAGACCGGTTTCCATCTAAGTTTTAAACCCAAAATTTCACCGTAAGCTTCTACCATAAGAGAGAGTATGAATATGATTTTGTTTTATCCAAAATCATTTTTTTGGTCTTAGATAAAAATATAATTAAATATATTTTTACTGGTAACACAGCGTAATTAAAAACAGACTGTTACATCTAACAAGTGATACCATAAGTAAACACTGATTTGGAATGTTAATTATTGGAAGTAAACTTAACGAATGGACCAAAATTGCACATTTTTCGAATGTGTGAACTAAAATCAAGGAATCAAAAATTTGGGGGAGCCAAATCGCCCAGACACTAAAATAGGGGGACTAAAAGTGCAATTAAGCTTAAACGGTACTCTTGTTTTTTTTTTTTTTTGATAGGCAAATGTAAATAATTAGTTGTTATATTAATTTTTTCTCCTTTGCCAAGATTTGAATATTGGACCTCCTACTCCTCCACCTCCTAAATGGTACTTTTTATTTTAAGAGGAAAAATATATATTGATTGACTGATTGTGTGCTTGATATATAGTCTTGGTCACTTTAGATATGGTTCTAATTATAAATTTGGATTCTGATTAACAGATGCTGTAATGAGCTTATGATCATGATACGTCCGCACATACATATAATCAACAGAAAACAAATAAATATGAACCATATAAATAGAAAGATTGTGTAAGTGCATGTTAGGAAAATGCGCTACATAGAGAAAGCTTGTTTAATTTGTTATCTTCAGTCTCTCCATGCATTCCACACAATTCCACCATTTTGGCTTGAGTATGGGAAACATTCATAGTGAGGTTAGTAACCACGTTGAGCGAATCCCTGTGGGAAACTCTGGTGTCATTGTGTTGCGGAAAACCAAGAAATCCAGAGGTCGTCAAGTTGAGGATGCTTGGACTGCAGAATATTCAATTGGAGGAACAACCTGTGAACTTGGTTTAACCAAAACCAATCGCAACAAGCACGATGAGGAGTTATCCATCTCACTCCATGACCATGCACCTGGTCCATCAAACGAGGACGTTGTTCTTCAGATGGACATAAGAGTTGAAGAAGATTTTCTCGTGTTGAATCTTACTCTCAATGGACCAAGATCCTTGGTGCAACTTCCTGATTGTAAAAGTAGTAACCCTCATGCACCAGGTGGTGTTCTGAAGTCCACATCTTACTTTTATGGGCGTGACACTTATGAAAGAAAAGGTGTTCTTGTCAATGTTGCAAATCTGGGTCCGAAACCGAGATCTGGATCGCCATGTGTTGCTGTTGGCAGTTGTCTAAACCGTATCGCGACGCAACTGTAATCGCATTGGTCGCATTTTCCCGCAATTGTCCATAACGCAATGCGGCCGCGACGCGATCACTGTCAAGCACTACTTGTTTGTTTCAGAAATGGGTCTCTATGTTGTGGCAAAGATTCGCAATGACAACGGTGAAGGTTTGAGTGTTCAGATAGAGAAACCTGTGAAACAACATAAACGTCACTTGCTGTCCATGTTTGATGATGTCAAGAGAAATGGTTGGAGGCCTAATTACAGTAATGATTTTGCAATTGAGGGTTCTTCCCTTGTTTCCTCCAACCAAAAGGAAGGTAAAGTTCCTGTGCTTTGTGTGGGGCCAAGAATAATAATCCCGAACCATATGGTCATTATAGCATGAGTGGCGAGCAAAATGTGTCGTCCGTTTTAAGCACAAGTGGATACACTAATGGCAATTATAACGGTTCTCTCATATTTGAGAATTGCCACATATGGTTTGACAAAGATGGAAAAATGTTCCGGAGTTACAATTAAATCTTCTTAGTAAACATATGCTTAAGCGTCCGTTTGTTTTAGATTTTGAAAGAATTGATTTTGGAAGAATTGATTTTAGAAAAATCAAGGTTAAAAAAATTGATTGTGTTTGGTAACAATATTTTAAAAGTGGGTTTAGAAGAATTGATTTTGTTTGGATGATAAAGTAAAATCACTTTTAAAATGTAAATATGTAGAATTTTGTGGGGCCTACATCTAGAATCAATTATTTTCAACGGAAAAGCTAGAAATTTTTGCTTCCACAAAACTCAGTTTTGACCCACCAGGAATCAATTATTTCCAACGGAGTTTCGTAAACAAACGCATGAACAGTACCCAGATGCATGAACAGTGACCCCAAACTGAAAAAAATTCCTGTTTGCATTGAGAACAATATCACCCAAACAAGCACTAATTAGGTGTGTGTGTGTGTATTGGTGATTTTATCTTTCGTTGAGTCTTGTTTCCTTAAACCTATCTTTGGATGAAGAGAGAAATGAGAGGAAAGAAAAAGCAGACAAGAGAGAGTGAATAGAACAATGTATTTTCTTTTGATGTGTAATTATCGGATGTCCCCGAAGGGACCTTTTGATGTGTAATTAGATGAAAGGAATAAGAGAAAATAAAATAAAAGTTGTATAAAGTAGTATTGTAAACTTACTTTTTTTTATTTTTCGTAAACAACTGATTTTATAAAAGGGGGTAACTAGGGGTACCCAACCCATGTACAAAAGCAGTTATATACTATGACATGTAAATAAAATATCGATCTAAACGTAAGAGCTGTATTTGCTTTACAAAAACCAACATAACCAGTAGTCCAAATATAATGCTAACTACCCCAACCGAACAGGACAAAAAGGAACCATTTTCCAATTGATAAGGTACTACACCAACCGATAGACAAAAACCCCAAATTTACAGCCATCACAAATTACTTGTATATCCATGTTTTTAAAAATAATAATGAGGTACAATGTAATATTTTATTTAACATCTCTAAATTAAACACAAGTTGACAATGAGGACTCATGGGAAACAAGTCCCAAAAATCCAACACAAAGATTGATATTGAATCTCGGGCAAATTTTAAGGTGAGGGACCCAAACAAGTCTCTTACTGTGGGAGACTGTTGGAACCAAAATGTTTTGGATTAATAATCTCTGACTTTTGATATTAACAAAAAGGATTAAATTTGCATGGCAAAGTTTTAGTTGAGATCTAACATGCTTTATCTAGTCTTGCAGGAATGTTAAAAATATATAAGTTATGGAAACCTTGAATAAGTTACCTTGTATCTGCTTGGACCTAGTTTGTGAATCCGCGTCCATTCATGTAGACGAGTTGCTCAAAACGAATGGTATATTTATTTATTTATATTTGAGTAGACGAGCTTAAATGCCACATCAGTAGACGGAGATAAAAAATAACTCACTGAATTTTAGGAAGTCCAAAGACTTGATGATAGACAAGAGGATATATCACAACGGATATTATGCATTTAATGCTATATCTAAACAGGTATATTCAAAACAACCGTTGAAGTTTTTCAAGTGAAGAAGAAGCTCACTATAAATAGAAGACCTCAACCTTTGAAGAAAGAATTTTAGTTTTTTGCGAGTTGAACTTTTTCCAATCTACAATCTCTCATTCTTTCAAGAGCAAAAGTCTGTATTCTTTAGTTTGAGTATTGTTGTAATATTCAACGATCTTAAACTTTCATATCCTCACATATAATGAGTTAAAAGATCAAAAGCAAACAATCTCTTTGTTAGAGTTAGAGCCTGAAGAGGCTTGGTAAGAAAGAAATACTTGCAACCTGGAGAGGTGTCGAATATTTGTTGTAATCTATTTGGAAAAATAGTGGAGTAAAACCTTCAAGTCGAAGGGACTGGACGTAGCTCTTGGTTGGAAGAGAGTGAACCAGGATAAAACACCTGCGTGAATCTTCTAATCCCTTAACTCTTACAGTTTTATTTGTTTTACTGACTGTGGGGATTTGAACTTAATTTTGTTAATCTTTTAAAAGATCATTTTCTGTGTGAGCTTCTGTCTGTTATTATTTGTGTGAGAAAATAAGCTTTGAAAAATGTTGTTTTCGAAAATTATTAACAAACACAATTCAACCCCCTTTCTTGTGTTTGCCCGTGTCAATTTCAGTTGGTATCAGAGCTCTGCCTCGAAAGGGTTGAACATCTAACAAGTGCTGAGGTAGTACGATCCAACAACCATGGATGCAGAAGGACAAGCTATCAACAGACCTCCTCTCTTTGATGGAACTGATTATGACTACTGGAAGAGGAGGATGATGGCCTTCTTGGATGCACAAAACGTAGATATTTGGGAGCTGATTGAAACCGACACTAAAAAAAAAGGTTATTTAGCGATCGAAAATAGTGACCGAATTTGTTGGTTGCTGTTTGCGACCGAAATGGCGACCGATTGTAGGATCTACATGAAACCTGGTTATAGTTGATACTACGACCGAAATAGAGCGTAGCAGAGTTATCGGTCGCTATTTCGGTCGCTAAATAAAGGAAAGTAAAAGTCAAAACTTGCTGACTTTTTAATGACCGAAATGACGACCGAGTTAAATGCAACTGTTAAATTTTATTTATATTTGCAACCGATATTAATTCGGTCATTAAACGGCGCATAAAAAAATTAAAATAGAGCGTGTTAGCGACCGATTTTAAATCGGTCGCTAAATTTATGAATTCAAATTTCAAATTAACCCAGTTAGCGACCGAATTCGGTCGCTAAAAATAAAATCCCTAAATCGTGATTTCCTTCCTCTCTTCCCCCATTTCTCTTTTTTCTTCTCTTCTCTCTCACATGCAGCAGCTCCTCCCCCACAGACCTTCGCTCTCTCCGACAGCCTCCAAGCTCCGGTCGCGCCACCACCAACACCACCACAACATCACCACCATAAGTTCTCTATTGCTTTGTGTCTCTTTCTCATTCTCTCTTGCTCTCTTCCTCTCTATCTAATTTCTCTCTTTCTCTGTCCAGCGCACCTCCGGTGAGCCACCACTGCGCAACCCCCGGTGAGCCACTACTGCTCCACTTCCTCATCCCCTTGCTGCATCTCTGTTCATCACTAAGGAGGTAAAATTATCATCCCTCATTCCTCATCTTTAAGGTTTGTTGTATTGTTACTGTGATGTGATGGGTCATAGTGTCTAGTGTTTTGTGTAAGTTAAAATTTCCATTCATTCAATGCTTTTGTGATTGTCTATTTAATGTTGATGCCAATTCATGATTTGTATTTTAGATGATAACAAGAATACAGAACAGAAATAGATAGGCTTTGGATGTGGTTTGTTTGATGTTGGGAATAAAGGGTTCAAGGATTTTATAGTGAAAGGGACAACATCACCAGGGACATAGTTGATGATGGGACGTGAACATTCCCTTATGCAAAACACGTGTATATAGCTTCCAATTTCTTTGTTTTGATTGATTTTGTTGCTTATAGATGGTACTTGAATCAGATCCAGTGTTATGTAATCATCTTTTCATTTTTTACACAGATGGCAGATTCCTCTAGAGGTAGGGGTCGTCGTGGAGGTCGTGGTAGAGGTCGTATTGCGAGAGTCCCTCCACCGGCCGACCCACAGTCTTTAGATCGAGACCACCCTACCAGCACCCCTGTGGACGGGACACCTCAGGATGATGTAGTTGCACCCCCTACCCAGCCTTATGTGGTCGGGACACAGGCTGCACCGTCATCATCCACACCTATGACAGGACCATCATCATCATCGGGACAGGAGAGCCGTGGTCCATCTGACAGGAGGATTCTTGTTATACCCAGGGGGATAACGAGTAAGCTAATTTAATTTTTTAATATATATAAAGTATCATTAATTTCTAATTACTTGTTTTTTTTTATTTATAACATTTATTAATACTCTAATTTTGCTGCAGCTTTCTGCCCGCGAAGGGCCCTGCTGATTCAATATCGAAGATCTTGCGACGCAAGTTTGATGGTCCATGGCCTACATGGAAGGCCATCCCAGGGGGCCATAGGGATCAGTTGTTTAAAGAGTTTAAGGTAATAATTTATTAAGTTATTTAAATTAAATTTACATTATATATATATATATATATATATACACGAGTTTCCTAACAACTGTAAGTTGCAGAAAGAGTATAGGTGGGACGTAGCTTTAGAGGGTCTCGTCAGGGACATATTTGAGCATAAAGGCTCACTGGTCATGAAGAATCTGACGAACAAGCTGAGGAAGGGTAAGAATAAGGGGAAGTGGGTGGATCCTGAGATCAGGAGGCAGCTGGACCAGTACTAGGCTACTGAGAAGTTCCAGGAGATCCGGGCCACAGCTCGGCGTAATTGAGCTTCTGATGGTGGCGCATGTGCTTGGACTGGCGGGTCTAAATCAACCGCCGCCCACTACGACGAGCTGGTAATACATTAAACTTTTGACTTAGTATACTATTTAATGAGTTTTCATTTTTACATGTTCTTATGAATTTAAGATTATATTTTTCTATGCAGAAAGCACAGAAACAGCGGTCCCCCCATTGCTATGGAGTTGGTGGAGAGGACGAAGAAGTTGAAGTCGGGGACATGGGTCAACGACAAGGCCCGTAACTATGTTGTAAGCAAAAAAACAATTTAGTGTTTACTTGTAATTTATTATAAATGATTTGTTAATATTGATTATAATTTTAACTAAATCTCTTCAACTATACTTTGCATGTGGGCTTCAACGAGAGGAAGGACGATGCCATATCACGTGCCTCACAGTCACAAGATGAGGCCTTGACTGGTGATCGGCCCAACTCTCCTATCTCCGTCGACGATAATGCCATTTATTTGGAGGTCGTCGGGGGCAGGAACAAGAAGGGGCATGTGTATGGCCTCGGACACCAAGGAGGCGAGTTTATCGCTTCATCATCCGGCACGCCTGCTCCTTCCTATGCCGATACCGTCCCTCAGGAGCAGTTCAACCAATGCAGGACACCATCACGCAGCTGAACGCGGAGCTTCAGGAGAAGAGCGAGAGAGAGCAGCAGATGGCGAACCAGATTGCACAGATTGACTCGAGCACACAAGCCCTGATGCAGAGGCGAGCATCGAGCGGGCGGCCGGACATCGCATCTCGGTGTTGGAGAAGATGAGGATCCAGACTCCGATTCTTGAGGTGATGCTCGACGGTTTGTCTTTCGCTCGCCGCCGCTCCTCCGATTCCGCCGTCAACTACCGATGCTACACTCTGCAGAGGACGATCGGAGCAGCGACGTCAGTGGTACGGAAGCTGAGGATGATTGGGTTCCTCCACCTCCCCCTCATCATGACTGATTTTTTTTTTCATTTTTTTGACTTTAAACGATTCTTGTATGACACTTTGGATTATTTTTTTTTATATATATTCATTATTTCTTATGATTGTATATTTCATTAGTAATTTGGTGTGTTTTATTAGTAATTTTGCTAAACTTTAAAGAAAAACAAAAAAAAAATTATTATTTTAAAAATTAAATTTTTTAAATAAATAAATAAAATCCAGTATAGCGACCGAATTAGAAACCAATAATTCGGTCGCTAAACTTTAGTTAACATTAAAAGATTGTGGTCTAGTGACCGAAAATCGGTTGCTAATATAGGTTAACAGTAACCAACATTAGCGACCGAACTAGCAACCGATTATCGGTCGCTAAAAATGGTTACCCAAACAGTGCGACCAACCATGTAGCGATCGTTTTTTATTATTTAGCCACCGAAATTACGGCCGCCATTTAGCGACCGAATTAATATTTCGGTCTCTAAAATCTTAGCGACCAGGTTATCAGCCACCACCATTAATCGGTCGCTAAAATAAATAGCGACCAAATTAGAAAGTTTAGCGACCGAATATGCCTGTCGCTAAATAGTTGATTTTTTTTAGTGCGGCTACACAGAGCCAAGAGGTGAAGCTGGAGCTGCTGTCCCTAGAGCCCAATGGACTCAACATCAGCTCAATCTAAAAGCTAAGCACTATCTCATGTGTGTTATTACCAGATCTGAGCATGACAATGTTCACAGCTGCAACACTGCCAAAGAAATCTGGGATACTCTTGCCCTAGCTCATGAGGGTTCATCTCAAGTAAAGGAATAAAAAATAAGCATGCTGGTTCACCAGTATGAACTATTTAAAATGACTGATCATGAAACAATATATCAGATGTTTGGAAGATTTCAAACTATCACCAACAGTCTCAGATCTCTCGGAAAAACATATGAAAATAGAGACCATGCATGTTAGAAAGATTCTGAGAAGTTTATCCAAGCAATGGAGACCCAAAGTTATTGCTATTTAGGAAGCTAAGAACCTGAATACTCTTTCTCTAGAAGAAATTCTTGGATCTCTCAAGGTTCATGAAATTGAACTAAATGAAGAAGACAACTCCATAAAAGGAAAGTCTATTGCCCTAAAGGCAAAGAAAGCGATTTCATCAAAAGTTCTCAAAGCTGTTGAATCTTCATATGATGCTGGAACTTCAGATAGTGATTAAGGATTAGATGAAGATGAACTATCTTTCATCTCCAGAAAGATTCAACACATGTGGAGAAAGAAAGATGGCTTCAAGAAGAAGCAGTTCAACAAAAAGTTTTCCAAGGAGAAATCATACTCCAAGGAAAGAGGTCCACCCTTGTGCTTTGAATGCAAGAAGCCTGGACATTTCAAAGCTGATTGCCCTGATCTGAAGGAGAAAAAGAAGTTCTTCAAAAAGAAGAAGGGTTTAATGGCTACTTGGGAGAATCTGGATTTATCCTCATCTGATGAAGAAAATGAAGCTGAAGAAGAGGCAAATATCTGTCTCATGGCTAACACATCATCAGAAAGTGAATACACTGATGCTGAGGTAATGAACTCTGACCCTTCCACTCTTCAAAATGCATTTGATGAATTGTTGCATGAGTCTTCCATACTGTCTCATGAGTATAGAAGTCTCAAAAAGAAGTTTACAAAACTATCAAAAGAATATGATAAGGTTTGCATGGAAAAACAAAGGCTTAAAGATGAAAATGACAAACTAAAATCAGAATGTCAGTTTAACTGAAAAACTCGAGTGTGAGCCTGATGTTTCTTGTGAAGTTTCAAAACTGAAACAAGATGTGATGTATTTGACAAACACTCTGTCAAAGTTTGTAGGTGGCTCAGATAAGCTCAACCTCATTTTAAGGTATTCTAGGTCACCTCGTGATAAATCTGGCCTTGGTTATGACAAGGAGAAGCATGAAGCATCTCACAAAAGGTCAAAACCCCATACACAACATAGAGCTTCAAAAGCTCAAGCTAAACATGCTAAAACCAAGTCAGGCCCATCCAACACCTTTTTCAAAGTGTATGGAAAAAGTGGGCATGTTACATCTAGATGCATACATAATAAACATGCTAAACATTCTCGTCCAGTGAAAACTAACAAGAAATGACCCAAGTCAGTTTAGGTACCTAAAGATAAGATAATACATGTTGCAGATCTGTTTAACAACAGGAAAGAAACAAACATCTTGGTACTTGGACAGTGGGTGTTCACGTCACATGACGGGAGAAAAGTGTATGTTCTAAGACCTTATACACAAAGATGGTGGTTGGGTTACTTTTGGAGGAAACCAGAAAGGGAAGATCATTGATATAGGTAAAATTGGTAAACATCATTTTCCCTCCATTGATAATGTTCTTTTGGTTAATGGTTTAAAACATAATCTGCTGAGCATAAGTTAATTATGTGATAGTGGATATGCTGTTTCTTTTGATAAGAACATGTGTAATGTCAAGAAAAATGATGGGTCACTCTTATTCACTGCTAAGAGGCAAAACAATTTGTATAAAATTGACTTGGAGGACCTCTCAAATCAAAGTGTCTCATGTCTAGTGTCCAATGAATATGAGCGATGGATTTGGCACAAAAGGCTAAGTCATGCAAGCCTGAGATTAATCTCAAAGCTAAATAAGCATAACCTCGTGAGAGGGCTACCAAACCTTAAGTACAAATCTGATGCTTTCTGTGATGCATGTCAAAAGGGAAAACAAGTCAAGGGTTCTTTTGAATCTAAGAATGTTGTTAGTACCAACAGACCACTAGAATTGCTACACCTTGATCTCTTTGGTCCAACAAGTACTGCTTCTGTTAGTGGTAAGAAAAATGGTCTAGTCATTGTAGACGACTACACTAGATGGACATGGGTTATGCTCCTAGCTCACAAGGATGAGTATTTCAAGGTCTTTTATATATCCTGCAAACATGTATAGAATGAAAAAGGCATGTGTATCACTTCAATCAGAAGTGGCCATGGGGGAGAGTTTGAAAATGTGCTATTTCATAAGTTCGGAGAAGAAAGTGGTATTCTACACAACTTCTCAATACCTATAACACCACAGCAAAATGATGTGGTAGAGAGAAAGAACAAATCTCTTCAAGATATGGCTAGAACAATGCTCAATGAGAACTCTGTCCCTAGACACTTCTGGACTGAAGATGTTAACACTTCCTGCTATATTCATAACAGAATATACATTAGACCAATCTTGAACAAGACTCCTTATGAATTGTGGAAGGGACGAAAATCCAACATTTTATACTTTCATCCTTTTGGTTGTAAATGTTATATATTGAATACTAAAGATCAAATAGGTAAGTTTGATGCAAAAGTAGATAATGGAATACTGTTAGGATATTCTAAAACATCAAAGGGTTTTAGAGTTTATAATTCTTGAACTCTAGTAGTAGAATAATGTATTCATGTCAAGTTTGATGACAAGCAGCCTGATAAGAAATTATCGGAGCTAGATGAAGCTTTTGCAGATCTTGATCTAAATATCTCTGGAGATACAACAGAGGTAAAAGCTGATGATCAAGTGGACAACCCTCCTCAACAACCAGAAACCTCCATTTCTCAACAGAATATTGTTAAGAGATCATGGTACTTCAGAAATTATCATCCACAAGATCAAATCATTGGAAACCCAAATGATAGACTAAGAACCAGATCAACTTTTAGAGAGCAGGAAGATTCTGCACTAGTTTGAGTTGGAACCAAAGATAGTAGACGAGGCTCTGCTGGACAATGGCTGGATTATGGCAATACAAGAAGAACTGAATCAGTTTGAAAGAAGTGATGTTTGGACTCTGGTACCCCTGCCTAAAGACAAATCAGTTATTGGGACAAAGTGGGTTTACAGAAATAAGCTTGATGAAAATGGTAAGGTGGTAAGAAATAAAGCAAGACTTGTTGCACGAGGTTATTCTCAAGAAGATGGTATAGAGTATACTGAAACTTTTGCATCTGTTACTAGATTAGAAGCAATTAGGATTTTACTTTCATTTGCTGCACATCATAGCATTATGCTTTTTCAAATGGATGTTTACACTGCTTTTCTAAATGGCTTTATTAATGAAGAAGTATATGTAATGCAACCTTTGGGTTTTGAGATTAAACCCAACCTGAACATGTATATAAGCTTAAGAAAGCTTTATATGGCATTAGAAAAGCTCCTAGAGCTTGGTATGATAGGCTAAGTTCATTTCTAATGGAAAATGGATTTAATAGAGGAAAGGTTGATACAACCTTGTTTACAAAGTCCATTAAATCTAATTTCATAATTGTGCAAATATATGCTGATGATATTATATTTGGTGCTACTAATGAATCTCTGTGCAAAGAGTTTTCTAAGTTAATACAGAAAGAGTTTGAAATAAGCATGATGGGAGAACTCAAATTCTTCCTTGGACTTCAAGTTAAACGAACTATGGACGAGGTGTACATCCATCAAACCAAGTATACAAAGGAACTCTTGAAGAAGTTCAAAATGGATGATTGCAAGCCAATGAATACCCCTATGCACCCCACATCCATACTGAACAAAGATGATAAAGAGAAAAAGGTAGACCAAAAGGTATAGAGGTATGATAGGATCTCTTCTATATCTTACCCCATCTAGACCTGATATTATGTTCAGTGTATGTTTATGTGCTCGATTTCAATATGATCCTAGAGAATCTCACTTATCAGCAATTAAAAGAATATTTATATATTTGAAAGGTACTACTAATCTGGGTTGTGTTTTAAGAAAAATGAAGATTACAGATTAGTTAGTTTCTGTGATGCTGACTATGCTGGAGATAGAATTGAAAGAAAAAGTACCAGTGGAGGATGTCACTTCATTGGATCTAGTCTTGTCTCATGGTCAAGCAAAAGACAAAGTACCATAGCCTTATCAACTGCTGAAGCTGAGTATATTTCAGCTGCTAGTTGCTGCTCACAACTTCTATGGATCAAACATCAATTGGAAGACTGCAATGTGTTTGTAAGTAGTATTCCACTTATGTGTGATAATACTGCTGTAATTAATTTATCTAAGAATCCAATATGGCATTCTAGAGCTAAACATATAGAGATTAAATATCATTTTATAAGGGATTATGTGCAAAAAGGTGTTTTTAATATACAATTTGTAGATACTGACCATCAATGGCCAGATATCTTTACTAAACCTCTTGCTGAGGACAGATTTATTTTTATTAGAAAGCATCTTAATATGCTATGTGTGGATTGATTATGTCGTCCAGCCTTGAGAATTTTGTTGTTGATGTATGTGCGTCTAAAGCATTTCAAGTCCATTGCATGATTAAAGTGCGTGTCCATTGCATACCGCATCCATCGTATTTGTGTGCCGCGTCCACTGCATGCCGCGTCGATACTTGCTTGCTTTTTGCTTGGACCCGTTCATACACATATTTATTAATTGCATTTATTTTATCTCAAAGACAAATTTATCCTATATTCTCTAATGCTGAGTGAGTTACTTCCATCAATCCCATCAAGACCTTTTTTATAGTTTCAAAATACCAACACCGTTTTATCCTTAATGACATGTCTTGTCAATTTTTTTTCCTTTTTGATTTATTTCTAGAAGAAAAACCTTTGAAATTCAAAACCTTTTAAAAGCAACCTCCTTCCCTCTGAGAAACCTTTTGCTACCTTCGTCTGTGAACTCTCTCTTGAACACTCTGCTTTCTGCTTCAAACCCTAACCTTCAATCTTCAACAATGGCTTCCTCTTCAACTTTTAATGTGGACAAGCTGAATGTTGCTATTGAGCATCATTTCAACTTCAGAATCTTGGAAGAGTATAACCTAGATATTAGCAATAATTTCAATGTCGCTGGCTGGGGAGGACTTTTCATGGAGAAAGTCTCCATTTTCCCTAATCTGATCAAGGATTTCTGGAAAGGTCTTCAAGTAACTGATAAAGAAGTCTTCGCCACCATTTTGGGGAAGAGAATAGTGGTTTCAGAGAAAACCATCTCTGATGCCATCATCCGCGCTCAGGAAGGAGTAATCTTTACTGAGACATGGGAGACGGACCTTGGTGGTTCGGAAGTTATTGCTGTCTTTCTGATGAGAGAAGACACAATAAGAACTCATTCCTGGAAATCAGTAGAAATGAAGGATCTGGTTCGCATCCTTCATCAGTTGTTGAACAAGGTGGTTCTACACAAAACTGGATCCAAGGACAACTTATCAGCCTTGCACAAATTTTGTCTCTGTCATCTTATCAGAGATTAAGATAAACTTGCTTATAATCCTCTATGGAAGATTCAGGGATGCTGCTGTTAACAGGAAGAAGCTCTCTGTACTTCCTTATTGTCATCTTCTATAAAAAATCTTCAAGTCAAAAGGG
This sequence comes from Sophora flavescens, assembly GCA_030762895.1. Taxonomy (NCBI): domain Eukaryota; kingdom Viridiplantae; phylum Streptophyta; class Magnoliopsida; order Fabales; family Fabaceae; genus Sophora; species Sophora flavescens. The sequence continues at coordinate 125,599,386 of CM061062.1, read as the reverse complement.
ATATATGATTTCATTGCTGCTAGGTCCCTTGAAAAGCAAGCAAGAATTCTGACTGAGAAGCCAATGTCTGCTGCTAATTTTGGCAAAATGAATATTTCCAACATGAATCCGAGTACTTACACTGCTGCTGCCTTGGCCAAGACTGAAGAAATGATGAAAATCAAAGAAGAAATGGTTGAGCAGAACAATACTGAAGTTCTAGGGCTCAAAAGGGCAGTTAAAAAGAAAACCACTGCAACAAGGAAACCTATGCCTAAAAGACCTACTGCTGGTGGCATTGTAATCAGAGAACCATCAGCTGCTGCTCCTCAACCTGCACCTACTCAGAAAATGACAAGGAATGTAATTCTGTATTTCAATGAAGATGAGGATGATGAGGATATGGTCCCTATCAATTCTGTTTTGAAGAAAAAGAGGACTGCTGCTGCTGGTGTTGCTAATGTCCATATTCCCACACAACCCAGAAGTCAACCTCCAAGGAAAGCTAAGTCTGTTATAACTTCTGAGGTAACTCTTCCTGCTAATGACCCTGTAAAATTAGCAGTAGATGCCTTAGTTTCTAGCTTTGAGGATAGAGTAGATGATGATTCTGCAACTTCCCCTAACCAACCACAAACAGCCTTACCAGAAAGACCATATTTCCCACCCATTATACCTGAAAATGACCCCTGGTTCAACCAACCGGATGATGGAATTATCCTTGGTGCACCCTTTCCCAAAAATCAAAAGACAAAATTTCCATACACTAACCCCTCTGTTCTTTATGATGGCCAATATGAAAACTGGGCCAAAGTAAAGAGGAACCGGAAAATCCTTTATCACCAACATGAACCAGAACTAGTTTCAACAAGATCCTTCTATCCCCTACCTGAGTTTGAATATGAACCCGAGACCATACTTCAACCTGGTTATGTACCCATACCATATGTACCAAACATCACCAGACCTCTTCCATCCACTCTGCACAACCATGTTGGACCTGTCCTAATTCATCTTCCACAGAAAAAATTCCCACCTAGAAAAATCTACCGAAACCTCATCAAATCCCCACCCTTCAAGCCATTCACTGATGGTGTTAAAAGGCATATCATCTCTGACTGGTCCAAGGATCCAGCAAAGAAAGATCTGACCAATGTCATCTACAAAAGGGTAAGATCCTACAGACAAATTCCTTTTATCATGGACAACAAAACTTATTGGGAGACATTCAGACACCCAAGAATCTATGGCAGAGCTATGAGTGTCATGTTGTGACGCCGGCAAGTGTACCGGGTCGTCGCAAGTAATAAAAGAAACACGGTAAGTAATTACCGAGGTCGAACTCAGGGATTGGGCTACCAATTCGACTAATCCGCGGGAAATCCGATAAGTTTGGTCAAGGTTACAGAAGGTGGTTGAGAGAGAAGATAGGATTGAATTCAAATTAACAAATCTAATAAAATAATTAACTAAAAATCTGAAATTAAAATATCCAAGGTCTCAAATCCACCTACCCAATCATGTATAGTACCCAAGTGATGATGAATTCCTCCCTAAGTTCAATTACAATGTCAACCGGGACCCCCAAATTCTCCTATATCCACTGTCGTGCTCAATAGGACGTATTCGACGATTGGATTAATTACTTGTTCGGTCTCATAATCCTAATCTCGAATTCTGTTAATTCTTGTTCCCTAAATGGTTGCACTAATCTCCTAATTCCACGGTCGTGCTCATTATTCGATTAGTGATTCCAATTCAAGTTCTAAAACGTGAATCGCCGTTTGGCCTTAACACGTTTAACTAGTTAATCATGCAACACATATGATCAACACAATCAATTCAGAATTGGAAAACATGAATTAAAAGAAGGAAAGGAAAACATACATCACATCGAATCTACACTGCCATGGGCGGCTTCATTGATCCCTCGGACGAAGGGATTAGTTCCTCATACCCGTGACGACGCACAAACAATCCGACATAATCTCCATAATAAAATAAAATAAGAAAAAGGGAGACGCAGCTCCAAAGAGAACAAGAGAATGGCCTTAAACTACTCTGAACAAGTGGAGTATCAAAAGTGTGTTTTTTTCTGATCTGAAACAGCCTTTAAATAAGGATTCTGGTTCTCGGACGCTCGCGGGGCGAACCATCTTTCGCGAGGCGAATTTTAGTTTTGGCGTGCATTCAAGTTTGGATTATCGCGAGGCGAGAGTGTGTTCGCGGGGCGAGTCTTCAAACTTCAATCTGTCACAGTCGTGTTCTGTCTTCCAGGGTCTTCAGACTCTCGCGAGGCGAGGGATCTCTCGCGGGCCGAGACATCAATTCTAGGCTGTGACCTTCATCACGGCTAGGCCGTGATGGTCTCTGACTTCCAAGTCTCCATGATTCGCGTGGCGATCATCCTGTTCGTGGGGCGAGCCAGAGTGATGACTGTTGCTGCTTTATCTGATTTTCAAGCTCGCGAGGCGAGCATACACTCGCGAGGCGAGTATCTCCAGAAGTGCTTTTTCCACTGTTTCTTGACTTTCCTTGACTCCCGGAGCTTCACTTATTGACCTGAAAACACCAAAAGCAACCAAAAGCATAATTCTATCCAAAATAAGCTAAAAACTACACAAAAGACGCAACACGAGTCAAAGTCCAACTTAGGAACAAAACAAGGCAAATTTGGGCGAAAACGAGAGTGAACTCGACTGATTGGCACATAAACCCTAGTTCATCTAGTCATAAAACTAGATAAGCCAGAGGCTTATCATGTCATGGATCACCTCATGTATGCCTTTCTGAAGATTGAATTTGAATTTTCTAGGTATGTCAGGGCTGCAAACTGATGAGTGTGATTTCACCTCATCTTTGTCTATCATTTTGCATGCATTTTCATGTAGTTTAGGGACATTTAATTTGATTTTTGTTAGTTTTTCCCTTGGAACGGGTAAGGCGGTTTTCGTGGTGTTGTTTTGCAGAAATCAAGGGTAAAATGCTCAGGATCAACCATGATGGAGTTTGGATGAAGATGGAGCTTGAAAAGTGAAGAAAATGAGCCAAACAGAACCCATCATGGCCTAGCCGTTATGCCCATCACGGCCATGATCGAGCAAAACTGAAAAAGAAGAAAGACTGAAGTCAGAACCGGTCACGGCCTAGCCGTGATGACCATCACGACCGTGACCTTTCACCCCCACAAGTCAGAATCTGTCATGACCTAGCCGTAATTCCTATCACGGGCTATAAATTGAAGGCTCGCGTCGCGAGACTCCATTCGCGTCGCGAGAAGTCTGAATTCTGTAGAAGTGCTCAAGGCAGAAGCCGTCACGGCCTGGCCGTGATGGCCATCACGGCCGTGACGCGCATTACTTGGACCTGAAGCAACTGAATTGGATCAGAATTTGAGTTAGATTGGGATTCTAACTTCCCAAATCTATAAATAAGGGATCAAGTCAGAGGCTTAGGGGATATGAGGACTTTTTTTAGGGCTAGACTTTTGGCTGCTACTTTGGCTACATTTTAGGATCTATCTTCTTCTTCCTCCTCTCCATTCTGATTTGTATTTTCATGATGTTGTCAACCAAGCTTGTCATCTCCATGGCAAGGCTTGAGTAGTAGTTTATTTCTAGGGATTGGGGCTATGCCCAGGTTTTGTTTATGATGTTAATTTGATGTAAAATCTTTGTTAATTACGATTTTGTTTTAGATCTGATTTCTAGTGTTTGAATCACTCGTAAATTCGGTGGCCACTTGTTTGCGTGTCATAGGCATTCTAAGGAGGAACCTAGCGGTGAACTTAGGTGTCGGATCTATAGAGTCAGACTTGGGACTGAAATCACGAGAGTTAGAAGCCGTACCTCGAGGATCAACGAGTTGTCACGAAATGCAAAGGGTCCAATCTGAGTTCGACTACCACGAGAGTAGGGGTTGGGTCAATTGGGCATGATTTTTGTAACCCGAGAGGGAGCTTAAGCTATTAGAGGATAAACTCGCCTTCAAGGCAATTCCGTTAATTAACAAGGGTAAATTAGATTAGTAACATAAACAGCCTCGTAGGTAACCCAAATCCCTAGGAATCCATTTAGATCTAAAAACCCTAACTAAATTGTTACTTTCTGTTTTATTTGATTTTGTTTTATTTATCTCTTAATTCAAATTCAAAACCTTTTTGAAATACAAATCCTTTTTATACAGTCCAGATTTACCAAATTGAAAATTAGTTGTGATTTGAGATCACAGACTCTATGGGATCGATATCTTTTATTACTTGACGACAATCCGGTACACTTGCCGGAATCGCGCGCGCGCGTTGCGCTCGTTGCACCTGTCAAGTTTTTGGCGCCGTTGCTGGGGACTATGCATTCTCGAATCTCAATTTAATTTTTGAATTGATTTTTCTGGACATTTTCTTTTTATTTAATTTTTATATTTGAAAAAAAAAAATCCTTCTAGAGTATCTATCTCTCTGTGTTTTTATGCAAAGATCCCTAAGTCTTGGAAGCCTTAGTGAGGTTGACCCCGAAATCGAGAGGACCTTTCACAGACGTAGGAGACTACAAAGAGAGGGAGAAAGGTTGATTCTCATTCCACTTATGGCGAATCTTCCAGATACGAAACCGTTGAAGGACTACGCAGCCCCAAATGCTAGGGGTTTGCGAAATGGGATTGCCAGGCCAGAGATTGAGGCGGAGAACTACACTATACCGCCTATGCTAATCAACATGATTAGGCAGCACCAATTCAGAGGATTACCCTCGGAGAACCCGACTGATCACGTAGAAACATTCTTGGATTTCACCGATACAATTAGGATTCATGGTGCCCCGGTCGATGCTATACGCTTAAGGTTATTCCCCTCATCTCTGACTGGAAAGGCAAAGGCTTGGCTAAAGCAATTGCCCGCCAACACCTTGACTACTTGGGACCAACTGGAACAGGCGTTCTTGGAGAAATTCTTCCCTCCATCCAAGACGGCCTATATACGAACCCAGATCACCGGCTTCTTCCAAAAATACGGAGAATCCTTATCGGAAGCTTGGGATCGCTACAAGGGACTACTGGAGTCTTGCCCACACCATGGACTCGAGAGGTGGTTACTGGTGCACACCTTCTACAATGGACTGGACTACTCTTCGAAGGTGTCACTTGATTCTGCAGCTGGTGGAGCCTTTATGAATAGGCCTCTGACCGAAGCATTCAACATCATTGAAAACGTGGCCACCAACTACCACCAATGGGGTTCAGAAAGAGGTAATAACCCGAACAAGATTCCGGGGGGTAAGTTTGAAGTTAATAGCACTGATCTTATAATGTCAAAAATAGACTCACTTAATAAACGTTTTGATCGGCTTGAAAGGGCTAATGTGAGTGCAATAGGTGCTACTAACATTGTTTGTGAGATTTGTGGAATGCAGGGACACGACATCATGGAGTGCACACGAGGAATTGCTCATGGATCCGGCGCTTCGGGGGAACAAGTGAACTCTTGTCACAACTTCTACGATACAAACCCGAAGTTGCCCAATTATGCTCCCCCAAATCCTTACAACTAAAGGAAGAACAACCCTTACCTCTCCTACGGCAACTACAGCAACACTCTGAACCATGAGTACCAAGAAGGCCAAGGTAATAGGAAACCCGCACTGGGGTATCCTCAAGTACAGAAATCTAAACTCGAATCTTTATTGGAAAGTTTTGTTGAAACTCAAACAAAACAAAATGAGGAGTTTAGACAACAAGGCAGGGCAGTGAACGAGGTAATAAAAGAGCTAGCGTCTAAGGTAGACAACTTAGCAATCCACAACAAGATGCTAGAAACACAAATTGCCCAACAGGCCAGCACATACACTAGACCTAAGGGTACGTTCCCGGGTCAACCCGAAGCTAATCCCATTGAGCATTGTAATGCCATACACTGGAGGGATGATAAGCTTGGGGTGGGGGAAAAGGACGTGGAACCGGAGGAGGACACGAGCGAAGATGCAGAGCCAGAACCAAAGTATGTCCCTCCACCACCGTACCAACCCCCGATACCTTTCCCACAAAGGTTGGTCAAGAGAAAGCAAGTAGACATAGAAGCTAAAATGCCTCCTAAACTGAAAGACCCAGGTAGCTTCTCTATCGCTTGCTCAATTAAACAAGTGCAAATCGACCAAGCCTTATGTGACTTAGGGGCTAGTGCGAGCTTGATGCCGCTCACTATCTTGGAAAGGTTGGGAACGAAAGAGTTGAGACCATTCAAATTCTCCTTACAATTTGTGGATGGCTCAACTAGGACTCCTCTAGGCATACTAGAGAACGTTCCTGTAAAGGTAGGGAAATTCTTCATCCCTACCGATTTCCTGGTATTGGATATGAAAGGGAATTCTGAATTCCCCATCATTTTAGGAAGGCCATTATTGGCCACCGCTGGAGCAGTAATAGATGTAAGGAATGGCAAACTCTCTCTAAATGTAGAGGAAGGTATGGTCGATTTTGAATTTACTAACTCATATAACAACCCTCCTTTTGAGAACCATGTGTGTAGGATCGATATCACGTCTCCAGTGGTAAAGGAAGAGCTCAACATGGAAGCAACTCCGAAGATATGCATGGTTGATGATGCACCCAGTGGTGATGAAGTTGGAGTTGCTGATCATGTGGAAACAAAACTTCCGCCGGGAGGGAGTAAGGCCAGGAAGGCCCGAATGAAAAGAGCAAAGCGGAAGCGCAACTGGTCGTATGAGCAGAATAGGCTCTTTGAAGGAGTTCCATGGAAGAGAAGTGTTCCGGCACTTCTATGCCCAGCCGACCCCGGTTGATTGAAGGAAGTTTGGTCAAGCTCAGGACCGTAAATAAGCGCTTCTTGGGAGGCAACCCAAGTTTTCTTTCCCTTTTCCTTTTTGTTTTTGGACTTAGCTCTTGAATAATTTGAGAAGATCAAGAGGCAAAAATCATAAATTAATAGATTTGTCTAGTGTTTTCAGGTTAAAGAGGAAGGAATAACAAAAAGAGCAAGGACTAATAAAGTCAGAAGCCATCACGCCCTAGCCGTGATGCAGGTCACGGCCGTGACAGGCCAGCTCCTGAAGACCAGAATTGATCACTGCCTGCCCGTGAAGAGCCTCACGGCCGTGATGCTATTTCCACCAAAGTTTTGACTAGAATGTGAGCCAACACCCGCTACCAACTCGGTAAGTTGTTCCAATTTTTCTCCTCTCTCCGACTTGATTATTTACATTGGAGACAATGTAAGTGTTAAGCTTGGGGTAGGGGTAATTTTTGCATTTGCATTGTTGCATTCATATTGCATTCACATAGGCATAGTTTGGTATGATCACATTCTCTAGATTGCCCCTCACTTAGAATATGCATCCAATTGTGAGAACTTGTTGCCAAATGAATTGAGATAGTGAATTTTTGAACCCAATTTTTTTTTTATTCTGGTGATAAGGCTAAAAATAAAAATTCTTGAGATAATCTTTTGATAGTTGATAATTAGCATGTGGTTCCTTAAATTTGTGTCTCTCGCTGATTTTTGAACTACTAAATGTAAGATTTTGAGCCAAAAAGGGGTACTCACTAAATCTACCCCATTCCTTTGATAGAGTGTTTTAATTCCTCTTGGATTGTATTTTTTAGAACTTGACTTGAAACCGTTTTGAAACTTACAATTTTTTTAAAACATATTTGAAAATGATTGAGGCACTAGGTGTTTTTCCGGCCTTCTGAGCTTTGATTGATTAAATGCTACCCCTTAGTTGCCCAATTTTGAGCCTAAAAGAATAAAATACTTTTCTTGGTACCATGAAATGTTTTGATAAATAATGCTTGGTATGACACCTTTTAAAGTATTACAAAAAGGGTAAAAAGGTAGTTTGAAAAAGTATGGGATGAGAAAGTTAGAAAATATTTCTCTTGAGCCAAAAAAAATTTATCCCCTTCTCCAAATAAATAAAATGAAATAAACACAAAAAAAGTGGAGAAGGGGATGACAAAAGAAAGTGAGAAATGAAAATAAAAGAAAATAATAAGAAAGGAAAGAAAGGTGGAAAAATAAATCAAATCCCAAAAAAAGGGGTATTTTAGAAGGTGTCATGCTTTGCAATGTTTGATAATTTGTTTAGCCTTCTTGAACTTCCCTTTTCTTGATTTTCCCACCTAACAATAAATCCCAAGGCCACATTACGACCAAAGTAAAAGACCTCTTGATTCTTATGTGTTTTCATTAATAAAGTAGAGATTTGGTTAATAGTCAAGCCTATGGTAGAATACCTTCCTTGAGGAAATTGAGCGAAATGTCATATACCATGGAACACTTGAGTGAGGTGAGATGAGTGCCTGAATCGGTGAGAATATGAATTTGATGAACCTAAGCTTCTAATTGGACTTGAAATCGATTATCTCTTGGGGATTTATTTGAATATGCCTATTACTTGGATTAGTTGCTAGGGTTCTTGGTTCACTATCCATGCTTTGAATGATTTATATCTTATGGCCTGGGTAATTGCTTGAGGACAAGCAAAATCTTAAGCTTGGAGTGATTTGATGAGTGTGATTTCACCTCATCTTTGTCTATCATTTTGCATGCATTTTCATGTAGTTTAGGGACATTTAATTTGATTTTTGTTAGTTTTTCCCTTGGAACAGGTAAGGCGGTTTTCGTAGTGTTGTTTTGCAGAAATCAAGGGTAAAATGCTCAGGATCAACCATGATGGAGTTTGGATGAAGATGGAGCTTGAAAAGTGAAAAAAATGAGCCAAACAGAGCCCATCACGGCCATGATCGAGCAAAACTGAAAAAGAAGAAAGACTGAAGTCAGAACCGGTCACGGCCTAGCCGTGATGACCATCACGGCCTAGCCGTGATGACCATCACGACCGTGACCTTTCACCCCCACAAGTCAGAATCTGTCACGGCCTAGCCGTAATTCCTATCACGGGCTATAAATTGAAGGCTCGCGTCGCGAGACTCCATTCGCGTCGCGAGAAGTCTGAATTCTGTAGAAGTGATCGAGGCAGAAGCCGTCACGGCCTGGCCGTGATGGCCATCACGGCCGTGACGCGCATTACTTGGACCTGAAGCAACTGAATTGGATCAGAATTTGAGTTAGATTGGGATTCTAACTTCCCAAATCTATAAATAAGGGATCAAGTCAGAGGCTTAGGGGATATGAGGACTTTTTTTAGGGCTAGACTTTTGGCTGCTACTTAGGCTGCATTTTAGGATCTATCTTCTTCTTCCTCCTCTCCATTCTGATTTGTATTTTCATGATGTTGTCAACCAAGCTTGTCATCTCCATGGCAAGGCTTGAGTAGTAGTTTATTTCTAGGGATTGGGGCTATGCCCAGGTTTTGTTTATGATGTTAATTTGATGTAAAATCTTTGTTAATTGCGATTTTGTTTTAGATCTGATTTCTAGTGTTTGAATCACTCGTAAATTCGGTGGCCACTTGTTTGCGTGTCATAGGCATTCTAAGGAGGAACCTAGCGGTGAACTTAGGTGTCGGATCTATAGAGTCAGACTTGGGACTGAAATCACGAGAGTTAGAAGCCGTCCCTCGAGGATCAACGAGTTGTCACGAAATGCAAAGGGTGCAATCTGAGTTCGACTACCACGAGAGTAGGGGTTGGGTCAATTGGGTACGGTTTTTGTAACCCGAGAGGGAGCTTAAGCTATTAGAGGATAAACTCACCTTCAAGGCAATTCCGTTAATTAACAAGGGTAAATTAGATTAGTAACATAAACAGCCTCGTAGGTAACACAAATCCCTAGGAATCCATTTAGATCCAAAAACCCTAAATAAATTGTTACTTTCTGTTTTATTTGATTTTGTTTTATTTAACTCTTAATTCAAATTCAAAACCTTTTCGAAATACAAATCCTTTTTATACAGTCCATATTTACCAAATTGAAAATTAGTTGTGATTCGAGATCGCAGTCTCTGTGGGATCGATATCTTTTATTACTTGGCGACAATCCGGTACACTTGCCGGAATCAAGCGCGTGTTGCGCTCGTCGCGCCTGTCACAAACTTTGTCCCTCCAACTTGGCAGTTTCATACCAAGAAGGAAACAAAGATTGGTGTCATACCCCCCATGATTTCTCCTAGACTTCCTATGATTGACTTGAACAAGGACAGGAGGAAACAGAGAAATACTGGAAATATGCCATTCCCGGAATCTTGCATGATTAATACTGAAGATGTCAACCTCACTGATCAGAATGTCATAGACTATTGGTTGGCATAACCTGTTGAAGATGTTCGTGAAGATGTGGCTGTTGACATTTGGAGAACTCACATGGTGGAATGTGCACGAGAAGCTTCTTCTTCAGGTCTGAGTATGGAAGAGTAAAGACTAATTCCAAAAGTCAGAGGAAAGTGTGGACTCTCACATTGCAGATACTTCATCTACAAGGACATTCTGGGACTACCTTTCACCAGTCCTGTTTTTGAAGAAGATCATGTCCACTGGGCCAAAGAGCTGCCCCCACCTGTTCTTACTTTTGCAAACTCACTTCCATCATCTCCACCTTCAGAGCACACTGATGAGGAAATAATAGTTGAAGACCCTGCTAAGGATGTTGACTCTGTTCAACCAGTTACTGATGTTGAGGAAGTTGTTAAGTCTGTTCCTAGACCAAGCACTTCTGAGAAACACTCATCTCAACTAATGGCTCTGACTGTCATTCATCCTATTGATCAAGCACAAACTTCCCGAGCATTAGACACAGTTCCAAGTCAATCACACGCTCAAGACAGTGCTAAAAGTTCAATTCCCTCACTTCCTCCAAACCTTGAAGAGATTATTGGAAAAATTGTAGAGGATAGAGTAAAGGTTAAGGTTAAGGTTAAGGAACAAGTGAGAGAGCAAGTTGCAGAAGCCCTGGCTCCAACAAATGTCACGATGAACCAAATGATGAGCATTATGCTAAGTTTTCAACAGATTCAGAATCTGCCAACTCATCTTCCTCCACCTCCACCAAACCAGAACCCTCCTCCACCACTAACGAGTGTGGTTTCACCTCATCTTTGTCTATCATTTTGCATGCATTTTCATGTAGTTTAGGCACATATAATTTGATTTTTGTTAATTTTTACCTTGGAATGGGTAAGGTGGTTTTGTGGTGTTGTTTTGCAGAAATTAAGGGTTAAATGCTCAGGATCAACCATGATGGAGTTTGGATGAAGATGGGGCTTGAAAAGTGAAGAAAATGAGCCAAACAGAGCCCATCACGGCCTAGCCGTGATGACCATCACGGCCATGATCAAGCAAAACTCTAAAAGAAAGAAGACTGAAGTCAGAACCGGTCACGGCCTGCCCGTGATGACCATCACGGCCGTGACCTGTCAGCTGAGCTAGACCCCCACAAGTCAGAATTTGTCACGGCCTAGCCGTGATGAGCATCACGGCCGTGGCAGACCAATTACTGAAGAAGCACCCAAGGAAGAATCTGTCACGGCCTGGCCGTGATGGCCATCACGACCGTGACGCGCGTTACTTGGATTAGAAGCAACTGATTTGGATCTAATTTGAGTTAGATTGGGATTCTAACTTCCCAAATCTATAAATATGGGATCAAGTCAGAGGCTAAAGGAAGACACTTGGCTACTACCACTTAGGCTATTATTTAGGATCTCTCTTCTCCTTCCCCTTCTTCTCTTATTTCCGTTTTCATGTTATTTGTAGTCAAGCTTGTCGTCACCATGACAAGGCTTGAGTGGTAGCTTAGTTTCTAGGGATTGGGGCTATGCCCAAGGTCTGTTTATGCAATGAATTGATGTAATAACTTTGTTAATTGCGATTTTGTTTTAGATCTAATTTCTAGTGTTTTAATTACTTGTAAATCTGGTGCGTGCTTATTTACATGTCGTAGACATTCTAAGGAGGAACCTAGCGGTGAACTTAGGTGTCGGATCTATAGAATCAGACTTAGGACTGAAATCACTAGAGTTAGAAGCCGTCCTTCGAGGATCAACGAATTGTCACGAAACGCAAAGGGTCCAATCTGAATTCGACTACCACGAGAGTAGGGGTTGGTTCAATTGGGCACGGTTTTTGTAACCCGTGAGGGAGCTTAAACTATTTGAGGATAAATTCGCCTTCAAGGCAATTTCGATAATTAACAAGGGTTAATCAGTTGAGTAACATAGACGATCTTGTAGGTAACCCAAATCCCTAGGAATCCATTTAGATCTGAAAAACCATAAATAGATTTGTTTTCTGTTTTATTTGATTGCATTCCTTATCTCTTAATTCAAAATTCAAAACCTTTTTTATACAGTCCAGATTTAATAATTTGATAATTAGTTGTGATTCAAGATCACAGTCTCTATGGGATCGATATCTTTTATTACTTGGCGACAATCCGGTATACTTGCCGGAATCACACGTGCATTCGCACGAACCATCAAGTTTTTGGCGCCGTTACCGGGGACTGTGCCAACTCGAATCTCAATTTAATTTTTAAATTGATTTTTCCGGACCTTATTTATTTATTTATTTAATTTTTATAAAAAAAATTCTTTTTCCTTCTAAAGTATCTATCTCTCTGTGTTTTTTATGCAAAGATCCCTAAGTCTAGAAAGCCTTAGTGAGGTTGACCCCGAAATCGAGAGGACCTTTCATAGGCGTAGGAGACTACAAAGAGAGGGAGAAAGGTTGATTCCCATTCCACTCATGGCGAATCTTCCGGATACGAAACCTTTGAAGGACTACGCAGCCCCAAATGCGAGGGGCTTGCGAACTGGGATTGCTAGGCCAGAGATTGAGGCGGAAAACTACACTATACGTCCTATGCTAATCAACATGATTAGGCAACATCAATTCGGAGGACTGCCCTCGGAGGACCCGACTGACCACGTAGAGACATTTTTGGAGTTCACCGATGCAGTCAGAATTCATGGTGCCCCAGTTGATGCTATTCGCTTGAGGTTGTTCCCCTCTTCTCTTACTGGAAAAGCGAAAGCTTGGCTAAAGCAAATCCCCGCAAATACCTTGTCGACTTGGGACCAACTGGAGCAGGCGTTCTTGGAAAAATTCTTCCCTCCATCCAAGACGGCCTACATACGAACCCAGATCACCGGCTTCTTCCAAAAAGACGGAGAATCCTTATCAGAAGCTTGGGATCACTACAAGGGACTGCTGGAGTCTTGCCCACACCATGGACTCGAGAGGTGGTTATTAGTGTTGGGAATTTGCGTATAAAAAAAAATAACGCAGCGGAAAAATTCCCATCGAAGGATCCTTGCGAATGGTCATGATTCATGGTTAGAAGATTTACCTCTTGAAGCGATGACAGTTGATTAAAATTGTCTATCACGAACACCGCATGAACGATGTCTCTAAGGTATCCACATGAGTAGATTCCGTGAACGTCCAACGTCACGAACCCGAAGCGTCTCTGTCTCACAGTGCTAGCTTCGAAAACCGAGACCTGCTGCTCACTATCACTCTCTATGTGCGGCTAGGGTAAAACAAAACCGTATCTGCACAATAGCTTAAGTGGTCTACTTATAGAAGCACCTCCTTAAGTGAGTTAGTGAGCAGCGTTTGACCTAAGCCCCATGTACTATGCGCTAGGCCCAATGGAAAAGTCCAACTCTCCTTTTAATGCTTCTTTTAATCCGCTCTTATATGTGTGACCCTATAGGTTCCCAAAACGTTAGTAGTAATATTAAATCCCATTTAATATTACAAACAGTGAGCGGTATCTAGCAATACATCACTGCTACCTAAGTAGTGAGAAAGTCAGTGATTTGACGAAACCTTTCTGTGACAAATATTCATGTGCATTATTATCCCTTTGTCCAAATATCTATATTGAACACAAGACATAGAATGTGTCACCCTTGTATGGTTCAATACCATGTTCCCCGATACCCGAGTAGACTTAACAACAAATGAGGTCAATATCTCATATTGACTCATTTCAGCACGGCCATGCATTTTACAGTCTCACTCTATCAGGGGGCCCACAGATATTACTCCTATTATGTAGGAGGGACAAATTCCATCTAGGTCACTCGCATCCCTCTGCATGGCTCGTGGTATGCCCAATGACCGTCTTTATAATCATCCTATTACAGATGACGTTTGACGATATTAAAGCACACGACTCCTCATGTAGGGATCGTAGCGATTTCAGGTCGAAGGATTGCATACACCATTGTCACTATGAGAACTACTTATGACACTCACATAACGCTCCATATAGTGTTCTCATGGTGGGTCAATCCAGTACATCATTACTCTAATGTGTACCTATGTGGCGACTCGATATCTCATATCCATGACCCGTGAGATATGGTCATCAGTCTGCACATATAATAGTCTCAATTGTATTATTATTGTCCTTATTAATAAAATACTTGACTACGGATATTTAAGAATAGGATTTCATTGTTCAATAGTGTCTCACGATCAAGTCATATACTTGATATTCTATTAAACTGAAATTTCTATTCTAAGGACTTTATTATGTTTAAACAAGTAACACAATAAACTGGAATGCCTCATATCATATATATATATATATATATATATATATATATATATATATATATATATAAAATAGCAAGATACAAATGTAAGTCTAAGAAATACACTGGTCTCTAGGGCTGACACCAACAATTAGTGCACACCTTCTACAACGGATTGGATTACTCTTCGAAGGTGTCACTTGATTCTGCAGCTGGTGGGGCATTTGTGAATAGGCCTCTGACGGAGGCATTCAACATCATTGAAAACGTCGCCACCAACTACCACCAATGGGGTTCAGAAAGAGGTAATAACCCGAACAAGATTTCGAGGGGTAAGTTTGAAGTAAATAGCACTGATCTTATAATGTCAAAAATAGACTCACTTAATAAACGTTTTGATCAGCTTGAAAGGGCTAATGTGAGTGCAATAGGTGCTACCAACCTTGTTTGTGAGATTTGTGGAATGCAGGGACATGACATAATGGAATGCCCATGTGGTATTGCTCATGGATCCGGCGCTTCTGGTGAACAAGTGAACTCTTCTCACAACTTCTACGACACGAACCCGAAGTTGCCCAATTATGCTCCCCCAAATCCCTACAACCAAAGGAAGAACATCCCTTACCTCTCCAACGGCAACTACAGCAACACGCTAAACCATGAGCTCCAAGAGGGCCAAGGTAATAGGAAAGCCGCACCGGGGTATCCTCAGGTACAAAGATCTAAACTCGAGACTTTATTGGAAAGTTTTGTCGAAACTCAGACAAAACAAAATTAAGAGTTTATACAACAAGGTAGGGTAGTGAACGAGGCAATAAAGGAGCTAGCATCTAAGGTAGACAACTTAGCCACTCATAACAAGATGCTAGAAACTCAGATTGCCCAACAAGCCAGCATGTACTCGAGACCTAAGGGTACATTCCCGGGGCAACCCGAAGCAAATCCCATTGAACATTGTAATGCCATACACTTAAGGGATGATAAGCTTGGGGTGGTTGAAATGGACGTGGAACCAGAGGAGGACATGAGCAAAAAGGAAGAGCCAGAACCAAAGTATGTCCCTCCACCACCGTACCAACCCCCGATACCTTTCCCACAGAGGTTGGACAAGAAAAATCTAGTAGATATAGAAACTAAAATGCCTCCTAAGCTGAAAGACCCAGGTAGTTTCTCTATCGCTTGCTCGATTGAAAAAGTGCAAATAGACTAAGCCTTATGTGACTTAGGGGCTAGTGCGAGCTTGATGCCCCTCACTATCTTGGAAAGGTTGGGAACCAAAGAGTTGAGTCCATTCAAATTCTCCTTACAATTTGCGGATGGCTCAACTAGGACTCCTCTAGGCATACTAGAGAATGTTCCTGTAAAGGTAGGGAAATTTTTCATCCCTACCAATTTCCTGGTATTGGATATGAAAGGGAATTCTGAATTCCCCATCATTTTAGGAAGGCCATTCTTGGCCACCGCTGGAGCAGTAATAGATGTAAGGAATGGCAAACTCTCTCTAAATGTAGAGGAAGGTAGGGTAGATTTTCAATTGACTAACTCCTATAACAACCCTCATTTTGAGAGCCATGTGTGTAGAATCGATGTAACGTCTCCAGTGGTAGAGAAAGAGCTCAGCATGGAAGCAACTCCAAAGATATGCATGGCTGATGATGCACCCTGTAGTGATGAATTTGGAGTTGCTGATCATGCGGAAACAAAACTTCCGTCGGGAGGGAGTAAGGCCAGGAAGCTCCGAATGAAAAGAACGAAGCAGAAGCGTAATTGTCCGTATGAGCAGAATCGGCTTTTCGAAGGAGTTCCATGGAAGAGAAGTGTTCCTGCACTTCTACGCCTAGCCGACCCCGGTTGATTGAAGGAAGTATGGTCAAGCTTAACACCGTAAACAAGCGCTTCTTGGGAGACAACCCAAGTTCTCTTTCCCTTTTCCTTTTGTTTTTGAATTTAGCTCTTGAATAATTTGAGAAGATCAAGAGGCAAAAAGCATAAATTAATAGATTTGTATAGTGTTTTCAGGTTAAGAAGAAAGGAAGAGCAAGAAGGGCTGGGAAATATAAAGTCAGAAGCCATCACGCCCTGGCCGTGACAGTGGTCACGGTCGTGATGAGCTAGCAAGGAGAACAGAAAGGATCACGACCTAGCCATGATATCCATCACGGGCATGATGAGAAGGACCCTAAGATCAGAGAGCATCACGGCCTAGCCATGATGCAGGTCACGGCCGTGACAGGGCAACTCCTGAAGACCAGAATTGATCACGGCCTGCCCGTGATGAGCCTCACGGCCGTGATGCAATTTCCAACAAATTTTTGACTGGAATGTGAGCCAACACCCGCTACCAACTCGGTAAGTTGTTCCATTTTTCTCCTCTCTCCGACTTGATTATTTACATTGGGGACAATGTAAGTTTTAAGCTTAGGGGAGGGGTAATTTTTGCATTGCATTTTTGCATTTTTCATATTGCATTCACATAGGCTTAGATTTGCATGATCACATTCTTTAGATTGCCCCTCACTTAGAATATGCATCCAATTGTGAGAACTTGGTGCCAATTGAACTGAGATAGTGAATTTTTGAACCCAATTTTTTTTTCTTTTGACATGGCTAAAAATAAAAATTCTTGAGATAATCTTTTGATAGTTGATAATTAGTATGTGGTTCCTTAGATTTGTGTTTCTCACTGATTTTTGAACTACTAAATGTAAGATTTTGAGCCAAAAATGGGTACTCACTAAATCTACCCCATTCCTTGTGATAGAGTGTTTTAATTCCTCTTGGGTTGTATTCTCTAGAACTTGACTTGAAACCGTTTCGAAAATTAAAAATTTTTGAAAACATTTTTGAAAATGATTGAGGCACTAGGTATTTTTCCGGCCTTCTAAGC
Source organism: Sophora flavescens (assembly GCA_030762895.1). NCBI lineage: Eukaryota > Viridiplantae > Streptophyta > Magnoliopsida > Fabales > Fabaceae > Sophora > Sophora flavescens. Next base: position 125,582,067 of record CM061062.1, on the reverse strand, counting down.
TTTGATTGATTAAATGCTACCCCTTAGTTGCCCAATTTTGAGCCTAAAAGAATAAAATACTTTTCTTGGTACCTTGAATTACTTTGATGAATAATGCTTGGTATGGCACCTTTTATAGTATTACAAAAAAAGGGTAAAAAGGTAGTTTGAAAAAGTATGGGATGAGAAAATTAGAAAATATTTCTCTTGAGCAAAAAATCTCCCCTTCTCCAAATAAAGTAAATAAAGCAAAAAAAAATGGAGAAGGGGATGACAAAAGAAAGTGAGAAATAAAAATAAAAAGAAAGAAAGGAAGGTGGAAAAGTGAATCAAAGCCCAAAAATGTATTTTAGAAGGTGTCATGCTTTGCAATGTTTGATAATTTGTTTAGCCTTCTTGAAATTTCCTTTTCTTGATCTCCCCACCTAACAATTAATCCCATGGCCACATTACAACCAAAGTAAAAGACCTCTTGATTCTTATGTGTTTCCATTAATAAAGTAGAGATTTGGTTAATGGTCAAGCTTATGGGAGAATACCTTCCTTGAGGAAATTGAGCGAAATGTCATATATATCCTTAAACACTTGAGTGAGGGGAGTTGAGTGCCTGAATCAGTGAGAATATGAATTTGAAGAACCTAAGCTTCTGATTGGACTTGAAATCGATTATCTCTTGGGGATTTATTTGAATATGCTTGTCACTTGGATTAGTTTCTCAGGTTCTTGGTTCACTATCCATGCTCTGATTATTTATATCTTATGGCCTTGGTAATTGCTTGAGGACAAGCAAAATCTTAAGCTTGGGGTGATTTGATGAGTGTGATTTCACCTCATCTTTGTCTATCATTTTGCATGCATTTTCATGTAGTTTAGGCACATATAATTTGATTTTTGTTAATTTTTACCTTGGAATGGGTAAGGCGGTTTTGTGGTGTTGTTTTGCAGAAATTAAGGGTTAAATGCTCAGGATCAACCATGATGGAGTTTGGATGAAGATGGGGCTTCAAAAGTGAAGAAAATGAGCCAAACAGAGCCCATCACGGCCTAGCCGTGATGACCATCACGGCCATGATCGAGCAAAACTAGAAAAGAAAGAAGACTGAAGTCAGAACCGGTCACGGTCTGCCCGTGATGACCATCACGGTCGTGACCTGTCAGCTGAGCCAGACCCCCCACAAGTCAGAATCTGTCACGGCCTAGCCGTGATGAGAATCACGGCCATGACAGACCAATTACTGAAGAAGCACCCAAGGCAGAATCTGTCACGGCCTGGTCATGATGGCCATCACGGTCGTGACGCGCGTTACTTGGATCAGAAGCAACTGATTTGGATCTAATTTGAGTTAGATTGGGATTCTAACTTCCCAAATCTATAAATATGGGATCAAGTCAGAGGCTAAAGGAAGACACTTGGCTGCTACCACTTAGGCTATTATTTAGGATCTCTCTTCTCCTTCCCCTTCTTCTCTTATTTCTGTTTTCATGTTGTTTGTAGTCAAGCTTGTCGTCACCATGACAAGGCTTGAGTAGTAGCTTAGTTTCTAGGGATAGGGGCTATGCCCAAGGTCTGTTTATGCAATGAATTGATGTAATAACTTTGTTAATTGCGATTTTGTTTTAGATATGATTTCTAGTGTTTTAATTACTTGTAAATCTGGTGCGCGCTTATTTACATGTCGTAGACATTCTAAGGAGGAACCTAGCGGTGAACTTAGGTGTCGGATCTATAGAATCAGACTTAGGACTGAAATCACGAGAGTTAGAAGCCGTCCTTCGAGGATCAACGAATTGTCACGAAACGCAAAGGGTCCAATCTGAATTCGACTACCACGAGAGTAGGGGTTGGTTCAATTGGGCACAGTTTTTGTAACCCGAGAGGGAGCTTAAACTATTTGAGGATAAATTCGCCTTCAAGGCAATTTCGATAATTAAAAAGGGTTAATCAGTTTAGTAACATAAACGATCTTGTAGGTAACCCAAATCCCTAGGAATCCATTTAGATCTGAAAAACCATAAATATATTTGTTTTCTGTTTTATTTGATTGCATTCCTTATCTCTTAATTCAAAATTCAAAACCTTTTTTATACAGTCCAGATTTACTAATTTGATAATTAGTTGTGATTAGAGATCACAGTCTCTGTGGGATCGATATCTTTTGTTACTTGGCGACAATTCGGTACACTTGCCGGAATCGCACGCGCATTCGCACGGACCATCAACCACCTCCACCCTCTTCTTAGTCTTCTTTTATTCCTTTTATACTGACAATGATGGTCCACTCCTTTTACCTTTTTGTCTAATGACCAAAAAGGGGGAGAAAGGATAGAGAATTAAATTTATAAAAGTCAGTTTTTGAAAGTATATATTTGTTTGCATCTGCATGATCTTATTAGTTTATATGCTCTGATACTATCTTTTGACTGATAAGTAGCTGAACTGATCTGATAAGATATAAATATGATATGTGCTGCTAAGTTTTTGTCTTATATTTTATTCCTGTTAAGTTTGAATGTTTTGTCTTAGGGGGAGCTTTGTAAGCTCTCTTAGACTTTGTTCACTCAAATTTAATTAGTTTTTGTCATCATCAAAAAGAGGGAGATTGTTGGAACCAAAGTGTTTTGGATTAATAATCTGAGTTTTGATGTTAACAAAAAGGATTAAATCTGCATGGAAAAGTTTTAGTTGAGATCTAACATGCTTTATCTAGTCTTGCAGGAATGTTAAAAATATATAAGTTATGGAAACCTTGAATAAGTTTCCTAGTATCTGCTTGGACTTATTTTGTGAATCTACATCCATTCATGTAGAAGAGCTGCTCAAAATGAATGGAATATTTATTTATTTATATTTGAGTAGAAGAGCTTAAATGCCACGTCAGTAGAAGGAGATAAAAAATAACTCACTGAAATATAGCAAGTCCAAAGACTTGATGATAGACGAGAGGATATGCCACGTCAGTAGACGAGCTAAAAGAAAACTGCAAGTCCATAACTTGGTTTTACCCATGAGCGTGTAGACGTAGATTTTAAGTAGACGAGCTCTTTTTAATATAAGTTCTCATATGCTCAATCTAGCTAACTAAATGCTACCCCGACCACAAAGAAATATTTATTTCAAATGATTGATATTTATTTCAAACGAATGTTGGTCCTTCCTATTTGTTTTATCTGTTTTAATGCTTTGTTTCTTTGTGAGAGAAACATAGTACCATCAAGGAAATGCAAAAAGCAACATAGTACAATGGGGAAATGCAAAACGATCTATACCCTGTCACCTTTACTGCTGGAATAGCTGGAATTTTCACAAAGGAGGAAAGACAGTTTTTCAAGTTACAATTGCTCAGAGCTGTGACCCTCCATTTCGTGCAAAAGTGATAACCAAGAGTATATTTCACAATGGCCACGATCAAGCTATCAGTCACAACGGATATTATGCATTTAATGCTATCTCTAAACGGATATATTCAAAACAACCGTTGAAGTTTTTCAAGTGAAGAAGAAGGTCACTATAAATAGAAGACCTCAACCTTTGAAGAAAGATTTTTTTTTTGCGAGCTGAACTTTTGTCAATCTACAATCTCTCATTCTTTCATTCTTTCAAGAGCAAAAGTCTGTATTCTTTAGTTTGAATATTGTTTTAATATTTAATCGATCTTAAACTTTCATATCCTCACACATAGTGAATTAGAAGATCAAAAGCAAACAATCTATTTGTTAGAGTTAGAGCCTGAAGAGACTTGGTAAGAAAGGAATACTTGCAGCCCGGAGAGGTGTTGAATACTTGTTGGAAAAATAGTGGATAAAACCTTCAAGTCGAAGGGACTAGACGTAGCTCTTGGTTGGAAGAGAGTGAACCAGGATAAAACACTTGCGTGAATCTTCTAATCCCTTAACTCGTAAAGTTTTATTTGTTTTACTGACTGTGGGGATTTGAACTTGATTTTGTTAATCTTATAAAAGATCATTTTGTGTGCTTCTGTCTGTTATTCTTTGAGTGAGAAAATAAGCTTTGAAAAATGTTGTTTTCAAAAATTATTAACAAACACAATTCAACCCCCTTCTTGTATTTGCCCGGGTCAGAGATTACCATCCTCATGATTATACCATATACTATCCACACCATTATCTCACAACTCCCTTCACAAACCATCCCCACCTTCATCTCCTTGAACTCTCTCCACCCCCACCCCCATTATTTCAGCTTTGCCAAGCAATAACCACTCAGACCCATTCATTCATTCCACACAAATCTGCAGAGTAAAGTGATAATCTTCTAGATTATGTGATTTTTATGTGTTTATTGGGTGGATTTTTACTCCTAATCGTGCTAATTGATTGAGTTTTGTCCCCAAGTTTAGTTACTTTAATTTTTAATAGTGTTTTACTTATTTTAGTTTAATTTTATGTTTTTAGAGTTAATCTAATAGTATTTTTAATTATTTCTGTTTGTAGGAAATAATAAAGATCAGATAGAAACATGAAGAGATCAATTCTAGTGAAGAGCGATGAAAGCGAGTACTTTGGATAAAATAGAAAAATGGAATTGGAATTGAAAATTGAAATGGAATTGGGCCATTCCAAATTAAAGAAGGAATTGAATGGCAAGAAACCCACGTGAAGTATTGTTGCTCCTGGGCAAGTAAAAGAAAAATCAAATCCAAATTATGATTGTTATTGAAGAGAAAAAGAAGTTAGCACTTGGATCAGGACGTGAAGCAAGGTTTTGGGCAATTGAAAAACAAATCAAATTTTTGGTATTGAGAAAAAGAAAAACACAAGTCCAAGACCAATATCACGAAGCCCACGTGAAGACAATTGGATGATTGAGAAGGAGGAGTGTAAAAGGGCAGAGCAGCGTGAACATAAGGATAGTAGCCGCACAACGTGAAAACGCAAGTGCCACAGCGCCAAAAGGAAACAGAGGAGCCGCACAGTAGCACAACGAAAAATCAAGGGAAAAGTGGAACTCTAGTTTCTAATATCATGGAGTTTGCTTCATTTTCCTTGTTTATTTTTTTTATCATGTTTAGTTAAATCCCCACTTGTTAGGGTTAGATGTTTGCTTTTATGAACTTGGTTGTATTTTGAGTTGGTTTTAATGCAAGTTCCTATTTCATTATGAGTATTTGATTCTATGCTTAATGCTTTTCTTGGCTTGATCACCCATGAAATGATTTGTTGCTTTGGTAGACAATTGGAAAATTGATGCTATTGCATGCTCACGAATCAAATACCAAGTAGGTCATGAATCTAGGAATAGGTCTTGAAGTGCTTGCAATCTTTTAAGTCTTGCCTCTTTATGCAAAATCTCATGTTAATCCACCTAAGGAATTAGGGTTTAATTTGGGGTTTTAGGCTCATTCCACCTAAGGAATTAGGGTTTGAGTATTTTTAAAAGACTTGATTGTCATAAATAAACTAGGACTTGTATTAGTAACCATTTCATTGCAATTGAGGGAAGATTAGTGTAGTTTAACCCCAACATTTTTATCCATTTGTTAATCACATCTCTTTTTATTTACTAAGTGTTTGTTAAAAATCCTAAAAGATCAAAAATATTTTATTTCTTTTTTGTTTTATTTTATTTTTTGAGCTCTCTTCATTCCAAAGATAGGTCTAGATAGTTGTTTAACTTGTGCATTGGTACTTGGCAACTGATCCCTGTGGACGATATCCGGTTCTCACCGATTTTATTACTTGCAACGAACCCGGTACACTTGCCGTGGTCTCATCAAGTTTTTGGTGCCTTTTCCGGGGATTGGTTTTGCCAATATCATTAGTAACAAAGGAGACAACTAATTTAGATATTTTTATTTTTTATCTTTTGTATATTTTTTATCTTTTCTTTTGAGTTTTGTTTGTGCAAGGTGGATTGCAACACTTGGAAACTTATTATTTTCCAACCTTGGATGGAGTTACAAGATATCACTTTGTGCCTAATGTGGTCATGGGAGATTATAGGCTCTGGGGATATCAATGCCCTCATGCACAAGCTTATAGTGTAACAATGAAGCATGATGAGGAATGGGAATGCAATGAGCCTAATCCTTTGAAAGTTGCTCTAGAACAGTATTCACAAGAGTTGTCCATCTCTAAGGCCAAAGCAAGAGCCAACTGTGATTGTATCGAAGCTGTGATGCAAAATTTCAAAATGCAAGTTAAGGAAATTTGTAAGCAGTTAGTACAAGAGTCACATGAAGCACAATTTAAGGAAAATATGGTTGTGGGGATGGATCAAAGTGTAGATGAAGTGGTGGTGGTAGATGACTCACAAGAGGAAATATATTTCACCATGCTTGCCAAGAAACCTGAAATTGCTGCATTGGATAAATATGTTGGGTTACATGCATGTGTGGATGTTGTAAAGTTGGCCCCTTCCACTTGTCTGTCAACTTTCTTTGTGAAAATACCAATTGACCTAGGAGAAAGTGAGTTCATTATTGTACTTAAAGAGGTTGATGGAGTTTCCACACACTTGTCGAGAGGAATAGTGGATAGATTCATATTGCTTATGCAATTGCCATTCTTCAAGCTATGGGATCCGGGAGGAGGATCTTACATGTTGGGCAACAGAGAGATGGTTGGGTGGCGGCAACAGAGAGATTGATTAGCGATGGAGGTAAAGGCAAAGTTAAGTGAGGTGGAGGACGTCGGATTTGGTGGGTAACACAACGGTGGTGCTTGGTTCAGCAAAACGCCAGGTTGGATCTGGGAACACGTGCCTCCATGGCAAGCCGGCAATGGGAAATATCACGGCGTTGGCGGAGAATGGTTCCGGCAAGAGGTTCAAGATGGTGGGTGAGGTTGAAGATCAGGTTGAAAACTGACATGCAGAGCCAAAGTGAGAGAGAAGGAAAAGTAACAAAAAAAACTAGTGTGGATAGTGAAGTTGACACTGGGAAACACAAGAAGGGGAGGTTGAATTGTGCTTCTTAACTTTTTGATTTTTTTTTTCAAAAACATTTTAGCAAGCAAAGCAGAAAGTAAATCATTCACAAGAAAATACTTTTAGAAAATGTTAATAAACTCAATATCAAATCCCCACGAGTTAGTTAAAATAAAACTAAAGAGATAAGATATAAGAGCACAACCACACGAGCGATTTATCATGGTTCACTCTCTTCCAACCGAGAGCTACGTTCAGTCCCTTTTACTTGAAGGTTTTAACCACTATAAACAATAGCTTACAAGTATTCTTTCTACTTGCCTCTTCAAGCTTAAACTCACTCAAGTATTCAACATCTCTTCAAGCACTCAAGTATTCTTTTACAGTCAAGCCTCTTCAGGCTCACTCTAACTTAAGAGTTTAAAAGATTTAGCTAAATATAACTCACTATGTGTGAGGATATTACAATAGAGAATATTAATGAAGTTTATAGAGAAATATTTTAGCAGAGTTTTTACACTTTGTATATCAGAGCTTCGTTCTTTTCTTCAGTGAAGGTCATCCAGTATTTATAGACGAAGTGCTTCTTCAACTCTTGTTCTTTAATGGTCTTCAAAATACATTCTTTTAGAGATAGCATTAAATGTTGAGATCCGTTGAGCTTGATAACTTGATCTTCAGAAAAGTGCTCTTGGTTATCAGATAGCTCAAAATAGAACTGTCTTTTTTCTGTTGTACCCGAAAGTTGTCTTTTGTCTTTCCTTGTTTGAGTAGGGTCAACTTTGCAGCAGCTCTGTCAGAACAGAAAGACAGTTATGTAAAAGAGGGTACTATGTTTCTTTTACCAAGATAAAATATTATTTATATTTTTAGCATGCAAGGTGAAGTCACGTGAAACATTTAAACTAAGGAAATACTTAGTTGGACGAGTGTCAGACTAGTTTATTTCAAAAAACTGATACATCTTTGCACGTCTACTTAAGATTGCTGTTGAATATCATTGAACATATGCTAAACTAGTCGTCTAGTGGATTAAGACACTTAGTGATAAGTCTTTGGACTTCTTTTATTAGACTTGTTCACTCGTCTATAAGACTTTTTGTGTTCCTGCACATTTAAACGAATAAGTTACTATACAAAACTAACTTAATTCTTTGAATTTAATCATTTTGTTAACATCAAAATTTAGGGATTATAAACCGTAGCCACTTTGGTTCCAACATATAAGTTTGGTTGGACTACTTGATCCAACGGTATTTAAAGATGATGCACAATGAGGGATATGTATCTTTGGCGCATCCTAGAACGAGCCTTGAACCCCAAGAAAGCTAAAAATGTTTGAAAAATATGACATAAGACCTTTTGTCTTTTGAGAAAACAAGAACTCAACTGATAAGAAGGTTGGACGTCACAAGAAAAATGCCTTGATAAGTTCAAGTTGAATGCCAAAGGAGAGGATTCCTTGATAAGTCCATGCAAAGTTCAATGGGTATAATCTCAATTTGGTCCCTAAAATTGTAAAAGTGTGTCAACTTGGTTTCTTACATATAAAAAATTCCAAGTTAGTCCCCAAAATCATCAAATGTTAATCAACTTGGTCCTTCTGTCAATCCTTGTTAGTTAATGACGTTGATGTGGCACGTTATATGCCTAGGTGGCAGTGTGGCACCCATGTCAGGGGACAGCCACTCTCTACTTCATTGGACCAAATTGTTACCATGTTTCAGGGACCAAATTGCAAACCCCCATGTTTTGTGGTCTCATCACAAAGACAATGGTGCATGGTGGTTGTTGCGATAAACTTCATTGTAGTTCCATTATTTGTATAATTAAATGTCATTTCAGTTAATATGTATATATGATATGTGATATCTTTGTATTTGTCTACAACATTTTCTCCTCCATTGTGACCGCGACAAAAATATTCGTTTGTAACAAGCCCAGTGGTTAGTAACATTCTTTGAGAATAGGCATGCACATTTTGTTTGACTATAACATAAAATATATAGCTTTGGGATAGTTTGTAAATATGGTTTGGGATCTTGGTTTTGCTTTTGTATGTGTATCAGGGACCTTCTTTTTGCTTTGTGACGCGCCTACATGTGAGTGGTTTTTTTTATGCTCTACTTATGCATACTTGTGTTTGTATTCATGGACAAGTCTTAAAATTCAGCAATGGCTAATTTAATAATGATTTTGCTCATAAAAAAATATGGGTTGGGATCTGGAGTGCAGCACTTTATATTCTGTCACATGTCATAATTAGAAAGTAGTTAGAAACTGTTATGATTAGTTAACAACTAGGTTGGTTAGTTAGTTGATGAGCTGTCCTAACAGAAGCGATTGAGCTCTCTTAACTCCTCTAGCTTGGACTCTCTTTCTTGTACTATAAATACCCGAGAGGTATCAGAGAATAATCAAGAGGAATCATTTGGAATTCATTTCCTTCTTCTTCATTTCTTCTTTATCTCTTCTAGTTTTATGCTATCAAAGCTCCTTGTGAGCTTCGTTATTTGAACACTCATGGTGAGAAACAACAATTCTAGTAATGGCAACTTCGTGCAAGTGAATCTCGTGCAAGATCCAACTCAGAATCCTGCAAGTCCTTACTATGTTCATCCTGGTGAAAATATCCGTGCTCCACTCGTGAATCCAGTGTTGACTAAGAAGAATTATAATACCTGGGCGAAGATGATGAAGCGTGCATTGATTTCGAAGAACAAGTGGAAATTTCTTGATGGATCGATGCCTATGCCAGAACTATTTATCCAAGCTTTGATGCTTGGGGAAGATGCAACAATATGATTCATAACTTGGCTTGTTAGTTCAGCTTCTTCTTTGATTGATCCTAGCATTGTTCATATGGAATTGGCTATGAACGTATGGAACAATCTCAGAGAGAGATTTTCTCAAGGAGATTTGGTGAGAATTTCTGATTTGTAAGTTGAATTGTATGCCTTTAAACAAGGTAATCTTTCAGTAACCGACTTTTTCACTGAGCTTACTGTGTTTTGGGAAGAATTAGAAAACTATAGACCTATGATTGAGTGCAATTGTAGTTCTATCAAATATAGAGAAGAGGACTATGCGATAAGGTTTTTGACTAGATTGAATGAGTGCTATTCAGTTGTTAGGACTTAGATCCTTATGATGGTGCCTTTGCCACCACTTACTCGTGTGTTTTCCATGATATTGCAACATGAGAGGCAAATTGGATTAGATGATAATGATGATAATCTACCTATGATCAATGCTGCTATTGACAATAGGAAATTTTTCAAAGGAAAAGGCACTGGTGGTAAGGTTTGTACCTATTGTGGAAGGATTAGCCACACTGTGGATACTTGCTTTCGGAAACATGGTTTCCCTCCAGGTTTTAGTTTCAAGTCTAAAAGAAATGGAGGAAATGGAGGTTATGTCCACAATGTGAAATAGTGAAGGAGATGATTTTGATGAGAGGACTGAAACAAAAGCACCAATGACAAGGAGTTGATTGTATCAGGACTCAACAATGAGGAGTGCAGAACCTTGATCAACTTACTGCATAAGACAAATGTTCAGAAACATGCCATGGTTGGTGATTCACTGGGTGCTCAGGTCAATCAGGCTTATGTTGGCAGAGCTAGATCAAGCTCATCCTCTCTGAAGCATAATGAAGGTACAGAGTGTGTCTTTTCATGTAGAACTGTGAATGATGAACATGTATGGATAGTCGACTCATGAGCAACAGATCATATATGTACATCTATGATTTGGTTTTCTATTTACCATACAATTGAACCTATTTCAGTAACCTTACCTAATGGAAATATGGTAATCGCACAACTGGCTGGAGATGTGAAATTATCAGATGTTTTAATCCTTAGGAATGCTTTATTTTTACTTGAATTCAACATCAATTTAGTTTCTATTTCAAAACTGACCAAAACTTCTCAATGCAATGGCACATTCATTGATGACACTTGTACAATTCAGGATTCATCATTGAGGAAGATTGGTTTGGCTGAGCTGCACAATGGACTCTATCACTTGAAGACTCCTGGTAAGGATAGAGTGAATAATGTAGTTCTACCTAGCAAGAATAACAATGTAGTTTCTGGGTCAATTAGCATTCCTAAGGCTGCCCTATGGCATTTTAGATTTGATCATGTATCCTTTGAGAAATTGTCTATGTTGTGTTAGGATTTTCTTATGATACATGTAAATAAAGGTGAAGTGTATGATGTTTGCCACTTTACTAGACAAAGAAAGTTGCCTTATAGTATCAGCTCAAGTAGAGCTTCTGCAAACTTTGAGATGTTGCATATGGACATTTGGGGTCCATACTCAATTCATTCTATACATAAGCATAAATACTTTCTAACCATTGTTGATGATCACAACAGATTTACTTGGGTGAGTATGTTAAAAGGAAGGTTTCAGGTGCAATCCTTGGTTCAGAACTTTGTCACTTTCATTGAGAAGCAGCATAGTGCACAAGTGAAGGTGGTTAGATCAGATAATGGGCCAGAATTTGCACTTGGAAGCTTTTATAGTGAAAAGGGGATCATCCACCAAACTAGCTGTGTGGAAACACCACAACAGAATGCAAGAGTAGAAAGAAAGCATCAATTCATTCTGAGTATTGCTAGGGCTCTTATGATTCAGCCCTCATTACCAAAATTCCTATGGAGTTATGCAGTTCAGCATGTTGTTTTCCTGATGAACCAAGTGCCTTCCAAGGTGTTGGAAGGTAGAACTCCTTATCAAGTATTGCATAGCTCCTTACCTGACCTGTGTGTGTTGAAAGTTTTTGGCTCACTTTGCAATTTTTCCACACTCTCAAGTCATAGAGGCAAGTTGGATGATAAAGCAAGGAAATGTGCTTTCTTAGGATACAAAGCTAGAGTAAAAGGTTATGTGGGAAGGTTATGTGGGACATGATTTGAGTTCCAAGGAAATCCTGGTGTCCAGGAATGTTGTGCTTTATGAGGAAGTGTTTCCTTGCACTCCTACTCATAATAAAACAACTGAAGCTCCATGGGAATACATGCATTTCAACTCAGAAACACGGTCACATATTCCAGATCATGTGCCTGCTACTACTGTCCCTATGGTTGAGCCTGATACTGATTCTGACAAAACCGGTGCTCAATCAAGTCCTGAACATGACCATGATCCGGCTGGTGTCCCTTTGTGTAGCCCTGAAGTTCCTCCCTCTGATATAGCACCTGAGCCTAATTTTCTATCTGTCTCACCAGAACTTGAAGCAATTAGTGAACCTGCACCTAGAAGATCAACTAGAACAAAGAAGGCACCTTCCTTCAAAACTACCATTACTTGAACATGACAACAGGCCCTCCTGAATCTTCCTAGTCATCAAAATGCCAATATCCACTGAGTTCCTATATGTCATATGCATCCTTGTCCCCAAAACACAAGAGTTATGCAATGTCTCTATCCACCATCACAGAACCATCTTCTTATGCTGAAGCAATAAAGAACACATACTGGATAGATGCCATGAATATAGAATTGAATGCTTTAAAGGCAAACCAAACATGGAAAGTTGTTGAGCAGCCACCTGGAGTGATTGGAAGAAAGTAGGTTTATAAGATCAAAAGGAAATCAGATGGCTCCATTGAGAGAAACAAGGCAAGGTTAGTTGCCAAAGGGTACACACAAACTGAGGGGGTGGATTTCTTTGATACCTTCTCTCCAGTGGCCAAATTGACCACTGTTAGGTTGCTTCTTGCACTAGCCTCTACACAAAACTAGCCTATTCATCAACTTGATGTGAGTAATGCTTTTCTTCATGGAGAATTGCAAGAGAATGTCTATATGCAAGTGCCTGAGGGTATGTGATGACGATTTCGGCAAGTGTACGGATCGTTGCAAGTAATAAAATCGGTAAGAACCGGATATCGTCCACAGGGATTAGTTACCAAGTACCAATTCACAAATTAAACAACTATTTAGACTAAAATTTGGTATGAAGAGAGTTCAAAATAAATAAAATAAAACAAAAGAGCAATAAAATATTTTTAGAATTTTTGTTGAGATAAAATAGAAATAAAAATGCTAGGGATTTGATTTCATCCAATTATGAATCCGGATTCCTCATAGACAAGGAATCCTATGAATTACGACACTCTAATTATCTTAATCTCAATTGGCATGTTGAAGGACAAATTCCCTTAATTGATTGAAGCCTAATTCCTTAGTGAATCAATTCTATCAAACCTTACTAATTACCCTAATTCCTTAGGTCTAATTAACAAAGCATGATGATCATAGCTCTATGGAATTTGTGAAAGACCTATATTAATTAGTTATCTATTCCTAGATTAACCAAATTAACAGTGATGATTACAAGAGGCAAAGTCCAAAAATAACTATTCCTAGCATATTATTGAACCCTCAAAAACACAAGAATGGTAGCTAAGCATTCAAATGTAAGCAAGCACAGTAAACATCACATCAACAATTTCAATTGTTCATAAAATAATCAGAGAGTAAAATAAAACTTCATCATAAAAAGATTACATCAAAACCCTAACAAAAAGGAATTTAGCTAGACATGCTAAACCCTAAAATAAAATAAAATAAAATAGAGAGAAAGAGGAGAAAGAAAACTCCGTAACAATGATAACAAGAGAACACCACACCGCTGGATTCCACCTTCAGTGCTGTGCTTCCCCTGTTCTCCCTATGCTGTGCGGTTCCTTTTTCTTTTCTTGTTGTGCGGCTCTGCTAATGTTGTTCACGCTCTCTGCCCTTTTATTCACGTTGCTGCCTACCGTTTTTTCTATTTACGCAGCAGCCCCCTTTTTCCATCATCCAATCCAGTCTTCATGCTTGGCCCACACTCTTTTCCAATTCTAATTGCATTTCATTGTCCAATTTGAAAGCTTCTGGTCACGTTGGGCCACATTCTTTTCTTTTGACTCATATGGGTAATTGAACAAGAGCCCATTTTCCTGTACGTAAGGCCCTTTTCAATCTTCCAAATTGGCTTCACGTGATGTGGCTTCCTGATACTTGTGAACTTGTTCTTCTTTTTTTTTTCTTTTCTTTCAAAACCAAAACTTGGATTTATTTCCAAATGTCCCAACAGCCATAATAACTTCACGTGGGCCAAATCCTTTCTAGTAGCCAATTCCAAATCCATTTCTTTAATCCTTTTTTATATTTTCCTATTTAATAAAACAAGTAAAAACAATATTAAACTAACTCTAAAAATATGTAAAATAAACTAAAATATGTAAAACACTATTAAAGACACAACTAGCTAAATTTAGGGATAAAACTCAATCAATTAGCACAACTGGGAGCAAAAATCCATCAAATAAGCACACATAAATCATATAATCTAGAAGATTATCACACCCCCAAACCTAAGACTTTGCTTGTCCCCCAGCAAAAGTAACACAAACTAACACACAAAACACTAAGGACAACAGACCAAGCAAACATCGACTCAAGGGACACCCTAACTTAACAATAACAAAGCAATGCACCACCCAACCATGTAAGAAATCCTAAAACAAAAGAATCACCTTATAACAAGTTTACATCCAAGAATATTCCAAAGAAGAAATCATAACAATGGTGCTCCAATATTTCCACACTTGAAAAATTAAAAAACATGGCTAATTCAATTAAGAAAGAACTATTGGACACCCAACTACTCACAGGAAGTGCAATCTCACTCAATCACTCAAATTTATGTGGGTAATAATTGCAAGTGTATCACTCAAATTCACACATCAAAATCATGAAACTTCAAGTTTGATTTTCATCTCAATCATTCATCCATAATTCACAACATGCATAAATCAAAGGGACTTTATCTAGGATGTAATGTGGCCAAGGTAAATGGGAAGGATAAGAAAGGATAAACAAGCTAGCACCAAAGGAAATAGGAGAGCAACAATTACTTTTAAAGAACCATGCTTTGCATACAATCATTTTCCCACCTCCTTCTTTTTGACTTCCTTCACCTTCTTTTCTTTCAAAGCATCACTTTATTTTTCTCAAGTATTTCATAACATTTTTCATCTTTTTTTTTTGCATTTATTTTTTGTCTTCTTTTTTTCTTTTTCGTTTTCTTTTCTTTTTCTTTGGTAACCATTCCTTCCTTTCACCAACATATAAGCACAAAATATGCTCCCCACACATGTCAAACCCACTCACAATAATTCAATGCTCTCCTATCCACTAAGGTTGGGTGGAAACATTGTTTTTCAAATTAAGTCTCATGGGTAAAAACAAATAAAGATTTACATATAAAGCTCAAATGGGCTAAGCAAATGGAAAAAAGTCAAGGTTGGCTATTTGGTCAAAGTAGCTACATGAAAAATGGTCCAAATCATTTTTATAACATGAATGTGAATCATAAACTTCAAACAAGAACCAAGCAAACTCGAGAGCATGAATTTCAATGGTGCACTCACAAGAAAGAATTTACAATTATAGGCTCAAATGACTCACAAGGATAAAGTTAAGCAATCCAATTAATTCTCACTAAAATTTTATAGCCATGAACTTTAATCAACAAAGTTTAACACAAAGCACCAAAGTTATGAAATCCAGGTAAGAACAAACTCAAATGACAAACTAAGCCACAAGGATCATCTTCATATCAAAGGAAAACAAACATGGTGGGTGTACAATACAATGAAATTGCCAAGAATGGGGTTCCACACAAGCATACTTATTATTTTTTTTATTTTTAATTTTTAAAGAGGAGTACTGACATTAACTTGCAAACACTAAAAAAAACACTCAAAAATAAAAAATAAAAAAAAAAAGAAAAGAAAAGAAAAGAAAACCCCCTTATCTTGCGCTTCCAAAATTTGGTTCAAACTTGAGGTCACCATCATTAGTGCCTCCTATCCTTCCTTTTTGTCATGAGATACCATGAAGCACAACTAAATATATATATCAAAACAGAGAAAACATTAGCACAAGATAGGCAAGTCATAAAATAAAAAAAATAAAAAAAAAATATCTGAATCAATATTTTATTTTATTTTTTTCTTTCTAAATTATCTATTTTTTATTTTTATTTTTATTTTTCAACAAAAACTAACAAGAAAAGGAAAATAACTAAAGAGAAGGGTTAAGAAAACTCATTGAGAAGCTTCCACCTGGATCTCATTGCTTGTAGCATAGGGGCCAAGAGATGCTAAATATGTAAAGGCATCCTCCCGGATCCCATGGCTTGAAGAATGGCAATTGCAGAAGCAATATGACTCTATCCACAATTCCTCCTGGCAAGTACGTGAAAACTCCATTGACCTCTTTAAGTACAATAATGAACTCACTTCCTCCCGGGTCAAATGGTATTTTCACAAGGAAATTTGACAGACAAGTGAAAGGGACTAACTTTGCAGTATCCACACATGCATCTAAGCCAACATATTTATCCAATGCAGCAATTTCAGGTTTCTTAGCAAGCATGGTGGAGTGAATGTTTTCCAAATGACTTGCCTTCTCAATTGTTCTTTCCCAAGGATTTGTGAAAGGTAATTCCTCTTCTTGTGACTCGTCTACCACCACCACTTCATCTTCATTTTGATCCATCCCCACAACCATATTTTGCTCAAATTTTGCTTCACGTGGCTCTTTGGGAATCACTTGTAAACATGGTGGTGGAGGTGGTAAATACAAACAAAAGGTTTCTCATTCCTCCTTGGAGCCTCTATATACATGCTTACCCGTCATACAATCAACTTGTGCTGGTATATCATGATCTCCCAAATCTATGTAGTCTCCCCAACACAAGTTGTTCTCCAAAGTGTGACTTGAGGCTTCCTCATCAGATGGATAATAATGGTTGTCCATGAATTGCATCCACCTTTGTTACTAATGGTTGTCCACAAATATATACAAAAAATAAAAAATAAAAATGTCTAAATTAGTTGTCTCCTTTGTTACTAATGATATTGGCAAAACCAATCCCCGGCAACGGTGCCAAAAACTTGATGACGATTTCGGCAAGTGTACCGGATCGTTGCAAGTAAGAAAATCGGTAAGAACCGGATATCGTCCACAGGGATTAGTTACTAAGTACCAATTCACAAATTAAACAACTATTTAGACTAAAATTTGGTACGAAGAGAGCTCAAAATAAATAAAATAAAACAAAAGAGCAATAAAATATTTTTGAAATTTTTGTTGAGATAAAATAGAAATAAAAATGCTAGGGATTTGATTTCATCCAATTATGAATCCGGATTCCTCATAGACAAGGAATCATATGAATTACGACACTCTAATTATCTTAATCTCAATTGGAATGTTGAAGGGCAAATTCCCTTAATTAATTGAAGCCTAATTCCTTAGTGAATCAATTTTATCAAACCTTACTAATTACCCTAATTCCTTAGGTCTAACTAACAAAGCATGATGATCATAGCTCTATGGAATTTGTGAAAGACCCATATTAATCAGTTATCTATTCCTAGATTAACCAAATTAACAGTGATGATTACAAGAGGCAAAGTCCAAAAATCACTATTCCAAGCATATTATTGAACCCTCAAAAACACAAGAATGGTAGCTAAGCATTCAAATGTAAGCAAGCACGGTACACATCACATCAACAATTTCAATTGTTCATAAAATAATCAGAGAGTAAAATAAAACTTCATCATAAAAAGATTACATCAAAACCCTAACAAAAAGGAATTTAGCTAGACATGCTAAATCCTAAAATAAAATAAAATAAAATAAAATAGGGAGAAAGAGGAGAAAGAAAACTCCATAACAATGATAACAAGAGAACACCACACTATTGGATTCCTCCTTCAGTGCTGTGCTTCCCCTGTTCTCCCTATGCTGTGCGGTTCCCTTTTCTTTTCTTGCTGTGCGGCTCTGCTAATGTTGTTCACGCTCTCTGCCCCTTTTATTCACGTTGCTGCCTATCGTTTTTTCTATTTGCACAGCAGCCCCTTTTTCCATCATCAAATCCAGCCTTCACGCTAGGCCCACACTCTTTTCCAATTCTAATTGCATTTCATTGTCCAATTTGAAAGCTTCTGGTCACGTTGGGCCACATTCTTTTCTTTTGACTCATATGGGTAATTGAACAAGAGCCCATTTTCCTGTACGTAAGGCCCTTTTCAATCTTCCAAATTGGCTTCACATGATGTGGGCTTCCTGATACTTGTGAACTTGTTCTTCTTTTTTTTTTTTTTTTTTCTTTCAAAACCAAAACTTGGATTTATTTCCAAATGTCCCAGCAACCATAATAACTTCACGTGGGCCAAATCCTTTCTAGTAGCCAATTCCAAATCCATTTCTTTAATCCTTTTTCATATTTTCCTATTTAATAAAACAAGTAAAAACAATATTAAATTAGCTCTAAAAATATGTAAAATAAACTAAAATATGTAAAACACTATTAAAGACACAACTAGCTAAATTTAGGGACAAAACTCAATCAATTAGCACAATTGAGAGCAAAAATCAATCAAATAAGCACACATAAATCACATAATCTAGAAGATTATCAGTGTGCATTGTGAAGGAAACAATAAAGTCTGAAAGCTCTTGAATTCCTTGTATGGTTTGAAATAGGCAAGTAGAAAGTGGTATGAAAAGCTCTCTGGTTTTCTTGTCCAACTTGGTTATAAGCAGGACACAACAGATCACTCTTTGTTTACCAAGACTTTTGACAATTGTAACGCCCTTCGTTACATTAGTGACTCAACAAAAAAATTTAATAAAATCCTTTAAAACATTTAATAAGGCATAAAAACTCAAACAAAATTTTCACGAATTATATATGTCTGAAAATACCTCAACAATTTAATAATAAACATTGGTAAGATAATCCTTACAATAATAATTTGATTTGTTTCAAAACCTGGGCGTCTACTAATAATAATCAAACCATAAAATAAAATAATATAGTTTCATCCACAAATGGCTCCTTATTGAACATAAAACTAACCAAATATAATAAATAGCTAAACTCAAGTACTAAGTCTTCAAGCCTCCTCAATCCCACTGACGACATCCTCGTGCTCTGAAAACAACACTTTTAATGAGATTTATAATCCCAGTGAATAAAAACAATTTAATAAAAAGGTTCACAAAATAGTGTTGTTCTCAACCGGCACGGTAACTGGAAAATCAACCATGGTACTTGCAAAAATTATATACATAATAATCCCTTTAAAATAAGCAAAAATTGTTCCAAATCACATATAATTAAAAGGATAACTCAGCAATCAAAACATTCACATCTCAAGCTTTTAATTATGTCAATCATGCATACTATATGCAATACAACTCCATGAACACGACTCGGTGATTCCCAGAATCACTTGACTTGACTCTTTGGTTCTCATAACCGGTGTGAATCCCAGATCCACTAAGGTCTATGAGCTCATATCCATGCAATGGCATCCCACTGCCTTCCCTATCCTAGATGGAGGTATCTCATATATCCCATCCCAGATGTGGATATTTTCAATAATTTGATATCCCATCCCAGATGGTGATATCTCATCCTATTCCCGGAATAGAATGTATACCGTCATCCCTTCCCGGAAGGTGATGACCAACTCATGCATAATGTAATATGTCATCCCAGAAGACTACTAAATGGGTTCTCATACTCCGTGTATCACTAACAATGATATAATGTCACGTCGATGCAACACTGTAACTTCATATACACCATAATAGAGCATGTCACAGTAACACTATAATACCATATAACATAACAGAGCATGTAACAACAACACTATAACATCATATAATGTAAAAGAGCATGTCACGGCAACACTATAACATCATATAACACAATAGAGCATGTCACGACAGCACGATAACATCATATAACAAAGCATAGCATGTCACGGCAACACTATTGTGACACCCTAACCTGGGTCATCACATGTTTACCCGTTAACTCATTTCGGAAAATAAAACTTTAATTCGCTAGTTGCTTTCGGAAAATTTATTTATTTGATGTAAGAAAACTCAGGTGTAAAAATTTTCTTCCGTGAATAACTCTATAACACCTTAATACATACAATAAATAGTAAAGTCATATTCTTAAAGAAGTCACCACGACATACCGTTTTTATTTTCAAAAGGTCTTAATTTCCAAAAAGAGAAACGTAGAATAAAGATAATATTACAACATCACAGCTACCGACCTTTTCAATATAAAACCCAAAACAAGACTCCTAAGCTGGTCGCTCTACAATACATTATTGGAAAAACCCCCGTGGTCTTTTCCAGAAACAAATACTTCTTCAAGCATCCAGAATCTAAGTCCGCAAGTGACTTAAAGAACTCCTCCGCTTCATCTGTACTAGTATCCCAAGATACAACGACAATTACCAGTAGAACCTGATATAGTTGTAAGGGTGAGACGCCAATATATGGATTTAACACAATAACCGCATGAGTGTAACACCCCGATTTTTTCCGCTTTCTAAGATCGGTATAAATATAAATAAACATTTATATTTTTAGCTGAATCTTAGAAAATGATTTTGGGAAAACCAAAGTCATATTAATATCATACTTATTTTTATAAGTATATGGTGAAATTTTTGGTTGAAAATTCAGACGGAACCCGGTCTCCGTTTTCACTGACAGTAAGATTTTACTGATCAGAAAACCTAATTTTGACCCGAGAACGAAATGAATATATTTTATATCTCATTTCCAACAATAAATGTTATTTTGAAAATTTTCAAAATACATAAGTTATTATACTCGATTCGGGTGCAAAACCCTAAATCGCCTAATCGATGAAGTCGAAAACGGACGTGCAGAGACAAAACCCAACGTCGGATGCTGAGACCTCCTGCCACCTAGGATGGTGAGTCACATGGATGAGTCACCCATGCCATGATTACTTTTTACAAAATATCTAGATATTTCTTTAAACTAGTGTAAAGACCGTTTTGCCCTTGGATGATTTTACCCTTGAACTTTCATTGAAATGACAAGTTTGACCCACAATTTGTGGACACAAATCAGTCACATCCTCACTGATTTCTCATCACATGTTGGTCATAATTGCTTTTTGGGAAATGACCATTTTGTCCTTATGTTGTCATAATACCACAAAAATACCATTTTGTGAGATTACTACTTTGTCCTTGAATTTTTGTGTGTTGGACCCTTTTACCCCTCAAAGGCCACGGTCCTAGGCATCCAAGAGGCCCATTTTCACTTATATAAAAGGCCATCTTCATCTTCTCCATCAAGCTTTGCCATTAAAGCTCTAAGTACCATAGCTTGATTTTGTGAAGGAAGTAGGTGATTCCTTGCCCATTTTTCATTTCCAAGAGGTATACCATGCTTCTCTCACTCACTCAATCATCATCATGTTCTTCATTGATTTTTGTGATTTGAAGTCTTGATCATATTTTTCAATTCCTAGATCTATAAACTTTGAAAATTCATAGAAAAATCATAGAAAAATCCTTTTAAAGTGAAACCAATTTCTATGATCTCAGTATCCTCTCTATATTTAAGATCCAAGAGGATACATCAAACAAAAATTTCGTGCCCTTTTATTTTGTCAAGGCCGAACCCTAGTTTCTAGTGGGGGAGGACTTTGTTCATTTTGTTAACTAGTCTTGGTTGATTCAATCTTATAATTCATATTTATGTTGAGTCCATGATTATTGAATCAAAATCAAATCTCTAAGTCATTATTTTACTCATGGCCGAAATTATTTTCTTGAGGAGTTGAAGATTTTGTTTCATTTTTCAACTTATGATAACTTGTCTTAACTCTACACTACTCTAAGGTCATGGATCTAAGAGTATGTAAAATTTTGAAATCACTAACTCAAATTTAGTGTCATGGACGAATTAGGGTTTTTGTCAGATTGAAGTATTTTATTTCAATCTTTGTATTCTAATCTTTGTTTTAGGGTTTTAAGTGATCAAGGATCACTAATCCAAGAGCTTAGGATTTTTAGAAATTTTTAGCTAATTAATTCCCCCATGACCGAACCTAACATATAGGAGCATGGGTGTATTTAGTGTTTGATTGATGATTATTTGTTGTGTTTTGATGAAGGGTAAATTGTTGTGTGGGTCGTGTACGTGTTTTGCAGAAACCAGACGTTTGACGGAATTTCAATTCGACAAGAGAAAAATCTTCAAGAGGTAAGAGGGGATTGCCTGAGGGATTTTTTCGATGGCTACGCGCTATCAAGTTGTGAGTCTGTATTGATTATCTGTGGTTAAGGTGTTTGTTAAAATTATTTTATGTCGTGCTATTTTATCTATGTTTATTTAATTGCAGTTATGTATTATAGTGTTGTGATGCATGATCTGCCTGGGTTAATTGTTAGAATATTGTTGATGATTGTTGATGTTATTGTGGATTGAATAACCTGACAGTGGTCAGTGTTTAGTTAATAATGAGGAATATTGAGGTTAGAGGTGTTAAAAAAGTTTTTAAGGGATAATGATTTTTAAATTAATGATAAATGGTAATATAATATTACTTAGGATTTAGTTAGTGGAAATGAGAAAAAGTTGTAAATAATATTATTTTAAGGATTTTACGACGTAAGAGTGTTTTATGAGTTACAGTGAGGATGTAACCGTGAAAATATTTTAGCACTGCTAATTTTTACATAATGAGTTTCTAAATATTAGAAAATACTATTTTATGGAAAAAAAAGTTTCAAAAATAATTTTATTACAGCGTTGGAAAAATTGTTTTACGACACAAAGTCATATCTTGACCGGAAAACGTTTTAAAATGGCAAACGACGAACAATTCCATCAATATTTACGAAAGTATTTTTAAAAAGGCTAAAATTAAGTAATACTAAGAATTTGTCTCAAATGAGGTTTCTAAGTTCAAATTAATGACATTTGAACAAAATGAGTTTTAAGGGATTTTTAACAAGTTTACAAAACGAATTTCCAACGTAAAAGGATTTTCAGTAAACGACGAGTTATTTTCGTCAACTTGAATAAGTTGTACATTTTTTTTTGTGTTAAACGAAAAATGGTGTACTAGTATTCTTAAGGTGTTATCAACATAGTGTTCTTTGGATTTGGTATCCTAATTAAGGTGTTAGGAACAAAAGGTTTTACATGCATTTACTTGGTAGACATGTCTAAGGCGTGAATCTGGATATCTTAAGAGCGAAGATATTTTAAGAAGTCGAATCTGAATGGCTTAAAGGGTAAGGTATTCAAGAAGGTGAAGTCGAATCTGGGTATCTTAGTAGATAAGGTATTCGAGAAGTCGAATCTGAATAGCTTAAAGGGGTAAGGTATTCAAGAAGGCGAAAGTGAATCTGGGTATCTTGGTAGACAAGGTATTCCAGAAGGCGAACCTGGATATCCTAATGGAAAGGTATTCAAGAAGTCATGCCCTATTTGGCAATCGAGCCTGATCAGCTCAGTTATTTTGTGTTTGTAGCTCCAGAGATTAAGTATGATTTTAGATGAAGTAGGTGCAATGTTTATGCATAGTTTTCAAATGATGATGTTTGGGGTGTGAAACCCATTTATAAACTATTTGCTTGGATATGAATGCTGATGTTGTTATGAACATGTATATGTTTATCTGTTTTCTTGTGTGTCGGGCATGTAGTTGTCGTGTTAAATCCATTTATTGGTTTCTCACTCTTGCATATTTTCTTGTTGGTTTTCCCTATTTGTGGAATATATTCTATTTGAGTATAGGTGGACCTGGAGATGCCCCTGGTGCTTTTGAGGATCTTTAGGCCTGACCTTTAAAACGACGGTAGAGTTAAGAATGACCTCTGGTGTCTTCTTAGTAGGTGTCGTATAGAGTGACAAGCTCAACTAGGGTATTAGATTGGGTTATAATGTTTATATCGGGCTTAGGAGAGCCACACTTTTGAAGTAAGTAGTTTATATTTTCAATAATGTATAATGATAATTTATGTGGTTTTTTTTGTTAAGACCTATATGGATAAAGGTCTAGATGTGAAAATAATATGATACAGTATAGTTGTATGCCGCTTTATGTGTGTGTGTGTGTGTGTGTGTGTATATATATATATATATATATATCCAGATATGGTTATAATTGTAACAGGGTTATGTATGTCGAAGAAAAGAAAAAAAAAATTACCACTAATTTGGTATTAATAAAAGTGTTATAAAAGATTATTTTCCAAAAGTAACCAGCATAATTGATTTTTATTTTCCGCATTTGGGTAACTATGTGATGACCCAAAGGAGGGGTGTCGCAATGAGCGACACAAAAGCAAACATATATACATATACATTTCCATAAATAAACAAATAGTCTATCACTGGGTTTCATACCCGATCAAAGTCTTTTGGAGAAATGCATGAACACTTCAATATTCAGGTTCTAATTTAGTACCTAATCTCTGGAGACCCCAACACCAAATAAATGAGTTTAATTGCCCAGTATATTAGGCACAACGTAGCCCGAATGCCCTATCATTAAGGTATCAGACATAGGACGTGACAACAACGTAGCTCGAATACCTTATCATTAAGGTATCAGACATATGACGTGACAACAACGTAGCCCGAATACCCTATCATTAAGGTATCAGACATAGGACATAACAACGTAGCCCGAATACCTTATCATTAAGGTATCAGACATAGGACGTGACACGTCTGCCCATGCATGCATATAAAACATTTTGTTCTCGTTATTTTTCTTTGTGTTCATTCTTCTTTTGTCGAAGCTCAAGGTGGCTTACAACTATTCGTAATTTTTTAACGTGATAGATTTCTCAACACCAACACAGGACACGAAGTCCGAATGCTTAATCACAAAACCTTAGACCTTGCAATCAGTCTTAGGTTCGTGGTGATGAAATAAAAAAACAATATTCTCTATTAACAATGTTCATCACAACGTGTAACAACGGTACAATGTGTAACAACGTAACACGGATCAAAGATCTTCGTGCTTGTAATTAAGAATGCCAGTATCACGACGTCTCGATACTAGGTTTACGTTAACAGTATTTTCGTTTGGTGAAACACAAAATCAAAACAAAACTTCCGAAACTTATCCAAGTTGTCGGAAATAACCTGGTGTATAAAACAATTTTACGGAAATACGTTTACGTTGGAAATTCATTTTACAAAATCATCAAAATCACTTGAAATTCATTTTCTTTCATAAAATCAATATTTTGAACTTGAAAATATTGCTTTGATAAAAATTATCTATTTTAACTAATATTACTTTTTTTAGTAATCTACCATAAATATTATCGGAATTGTTCGACGTTTGATGTTTTAGAAACGTTTTAAGACCAATTATGACTCTTCTAGTAAAATAATTTTTCCAACACCACAATAAAATTATTTTCAAAACTTATTTTCTTAAAATGACATTTTTTTAATATTTAGAAATTTCCTACGTATAAACTAGCAGTGCAAAAATATTTTCATGGTTACGTCTTCACTATGACTCATAAATTGTTTTTACACTAATAAATCATTAAAATAATAATATTTCTCAACATTTCTTAATTTTTTCCAAATAAAATATTCCATTAATATTATATCCCAATATTTTACCGTTAAAACATTGAATATTATTTATAAAGCTTCTTAAAGCTTTTATCTTAATAATTGATTGGGCACTGACCATTGTCAGGCTTCTCAAACAACAATATCATAGAAATATTCCCAGGCAGATCATGTAGCACAATACATTATAACATAATTGCAGATAAACAATCTAAAGAAAATCAACCATCACAGGTAAAAATAACATAACTTAAACAACTTGAACCAAATTAAACAAGCACCACAACCATAGATAAATAATACAGACCACACACTAATCACATACAGTTATTGGAAAAAATCCCTTAGGTAAGCTCCCCTTGCCTCTCGAAGAACTTAGCTTCCGATTTTAAAACTTTGTCGCGAATCCTGAAACCGTCAACGCACGTACACGATACGATTCTTTATCCTTCAACAAATCACAACTCAACCAATCAAAATCAAAAAAATACAATCACCTAATCACTAAGGTTAGGTCACGGCCAAGAATGGATTTTGTGGCTAAAAATTACTAAAATTGCTTAAGTCATTGGATTAATGATCCTAAGTACTTAAGACATAGATCTAATGATTTAACATAAAGAATTGAAATCAAATATTACAATCCATCATAAACCCACTTTCGGCCTTCAATGAAAAATGAAGCTAGGGATTTCTTTTTGACAGAACAACTTGGATTCAATATATACATGAACTATAAAGATTGAATTAAGTATAACTTTAACAAAAAAACATGAAACAAAGTTCCTCCACCCACATAAACAAGGTTTCGGCCATGAGAAGAAAAGTGGGGAGGAAATTTTAGCTTGATTCATGCTCTTGGATAATGAGAGTAGAGATGATTACATGATCATAAAAATTGGTTTCATGATCATATGATTTTTATACAATTTCCTAGAGATTTCACAAGATTCTAGATCTAGGAATTTACAATGATGATCTTGGCATAAAACAAGTGAAATTAATCAAGAAGACATGATTGATCATGGAGAGAAGATATTACCTCTTGGTGATGAAGAAATGAAGAGAAATGATCAACCAACACTTAGTTAAAACTGGACAGCTTTGAGGATGTGGTGGTTTTGGGAGTATATCATACGATCTACTCATCCAAAAATTGAAAACTTTGGCTTGTTGGAAATATAAGAAGAAAAGGAACAATGTTGATGTTGAAGGTTTTATTTGATTAAGATCATAACAGGGGCGAAAAGGGCCTTCTTTCCACTGTTATCGCATGGTGCTGAGGATTTCGAGCTGTTTCAGTATTTTGGGCATATCTCCTAATATAATTATCCGTTTTTGATGATATGTAGCTCGTTGGAACGAAGAAAGAAAGAGGAACAACTTTTATGTATAAAGTTTTCCGAGTTTCAGAAAGGAAGAGGGTCATATTTTCGGTGGGGCTTTGGTGTTCTTATGACTTTTTGAAGTAAAGTGTAAATAGGAAGAATATGAAGATGAGCCAAAGGGGAAGGAGGGCTACGGTTTTGGGCCTTATATATGCTAGGAATTAGGCCTTGTTTGGTTAAAATGAATTGAATAAATGAGTTTTGTGAATATTAAATTAATATAATAGTTAACTATGGTTAATAGTTAACTTAACTTGGGTTTTGTTGCCAACCATGGTTAATAAACATGTGGCTCACATTATTTGAAAGGTGTGGCTGCTCCTAGTCCAGACAAACTAACCATGGTTAAAATTTAACTGGACGGCGGTTAGCTTAAGCGTAGGGGTATTTTGGTCTTTTCGCACACAAAATATAGATATTTAGGAATTGTCATAAATCCGCCATAAATGTTCGATGACTCACCCCGGTGACTCGCTGCCTTAGGTGGCAAGATGTCTCAGCATCCGATGTCGGGTTTTGTCTCTGCACGTCCGTTCTCGACTCCGACGATTACCCGATTTAGGGTTTTACGTCGAATCGAGTATAAAACCTATTTATTTTGAAAATTTTCAAAATAACCTATATCGTTGGAAATGAGATATAAAATCTATTCATTTCGTTCTTGGGTCAAAATTAGGTTTTTTGATCAGTAAAATCTTAGTGTCAGTGAAAACGCATACCGGGTTCCGTCTGAATTTTCAACCTAAAATTTAACCGTATACTTATAAAAATAAGTATGATATAAATATGACTTTGGTTTTCCCAAAATAATTTTCTAAGTTTCAGATAAAAATATAAACATTTATTTATATTTATACCGATCTTAGAAAACGGAAAAATCAGGGTGTTACAACTATCACATCATATAACATAACAAAGCATGTCACGACAATACTATAACATCATATAACATATAAAGACATATCAATCAACCATAAACTCGTACCAATTTCATATATAATCCCATAATTCATAGTAATTATCACTTAATTTAATATTAATTTCGTTTTTATACAAAACCCCCAATTTAGAAAATAAGATTTGATCAACTATTGGTTCTTGCATTCAAAACTCTCCAAAAATCATAATTTAAATTAAAAACTCGGTTCCCCCAAATAGTTTGCAGCATGGAAGGTTGAGAAAATATTGTTTTTACTCACCTCTTGAAGACCTCCAAATAGCTCTAAGCGTTTCTTACGGCGAATCCTAACGTTTGCAAGAGTTATCATCATCTTCCTCTTCCTAGACTCCCTCTTCCACAACTCTCTCTTGTTATTCCTTGAATTTCTTCTCTTATTAGTCGTTTCTGATAGGTGTATTTAGGGTTCAAAAAGATACCATAAGAGTGTTAAGATTCTATTTATAGATCCCCCAATATCCCAAAACATGTAAAAACGCGCTAAGCCTGCTTACTCTGCATAAGGTACTATATTTCGCACATATATTGAGTTATGGACATTCAAAAATTATAAATTTTATATCGTTGGAAAGATAAAATAATTGTCTACAACGTTTATGAAGACCACAAAATCTGAAACGGACTTTTAGATGGTCAAAACGGGGATAGAAGTTAAAAAAAATGGTTCTGGCGCTGGATCATGAATAGTGTGTACGAATTTGGTCATAACTTGAGCTACAAGAATCCAATTTGGACGAATTTGATGTCTATGGAAAGCTAAGAGACAGCTAAATTTCTTATGAAGACCCCGAATTCAAACAAGTTCTCTTTGATTACTAAATATCCATCTGAATTTAGGTATCTAGTCATAGGAAGTCTATTATGCGAAATTGGGCCTAAAACACTCAAACTATCTATTTAACATTTTTTGAGCCACTTACGAGATTATAAGCACTTCAAAATTGAAATATAATAATTCTAATAATTTAATTCCTACCATATTAACTAGTAGTCAATTTTTGGGATGTTACATTTATCCCCTCCTTCAAGAAATTTCGTCCTCGAAATTTGCTTACAACTTTTCTTGTTAAAAAAAACGATAGTGCTGACAGATGACTTGATGCCCAAACGATATAATAATTCTTTTTTTTTTCTTGAATTTTCTAACAATGCAAATAAATTCAAACTTCTACAAAATTAAATGGGCATAACATTTACACATATAAGTGTATTGCCATATTTTATTTTAATAAAAAAAATCATTGTCAATTAGTATAGAAAGTTCATGTAAGTTTTGAACTCAGCTCATAAAATTTCAGCATTCAATACTTATTGTAATTAGTGACTTATAAAACTCAAAACTCATTAAAATATGTTGATATTTGTTATCTAAGATCCTAACAACACATATATGAACAATTCTAAAGGGGCGTCATGTTAAAATATCATGTTGGAAATTTAAAAAAAAAAATCAAGCTGATTCGATTTCAGCACAACCACAAAAAACATGATATTGTTATCGAGCTTCTTCTTAAAGTGAATGCTTCAAAATCACCAAATTACTCTATAATTTTAAACGCTTCATTGTTTGTATGTTTTCCTAACGAGGAACTTAGAATATATTCAAAACTAGTATACAACCAGTCATAGAAATCTAGAATCACACATCAAGCTCAAGATGTTCATACTTTGTACATACATAAACACTTATAATCGATTATAAACACTTAACAATGGTTATTAGACGAAACATAAGGCACAACAAGTCAAGTTACTCATCAAGAAGTCAATTAGTCATGGAATAACATGTAACACACATCACAATATCTTGTTACCACCACCAAAAAGTCAAAAAAGCATAAGAAGACAGGTACAAGTACGAACACATAAGTAACTAGTCACTGGATCTAATACCAAAAGCATAAAGGTTAATTGTGAACCTGATACAGTTACCCCTAGTTATACGATAATCCTATCAGTATGTGCTC
Organism: Sophora flavescens; assembly: GCA_030762895.1. Taxonomy (NCBI): domain Eukaryota; kingdom Viridiplantae; phylum Streptophyta; class Magnoliopsida; order Fabales; family Fabaceae; genus Sophora; species Sophora flavescens. The sequence goes on along the minus strand of CM061062.1, from coordinate 125,552,403 downwards.
TCTTAAAGTCTTTTCTCTAAGACCCCCCTCCTTAGGAACAATGGTCATATTCTTAACAACACTAGACTACCAGTAGATAGTGTATAATTCCCTTATCCCAAAGATTGAAACTCTTGATCTAAATTTACCCTCTCTTAAATAGTCTCTAAAAGAATTTATCACCAATTTTTAACTCGTCCAATTCAAAGCCTAAAGCAACAAGAAACACACGTTGTACATATTCTTATGCTCATCTAATTGTCCCTTAAGTTCACTTAGCTCTAGAGGTACTACCGTCAAAATAGCATTCGCCTCTATCTTAACCAACAATAAGATCAAATATCCTTGTGCCCCTCAACTAAACACTTAAGACAAAGTATAGTAACTACGTTGCAATCAAGCACAGAAGAATTTATTAAGCATTTATTAATAAAACAAATGTACACAATATCTCGCATACATATGCAGTTAACTTGTTTGCTAAATAGAAAAGTATACTAATCCCCGTTTTGATTTATATGTATTATAGAGACATGAATAATGGACAACAAATAAATTTTCAAAACAACAAACAATTAAGTTTACAATCACAATCAATAATTTATCAAAATCAACAACATATGACAAGTCTTATACAGCAGAGAACAATTTAAATAGGAAGTGGAGGCAACATGGTTATCCTTTGCAAGAATAACAAAAAAAAAAAAAAATTCAAACACCAGTCAACTCCAAAGTTTCTCACACAAACCAAATTTAAATTTTTTTTTGTCTCTAATAAAACCCACACCCTTGCCTGTTAGTCACCATAAATATGTACACCACCAATCAAATATTGGGTTAGCCAAGCCCAACATCCAAAAGAATAGCATGCAATTTTTATAACTCTAACAACAGTCCTACACGCTTTGATTTTAGAAAAAACCCAATACCACAGTCCGATTAAGGATTGAACTGCTCTGATACCATAAATGTAACGCCCTTCGTTACATTAGTGACTCAACAAAAAAAAATGTAATAAAATTCTTTAAAACATTTAATAAGGCATAAAAACTCCAATAAAATTTTCACGAACTATATATGTCTGAAAATACCTCAATAATTTAATAATAAACATTGGTAAGATAATCCTTACATAAATAATTTGATTTGTTTCAAAACTCGGCCGTCTACTAGTAATAATCAAACCATAAAATAAAATAATATAGTTTCAGCCACAAACAGTTCCTTATTGAACATAATAATAACCAAATATAATAAATAGCTAAACTCAAGTACTAAGTCTTCAAGTCTCCTCAATCTCACCAACGACGTCCTCGTGCTCTGAAAACAACACTTTTAATGAGATTAATAATCCCAGTGAATAAAAACAATTTAATAAAAAGGTTCGCAAAATAGTGTTATTCTCAGCCAGCGTGGTAAACGGAAAATCAACCATGGTACCCGCAAAAATTATATACATAATAATCCCTTTTAAATAAGCAAAAATTGTTCCAAATCACATAATTAAAAGGATAACTCAGTAGTCAAAACATTCACATCTCAGGCTTTTAATTATGTCAATCATGCATACTATATGCAATACAACTCCATGAACACGACTCGGTGATTCCCATAATCACTTGACTTGACTCTTTGGTTCCCAGAACCGGTGTGAATCCCAGATCCACTAAGGTCTATGAGCTCATATCCATGCAATGACGTCCCACTGCCTTCCCCATCCTAGATGGAGGTATCTAATATATCCCATCCCAGATTTGGATATTTTCAACAATTTGATATCCCATCCCAGATGGTGATATCTCTCATCCTATTCCCGGAATAGAATGTATACCGTCATCCCTTCCCGGAAGGTGATGACCAACTCATGCATAATGTAATATGTCATCCCAGATGATCACTAAATGGGTTCTCAGACTCCATGTATCACTAACAATGATATAATGTCATGCCGATACAACACTGTAACTTCATATACAACATAATAGAGCATGTCACGGCAAAACTATAACATCATATAACACAACAGAGCATGTCACAACAACATGATAACATCATATAACAAAACATAGCATGTCACGACAACACTATCACATTATATAACATAACAAAGCATGTCACGACAACACTATAACATCACACAACATATAAAGACATATCAATCAACCATAAACTCATACCAATTTCATATATAATCACATAATTCATAGTAATAATCACTTAATTTAATATTAATTTCGTTTTTATACAAAACCCCCAACTTAGAAAATAAGATTTGATCAACTATTGGTTCTTGCATTCAAAAATCTCAAAAAATCATAATTTAAATTAAAAACTCGGTTTCCCCAAATAGTTTGCACCATGGAAGGTTGATAAAATGTTGTTTTTACTCACCTCTTGATGACCTCCAAATAGCTCTAAGTGTTTCCTACGGCGAATCCTAACGTTTGCAAGAGTTATCCTCTATCCTCATCTTCCTCTTCCTAGACTCCCTCTTCCACAACTCTCTCTTCTTAATCCTTGAATTTCTTCTCTTATTAGCCGTTTCTGAGTTTCTAGGTGTATTTAGGGTTCAAAAGGACACCATAAGAGTGTTAATCATCTATTTATAGAGCCACCAATAGCCCAAAACGTGTAAAAACGTGCTAAGCCCGCTTACTCTGCATATGGTGCTATATTTCGCACATATATTGAGTTATTGACATTCAAAATTTATAAATTTTATATCGTTGGAAAGATAAAATAATTGTCTACAACGTTTATGAAAACCACAAAATCTGAAACGGACTTTTAGATGGTCAAAACGGGGATAGAAGTTAAAAAAAGTTCTGGCGCTGGAACATGAATAGTGTGTACGAATTTGGTCATAACTTGAGCTAAAAGAATCCAATTTTTACGAATTTGGTGTCTATGGAAAGCTAAGATACAGAGCTACATTTCTTATCAAGACCTCGAATTCAAACAAGTTCGCTTTGGTTACAAAATATCCATCTGAATTTAGGTATCTAGTCATAGGAAGTCTATTATGCGAAATTGGTCCTAAAACACTCAAACTATCTATTTAACCTTTTTTGAGTCACTTACAAGATTTTAAGCACTTCAAAATTGAAATATAATAATTCTAATAATTTAATTCCTATCAAATTAACTAGTAGTCAATTTTTGGGATGTTACAACAATTCCTTCACAACATTACTCATTTATGTTGATGACATTGTACTAGTGGGAACTTCTATTGATGAAATCAATTGCATCAAAACAACTCTGTCAACCAACTTGGTATCAAGGATTTAGGTGTGCTCAAGTATTTTTTGGGACTTGAATCATCTCATTCCCCTAAAGGGATATCTTTTTGCTAAAGGCAATATTGCCTTGATCTGTTATCTGATGCTGGGGTTTCTGGCAGCAAACCACTATCCACACCTATTGAACCTAAGTCAAGATTGCATCAGGATGATCAGCCAAAATATGAAGATGTGGCAGGATATGGAAGATCGGTTGTAGGTTGCTATACCTCACCACCACTCGACCAGGCGTTACCTTTGATGTCCAACAGCTGAGCCAATTCCTAACTCAACCTACTATGATGTATTTCCAAGCAGCTCAGAGGGTGTTAAAGTACCTCAAAGGCAACCCTGGCAATGGACTCTTCTTCCCAAGATCCTCATCTCTTCAGCTCCGTGACTTTGTTGATGCGGATTGGAGAGGGTGCCCTGATACAAGAAGATCAATTAGTGGATACTGCTTCTTCCTTGGGGGTTCCCTAATTTGTTGGAGGTCCAAGAAGCAACTCACTGTTGCTAAATCTTCTAGTGAGGCTGAATACAGAGCTTTGGGGTCAGCTACCTGTGAATTGCAGTGGCTACATTATCTTTTGTAGGACCTAAACATACATTGTTCTAGGCAATCCGTGATCTATTGTGACAATCAAAGTGCTCTTCATATAGCAGCTAATCCAGTGTTTCACGAGCACACAAAGCACTTGGAGATAGACCGTCGCATTGTTAGAGAGAAAAGCATGGCAAGTTTAATGAAGTTGCTTCCCATTACTTCACATAGCCAAACTGCAGATGTGTTCACCAAAGGACTGCATCCTTCTCATTTTCTAAAACTCATCTCCAAGCTAGGATTGTTGGATATATACCATCCTTAGCTTGCGGGGTGGTATTACACTTTATATTCTGTCACATGTCATAATTAGAAAGTAGTTAGAAACTGTTATGATTAGTTAACGACTAGATTGATTAGTTAGTTAATAAGCTGTCAAGAGCTGTCCTAACAGAAGCGGTTGAGCTCTCTCAACTCCTCTAGCTTGGACTCTCATGCTTGTACTATGAATACCCGAGAGGTATCATAGAATAATCAAGAGGAATCATTTGGAATTCATAGTTTCCTTCTTCTTCATTTCTTCTTTATCTCTTCTAGTTTGTGTTGGTTTTAGCAGTTATATCATCAACAATGGCTTAGCTAAAAAACTACATATTTCAAATGGGATGGGGATATACTTATTTTTTACTCCAGTATTTTCTTACATTATTCAAGAAAAACATGAGAGAGAAAACAAAGAGGGAAAATCCAAATCCGTTATAAGTATTGTTACGAAACAAAGTATACAGCAAGAAAGAACTCTTAAACGACACCACGTTATAAGTATATCTTTGTTTCACCTTAAATTTTCATTCGCGACTGTAACACCCCGATTTTCGCTACTTCGTAATATCGGTAATAAATATATAAATATATATTTTTATCCGAGACTTAGAAAATGATTTTGGATGAACCAAGGTCATTTCCTTGTTATACTTATTTTTATAAGGCTACGGGGAAGTTTTTGGTTGAAAATTCAGACGGAGCCTGTCATTGTTTTCTGTGTTTTCACTGACAGTAAAAGTTTACTGCTCAGAAGACCTAATTTTGAGTCGTGAACGAGATGAAAAATATTTTTATCGTATTTACTACGATATTGGAAGTTTTGAAAAATCTGGTAAAAAAATTTAAATAATATATTTGTTGCGGGTGTATACGTTGAGATGTCTCTAGGAAAAGCTTGCGCCAGATGAATCGAGGAGTCGGCAACGTAGCAGAGATGTTGGATTGACCGACTTGATGAGCATTTATGACGAGTTTATCCGTATCATAATGGCCATAATGGCACATTTATGACAAAGTTAATTTTTCCTATGAAATGACCAAATTGCCCTTGTCTTTTTATGACAATTTCAAACAAATGCCATTGGAAAAAGTTGATCAACTCTTTCCCAAAACCCACGGCTCCAATGCCTTCTTCATTAAGTTTGGTTTCTTCTTCATTTAAATAGGTTGTCTTCTTCATTAAGCCATTTTTCCATTTTCATGTTCTTTTGCTCCAAAGAGTTCATAATTCGTCAGATTTGGATTGGCAATGCTGACCATTTTCTATTCTGAATCTCGGAAAACTTTCAACATGAAAGTTGTTCATCTTTCTCTCTTCTTTCCAACGACATAAAGATCATCCAAAACGGACAAGTATGTTGAGAGATCCACCCAAAATACTAAAACTGTTCTAAACCCTAACTATGTTCATCTTCTTCCTTAAGTTTCTCAAGAACACCATAAGAAACCTTGAAGAACATCATCCAAATCTTGATTTCCTTGAATCATCAAGAGGTAAAAACTTATTCTCTTGTCATTTGAATCATTTATCTTCACAACTTTTGTAGATTCATGGCTAAGATTCATATGTTCTTCATTTGTTCAAAGTTCATGGAGTTAGATTCAAAAATTCATAACTAATTCTAGAAAAATCCTTTTGACATGAAACCAATTGCTATGATCTTATAATCATCTCTATTTTCATCATCTAGAAGCACAAGATCATGAGAAATTTCTTTCCCTAAAATCTGGTTAAGGCCGAACCTAGGTTAACTTTGTGTTCTTAGGTTTTGTTTCATTTTCATGACTTGATTCATGATTCAATCCTTTTGTATCTTGCTAGTTCTTGTATTCAAGTATATAGAAGATCAAGAAAATCAACCTTTAACCTATTGATATCATCAAAACCGAAACCCTAGGTTTGAGTACTTAATGGTTTTGTGATTCAAAAGTTGTTTGTAACACTTGAATCAAACTTTAACCTTTGTATGTTGATTTAAATCCAAGAGTTGATGAAATTCCAAAACTTCTAGCCTATAGATCTTGAGGAAACCGAACCCTAGTTCTTAGAACTAGATGAGTTTTAGTTCATGTTCTTGATTCATAATCATGGTTAAAGTGTCTAATCATGTTTAAGTAACTTATGGATCATTAATCCTTAAGTTAACCAAATTTTATTTTTCCTAACCAAGAAAATTGGTTAAAGCCGAAACCTAACCTCCATGAGCCAAATGTATTGTTGTTTGATTTAATTTATTTTGGTTGTAATTCGTTTGAAGGAAACAACTGAGTTAGCTGATTTACGCTGACAGAGAGAAATCGGATCGAGATCAGGAGACTAACAGAAACTGTAGTTAAATCTTCAAGAGGTAAGGGGGGTATGCCTGAGGAGTTTAAGATAATCTCATGTTTGTTTGTGGAGTCATTTATTAATTTTCTGCATAAAATATTTTATTATATTGTACTGTTTACTATTAATTGTTAGATTGATGTGATGTTTATCTGAGTAATTGAATTGATGTGATGTGTGGATTTACATGATTATAATTATTTGTTTATATTATAATTGTGATGTATGTCATGAATTGATATATGCCATGCTATTATGTGATTGGAATTTATCTGCTGTTGAGTGTTGGACTGAGTAACCTGACATTGATCAGTGTTAAAATTTTTAATTAAGGATAAAAACCTTAATAAGCTTGGATAATTAATCAGAGGGATTGATTTGGGAGATTTTGAGAAAAATGAAAAAAATTATTATTTTAATAATATTTTGTGGAAACAGTGTAAATAAGTCATAGTAAGGGCGAAACCGTGAAATTTTTTTACAGGCTCTAATTTTTATATAATAAATTCAATTTTATTATAAAATGTTATTTAAAGTGATTAAGTTCCGAAAATAATATTTATAGCAGTCAGAACAATTACTTCTGATGGAAAAGTGATACAAGTTATTTAATATTATTTATTTAATATTATTAAATATTAAATATTAAATATTTAATTATTTAAATTTTCGAAATTTATTTATTAATTTTTTTTGTTTTGTTGACCTTTATTGAAAATTTATTTCTGAAGTGAAACAATTTAGAAATGAAAGGAATTTATCAATTATTTTCAAGATTTATCAATGTTTTAACAGAAAAAGGATTTCTGTAAAAATATTTTATTCAGTGAAGTTATTCCGGTTACTTGGATAAGTGACCGAGGTTTTGTTTTGGTCTTGATTTTCACTGAGCGAAATGTTTTACAAGCAGATAAATAAGCCTAGAAACTGAGACGTCGGGGTTCTAGTGTTGTATGGACACGTAGATCAAGGATCTGTGTCATGGGACGGAGTGTCCTGCAAAGTGGTTGTTTTTGGACTGTGTGTCCTAAGTTGATGTGGACAGTGTGAGTTCCATATCCGCGAGCCTAAAACTGGTGCATCGGTTTAAGGGCATCGTGATTGAGCATTCGGACTGTATGTCCTATGTTGAGATTAAAAGATTTGGACTGTGTGTGTCCTGTATTTGTTTTAAGTGAAAAGTCTTAATTAAAAAAATTAAGCATGGTCGTTAAACTTTGTGCTTCGACAGGGAAAGATTATTACGACAAAGAAAACAAAACGAGAATAAAAGTTTTTCTCATGCATTCAATGGCAATTGTGTCATGTGATTATGGGCATTGAATCCAGAGTGGATCAATGTATATGGCAGACGTGTCAGGAGATGATGATCATTGTGTTATGTATGGACCAATGAGTTACCATGTGTATGACTACAACAATGGTTGGAGAGTTGTCACAAGGGGCCGTATGACTAAGCTGCAATAGCTGTTTGAGTGGATATCATACGAGGTCGGATAATATTTGTGCATAGCTGCAATAGCTGTTTGAGTGGTTATAGCACAAGTGACTCTGTACATAACTGCAATAGCTGTTTGAGTGGTTATGTATCTCGCATAACCGCAATAGCTGTTTGAGTGGTTATCACGGAAGGGTCGTGTGAACAATTGCAAAAAGCTGTTTGAGCATTGGTCACATGTGATTGAGATGGATTATCCAACAAGTGTATCGCGGTACAAACTGCAATAGCTGTTTGAGTGGTTGTCACAGAGGTGTCATGTGAACAGTTGCAATAGCTGTTTGAGCACTGGTCACATGAATGTGCCGCTATTTCCTAACTGGAATGGGGGAATAGTGTCATTGCTTTGCATGAGCATCCTAACGGGAATGGGGATGTGCACAATTGTGTCGTTGCTTTGCATGAGCATCCTAACGGGAATGGGGATGTGCACAATTGTGTTAGGTGCTGGCATGAACATCCTATCGGGAATGGGGATGTGCACCATTGATTTTTCTTGGGCATTGTTTTGTTCGTTTTTACAATGCGCCATGTGCGAGCCCGATCAACTTGAAAAGAAACAGAAAGTTGTGGGATCTCCGGAGATTAGGTATCAAAATAGAGTTGAATATTGAAATGTCATGCATTTTTATAAAACAACGATGACTGCCGGGTATGATACCCTGTGAAATAAATCATTCTGTTGTTTTAAGTTAATTTTATTATGTTGTGAATATTTGGTAATTGCTATTTGAGAGTCGTGCATGGGGTTGTCTTATTAAAACTCATATATTGGAAACTCACCCTTACAAACATATCAGGTTTATGTTAGACTAAGGTAGTACTTCGGTACACTAGTACGGATGAAGCAAAGGAATTCACTAAGTCGTTCGAGGACTTAACTACTAGATGTTTGAAGAGGTATGCGTCGGTGGAAATGTCACGAGGATAATAATTCAGGATCTACATCAAGTACGTACCAGACTTTGATCGTGGAGACATCTTTATCGCCTCTCTGATTTCTTACCGATTTTCTGGTAGATTAGGAGTTTATATGTTTTGATACTTCCATAGTTCCGAAAGTAGAGGTATCCTCACCGGATATTTCGATAGGTTGGGAAAACTATGGTGGCCTTTCCAACAGTGATTATTAGTACTGACTAGCTATAGGACTTTTGGGTATCGTATAAAGTAGTGGTACTTGGTTAGTCTGGACGTTTGGTTATTGAAAGTCATTCTTTTGAGTTGTAATTCCATATTACCACTACGTTACAATTACTCCTTTATTTTCTTATGTTAAGTCTTTTGGAGATGACCTGTTATGTGAAGGTCTACGTGTAAAATTCTCATGATACCTATTTATATTATGTTAATGGTGTTGGATTATATATATGGAGTAAAAGAAAAAGAAAAATTTTATCACTAATTTTGAAAGGGATTAATAACTAGAAAATTATATTTTCCGAAAGCAACCAGTAAAACTATTTTATTGAGTGTATTTCCGCAATAAGTTACGTAAATGTGATAACCTGAAAATGGGGTGTCACATTAGTGGTATCAGAGCTGGTCGAGTCTTTCGGGAAACCTTGGGGAATAGGTCTGTTAGGATTTTGTTGTGTGATCTCTGGTTGAACCTTGTTTGAATTGTTTCTTGGTTGAAACAATGTGTGTTGACACACAAATAAGTATGTTTTGGTTAGTTCTGATTGGGTTGAGATCTTGAGAGATCTCATGTTTAGAAAAGGGTACTCATGTTCATGTCGATACATTCGTTTATCCCTTAGGACAGTATCAAACATTTGAATAAGGTACCTGTCATTGAAAGTTTTTGGGGAAAATTTTCTGAGAATGTCCCAAGTTTGTACGGACGGATGGATGTTGAGTTTCTGATTGATCTAGTTTCTAGATTTAGCCAGATCTCAACTGCTTTGTGTAGGATATCGCCAACGAAGTTAGTTGAGTTAGACTTCAAGAAATAGAATTTTCATTCATTTCTTGATAAGTTAGTCATCATTTTCGTCGACGATGTTCTCATTTACTCTAAGAGTCACGAGGAGCATGAGAAACCATGGATAGTAGATGGTACATTTATTGAATTGCTTCTTAGAAGCAATGTGTTTTGAACACGTAAGTATACGTTTCAGTTTTTGGTTGCCATTTAACTGATTGCGTTTTGTAAGTCATTTATGGAACCAGAAGGTGGATGTGGATGCGGCTGTGGCAGAGGCCGTAGAGGTGGTTGTGTTAATGGTCGTGGTAACTTCGAAGAGAACTATGAGGAAGTCGGAGGCATGGATTATGCTGTACAAGCAATGGCTGATGTTGCTGATGCTATTGCACAACAAACTGCTACAATGGTTGCCCAGAATTTACAGGAACAACTTCGAGCGGAACAGGCCGAGGCGGCAGGTCTTACTGCTTTTAGACGCCAGAATCCTCCACAATTTCATGGAGATGTGGATCCTACAAAAGCTGATTTGTGGATTCAGGAGATAGAGAAAATATTTGAGTTGATTCATAGTCCAGAAGGAGTAAAGGTGCCTTATGCTACTTATCTGCTGTTTGGAGATGCTGAGTATTGGTGGAAGGGCACTAAGCAACTGCTGGAAGCAGAAAATCAGGAGATTACTTGGGAGATATTTCGGAACTTGTTTCTGAACAAGTATTTTCCTCAGAGTGCTCGAGCTGAAAAAGAGCAAGAATTTTTGCGTCTACAACAAGAGGATATGTCTGTTGGGGAATACGCGGCAAAATTTGAGTCATTTGCCAAGTATTTTCGCTTCTTCCAAAATAACCCGGATGAAGATTGGAAGTGTGAACGTTTTGAAACAGGATTACGATTCGAGATTAAGGAATTTGTTCTTCCGTTGGAAATTGGGAATTTCCAAGCTTTAGTTGAGAAATGTAGAAGAGTAGAACTGATAAGTAAAGGGAGAGATAATGGAGGGAATGTTGGAGGACCCTCTCGAATCAAGAACCAATGAACCAACGGCTAAGGGGAGAGTTTATACCATGAGTGGTGCCGAAGCTTCAAATTCTGAGTTTTGCCATCGCTAGCAATCCTTTAACTGAACTTTTAAATTCACGTGCGATGCAATTCTTTTCTTTTCTCAATAAATTGTGTGAAACTTTTGAGTTGTCTGTTTATTCCTTCTCATATGATGTGATCGTTTCAAAACCCCTTGCTGAACCAATTTTTGTGAAATTTTATATATGGGAACTATCCTATTTTGTTCAGGATAGACACTTTTATGATAAAAGAAGTTTCTTGATGAGACTTAGTCAATTCACTTTTACTTTTGGTGGAAGTGATCCAGTCTAAATTTTGTCGGACTGATGTTCTTTTAAATCGTTGTATAGTAAAGTTCTTGTGAAGAAAGAAACTTTATTAGAGTCATGTTTGTAAACATGCATTGGCCATGCATTTTTACACTCACGAACCTATTGAAGAATCTTTTTACATATTGGACACTTGTATCTTTCAGATTGATCAAATTATTCTTTGTGCTTTCTTGTGAAAGCAAAATCAAGAAATTTCTTGTCTTGAAAATCTCTTTTCAGATTATTGGGAGTAGGTTGACGAAGTCGACATCTTTTCACTGCTTAGGTCCACGGTGTAATGGAAAAACCAACAAAGGCGTGTATCAGAGGACTGATCCAACGTGATAAAGTAATCTTCCAACATCATTCTGAGCAAGGCTTACTTCGAGTGTTGGGATAAAGTTACATTTAGTGTTAAGATCCAAGTTGAAGTTAATGTTCAGTTTATCATCCTAAGTTAGATGGATAAAGAAGAATGGAATTGACCCTTAGAAGGTTAGCTGAGAGTAAGTGTAATACCTAAGTACGACAAGAGGTGAGTGGATTTTTATTAAGGTGTAGATGTGATTAGTTATCTGAGAATTTTCAGAAGTAAGATCAGTAAGTAAGATGATTTCGGTATATTTGTTATGATCGAGGTAGAGTTTACTAAAGGAACTAGGATAATGATAAAATGATCATCATTAAGATTTAATAGTATGATTGGAAGAAATTACAGAAAGATGTCTATGGTAGTTTTACCTAAGTTGAATGTGAATGGAAAAGAGAAGTTCTTGAGTAAAATTAAGTTGTTAGAAAAGTTCGAAAGCTAAGAGTTAGATAATTATGTTCTATATAATCCCTTTTGGTTTGATTGCATTAAGATATGCAATGAAGTTATTTTGAGGATAAGATGTGCGAGGTGATATCAAATTTGGGGTGGTGAATTATAATGAAGAGAAATTAAGACTATGATTAAATATTTTGAGTAAGGAATTGATACGTGGTGCTGTGTAGATATTGTTGGTATTAGTGATAATATTCAGAGTGAGATGATTTGAATAAAGGTTTATGGTGGAACCATGTTGATAAGAGAAGTGATTAAGTTTTGATTTTGTTTTTCGAGTATGATAGACTCTGATGAAATTTTGAGGATAGTACGGATATATAGAAATTACATAAGAATGAATTGTGTTATGGAATATAGAATAAGAGGAAAGAAGTGATGTGGAGGACAACGTAAAATCTTAAGGTTAAGAGGAGATTACAAAATCCTGTTTGGTTTCGAATGATGAAATTTCGAGGACGAAATTTTTTTTAGTGGGGTAGTAATGTAACACCCCGATTTTCGCTGCTTCGTAATATCGGTAATAAATATATAAATATATATTTTTATCCGAGACTTAGAAAATGATTTTGGATGAACCAAGGTCATTTCCTTGTTATACTTATTTTTATAAGGCTACGGGGAAGTTTTTGGTTGAAAATTCAGACGGAAGCCGGTCTGCTGTTTTCTGTGTTTTCACTGACAGTAAAAGTTTACTGCTCAGAAGACCTAATTTTGAGTCGTGAACGAGATGAAAAATATTTTTATCGTATTTACTACGATATTGGAAGTTTTGAAAATTCTAGTAAAAAAATTTAAATAATATATTTGTTGCGGATGTATACGTCGAGATGTCTCTAGGAAAAGCTTGCGCCAGATGAATCGAGGAGTCGGCAACGTAGAAGAGATGTTGGATTGACCGACTTGACGAGCATTTATGACGAGTTTATCCGTATCATAATGGCCATAATGGCACATTTATGACAAAGTTAATTTTTCCTATGAAATGACCAAATTGCCCTTGTCTTTTTATGACAATTTCAAACAAATGCCATTGGAAAAAGTTGACCAACTCTTGCCCAAAACCCACGGCTCCAATGCCTTCTTCATTAAGTTTGGTTTCTTCTTCATTTAAATAGGTTGTCTTCTTCATTAAGCCATTTTTCCATTTTCATGTTCTTTTGCTCCAAAGAGTTCATAATTCGTCAGATTTTGATTGGCAACTCTGACCATTTTCTATTCTGAATCTCGGAAAACTTTCAACATTAAAGTTGTTCATCTTTCTCTCTTCTTTCCAACTAGATAAAGATCATCCAAAACGGACAAGTATGTTGAGAGATCCACCCAAAATACTAAAACTGTTCTAAACCCTAACTATGTTCATCTTCTTCCTTAAGTTTCTCAAGAACACCATAAGAAACCTTGAAGAACATCATCCAAATCTTGATTTCCTTGAATCATCAAGAGGTAAAAACTTATTCTCTTTTCATTTGAATCATTTCTCTTCACAACTTTTGTAGATTCATGGCTAAGATTCATATGTTCTTCATTTGTTCAAAGTTCATGGAGTTAGATTCAAAAATTCATAACTAATTCTAGAAAACTCCTTTTGACATGAAACCAATTGCTATGATCTTATAATCATCTCTATTTTCATCATCTAGAAGCACAAGATCATGAGAAATTTCTTTCCCCAAAATCTGGTTAAGGCCGAACCTAGGTTAACTTTGTGTTCTTAGGTTTTGTTTCATTTTCATGACTTGATTCATGATTCAATCCTTTTGTATCTTGCTAGTTCTTGTATTCAAGTATATAGAAGATCAAAAAAATCAACCTTTAACCCATTGATCTCATCAAAACCGAAACCCTAGGTTTGAGTACTTAATGGTTTTGTGATTCAAAAGTTGTTTGTAACACTTGAATCAAACTTTAACCTTTGTATGTTGATTTAAATCCAAGAGTTGATGAAATTCCAAAACTTCTAGCCTATAGATCTTGAGGAAACCGAACCCTAGTTCTTAGAACTAGATGAGTTTTAGTTCATGTTCTTGATTCATAATCATGGTTAAAGTGTCTAATCATGTTTAAGTAACTTATGGATCATTAATCCTTAAGTTAACCAAATTTTAATTTTCCTAACCAAGAAAATTGGTTAACGCCGAAACCTAACCTCCATGAGCCAATTGTATTTTTGTTTGATTTAATTTATTTTGGTTGTAATTCGTTTGAAGGAAACAACTGAGTTAGCTGATTTACGCTGACAGAGAGAAATCGGATCGAGATCAGGAGACTAACAGAAACTGTAGTTAAATCTTCAAGAGGTAAGGGGGGTATGCCTGAGGAGTTTAAGATAATCTCATGTTTGTTTGTGGAGTCATTTATTAATTTTCTGCATAAAATATTTTATTATATTGTACTGTTTACTATTAATTGTTAGATTGATGTGATGCTTATCTGAGTAATTGAATTGATGTGATGTGTGGATTTACATGATTATAATTATTTGTTTATATTATAATTGTGATGTATGTCATGAATTGATATATGCCATGCTATTATGTGATTGGAATTTATCTGCTGTTGAGTGTTGGACTGAGTAACCTGACATTGATCAGTGTTAAAATTTTTAATTAAGGATAAAAACCTTAATAAGCTTGGATAATTAATCAGAGGGATTAATTTGGGAGATTTTGAGAAAAATGAAAAAAATTATTATTTTAATAATATTTTGTGGAAACAGTGTAAATAAGTCATAGTAAGGGCGAAACCGTGAAATTTTTTTACAGGCTCTAATTTTTATATAATAAATTCAATTTTATTATAAAATGTTATTTAAAGTGATTAAGTTCCGAAAATAATATTTATAGCAGTCAGAACAATTACTTCTGATAGAAAAGTGATACAAGTTATTTAATATTATTAAATATTAAATATTTAATTATTTAAATTTTCGAAATTTATTTATTAAATTTTTTTTTTGTTTTGTTGACCTTTATTGAAAATTTATTTCTGAAGTGAAACAATTTAGAAATGAAAGGAATTTATCAATTATTTTCAAGATTTATCAACGTTTTAACAGAAAAAGGATTTCTGTAAAATTATTTTATTCAGTGAAGTTATTCCGGTTACTTGGATAAGTGACCGAGGTTTTGTTTTGGTCTTGATTTTCACTGAGCGAAATGTTTTACAAGCAGATAAATAAGCCTAGAAACCGAGACGTCGGGGTTCTAGTGTTGTATGGACACGTAGATCAAGGATCTGTGTCATGGGACGGAGTGTCCTGCAAAGTGGTTGTTTTTGGACTGTGTGTCCTAAGTTGATGTGGACAGTGTGAGTTCCATATCCACGAGCCTAAAACTGGTGCATCGGTTTAAGGGCATCGTGATTGAGCATTCGGACTGTATGTCCTATGTTGAGATTAAAAGATTTGGACTGTGTGTGTCCTGTATTTGTTTTAAGTGAAAACTCTTAATTAAAAAAATTAAGCATGGTCGTTAAACTTTGTGCTTCGACAGGGAAAGATTATTAAGACAAAGAAAACAAAACGAGAATAAAAGTTTTTCTCATGCATTCAATGGCAATTGTGTCATGTGATTATGGGCATTGAATCAAGAGTGGATCAATGTATATGGCAGACGTGTCAGGAGATGATGATCATTGTGTTATGTATGGACCAATGAGTTACCATGTGTATGACTACAACAATGGTTGGAGAGTTGTCACAAGGGGCCGTATGACTAAGCTGCAATAGCTGTTTGAGTGGATATCATACGAGGTCGGATAATATTTGTGCATAGCTGCAATAGCTGTTTGAGTGGTTATAGCACAAGTGACTCTGTACATAACTGCAATAGCTGTTTGAGTGGTTATGTATCTCTGTACAACTGCAATAGCTGTTTGAGTGGTTATCACAGAAGGGTCGTGTGAACAATTGCAAAAGCTGTTTGAGCATTGGTCACATGTGATTGAGATGGATTATCCCGGCCGGTGTATCTCGTGTACAAGCGCAATAGCTTGTTTGATTGGTTGTCACAGAGGTGTCATGTGAACAGTTGCAATAGCTGTTTGAGCACTGGTCACATGAATGTGCCGCTATTTCCTAACTGGAATGGGGGAATAGTGTCATTGCTTTGCATGAGCATCCTAACGGGAATGGGGATGTGCACAATTGTGTCGTTGCCGGGAATGGGGATGTGCACAATTGTGTCGTTGCTTTGCATGAGCATCCTAACGGGAATGGGGATGTGCACAATTGTGTTAGGTGCTGGCATGAACATCCTATCGGGAATGGGGATGTGCACCATTGATTTTTCTTGGGCATTGTTTTGTTCGTTTTTACAATGTGCCATGTGCGAGCCTGATCAGCTTGAAACGAAACAGAAAGTTGTGGGATCTCCGGAGATTAGGTATCAAAATAGAGTTGAATATTGAAGTGTCATGCATTTTTATAAAATGACGATGACTGCCGGGTATGATACCCTGTGAAATAAATCATTCTGTTGTTTTAAGTTAATTTTATTATGTTGTGAATATTTGGTAATTGCTATTTGAGAGTCGTGCATGGGGTTGTCTTATTAAAACTCATATATTGGAAACTCACCCTTACAAACATATCAGGTTTATGTTAGACTAAGGTAGTACTTCGGTACACTAGTACGGATGAAGCAAAGGAATTCACTAAGTCGTTCGAGGACTTAACTACTAGATGTTTGAAGAGGTATGCGTCGGTGGAAATGTCACGAGGATAATAATTCAGGATCTACATCAAGTACGTACCAGACTTTGATCGTGGAGACATCTTTATCGCCTCTCTGATTTCTTACCGATTTTCTGGTAGATTAGGAGTTTATATGTTTTGATACTTCCATAGTTCCGAAAGTAGAGGTATCCTCACCGGATATTTCGATAGGTTGGGAAAACTATGGTGGTCTTTCCAACAATGATTATTAGTACTGACCAGCTATAGGACTTTTGGGTATCGTATAAAGTAGTGGTACTTGGTTAGTCTGGACGTTTGATTATTGAAAGTCATTCTTTTGAGTTGTAATTCCATATTACCACTACGTTACAATTACTCCTTTATTTTCTTATGTTAAGTCTTTTGGAGATGACCTGTTATGTGAAGGTCTACGTGTAAAATTCTCATGATACCTATTTATATTATGTTAATGGTGTTGGATTATATATATGGAGTAAAAGAAAAAGAAAAATTTTATCACTAATTTTGAAAGGGATTAATAACTAGAAAATTATATTTTCCGAAAGCAACCAGCAAAACTATTTTATTGAGTGTATTTCCGCAATAAGTTACGTAAATGTGATAACCTGAAAATGGGGTGTCACAGCGACAGAAAAAATTACTTTTGGAACATCGAATTGTGTTTGGTTGAAATTCAATGTGGATATATAAAATTGTGTTTAGATGTGGGTAGAATTAATTTTAAGAAAAAGTAAGAATTTCTGGTTTTTCTGTTGAGTGCAATTGATTTTAGGTATGATACTCACAAAATTAATTCTTTAAACTTTTACACATCGAAAGTGATTTCACTTTTATTATCCATACAAAACTAATTCTTTTAAATTCACTTTTTAAAATATCAGTATAAAACTTTGCTTAGCAAAATAAAAAAACAAATATGTATCAAACACAAAATTACTATTTTAACTCCGAATTCTTTAAAATCATTTTTTTAACAATAATTTCTCAACTGATTAGGCGGGATGTATATCGAACAACTATTGTTTTGGCTTCAATGACTCAAGAGAGGGGGTGAATTGAGTCTACTTAAAATTTCTTCTCACAAAACTTTAGTTTTCAGATTTTTGGCCTCAGGATCTTTTGCAAAATCAATGAAAGTCTTTTTATGAAATATTGAATAGAAGGTGATGAGGATAAGAAAGATTAATTCGGAATTAATAGATCACAGAATAGGTTCAGGTTCAAAACTCAGCAATAACAAAATACAGAAACTGATTAAACCTTCAAAGATTAAGAACAAGTTATGCAAGTTTCAGATACAAGCATTAACAATCAAGAACAAACTTGCAGGTTTCAGTTTCAGTATATGATCAGTTTTAGTTCAGTTTCAGCAATCAAGAATGGTTTTGATCAACTCAGTTTTGAACACAGATAACACAGACTTGATTACAATCAGACTCAGGTTTCAATGCAGTTTATACAGATCAAGAACAAATTATATTGAACTTAAAACATCAAAACAACGGGTTCTTGAATATAAACAGAAAGTAAAAGAGTTTGAGTTTAGAGATACCACACAACCAGATTTATCCTGGTTCAGTCACCACCACTATGACCTACATCCAGTCCCCTCTCCACCTGTGGGTTTTCACACACTAACACAACAAGCTTTAGCCAGGTAGCTTGAAAAACCTTTACACCACAGAGCACTCCTTCACCTCGAGATACCACACTCTTGTGAAGAGCCTCAATGTTCTTCCTTAGGGATACATCACCCTAATCACTCAGAGAGACTCCCTCTCTCTTTACAATCAAATAAACAAAAAATTGATTCCTAACTCTCAATAGTCAGATAAACAAATTGAAGCACTTATGAGAACGAAACATTATTTTCACAATAAGCTCAAGAAAGAAGATGAATGATATGTGTATTGTTCTGTTGTTATGAACTGATATTATATGATATCGAAAGTGTTCCTTTGATCCCTCTTTATATAGAAAACAAGTTATAGTCGTTGGGATCAATTAAAACAGATTTGAGTCTGATAACAGAATCTGTTTTCTTGATTATGGTTCTTGAAATAAGATTCTACATCGGTTCTTATAGCATTCGCGTCCATCTTGAAAATAAGTGCATCCATCTACCCACTTCATTGGACGAAGCTTCTTAGAAAGTCCAAAGACTTGTGTGGCCAAGCGCTTCTGTCACTTTAGTGGACGAGCGCTTCTGTCACTTTAGTGGACGAGCGCTTCTGTCACTTTAGTGGACGAGCGCTTGTATCACTTTAGTGGACAAGCGTTACTGTCACTTTAGTGGACGAGCACTTCTGTCACTTTAGTGGACGAGCGCTTCTATCACTTTAGTGGACGAGCGCTTCTGTGACTTTAGTGGACGAGTGCTTGTATCACTTTAGTGGACGAGCGCTTCTGTCACTTTTAGTGGACGAGCGCTTCTATCACTTGTGTTGGACGAGCGCTTCTATTACTTGTGTTGGACGAGCGCTTCTATTACTTTATTGGACGACTGCTTCTTATTTCCAAAAAACATTTTCATTAACGAAAACTTATTCCTTTTAATACAGGTCATGAAAATTGATTTTCTTCATGCATCTTTTTAATTGAGCTATTTTGTGACTAAGAGATTTCTTTCTCTTACAAATCATCTAAGACTTAACTCTAAAATTCTCCGTTAAGCTTGGTCTTAATGATCCTTGATATTTGTCTTTGCTCTTTGATTTCTGTATGCAGCTCCTTAATTCCTTCAAGTTCTTCCTTGAATATTTCCCTTAAATTGTATTTGTCATATATCAAAATCTCTAAGTAATTGAGTCTTACAACAACTTCAATTTTAATTTGGACAAAAAAAATCTTTTTTTGGTGTGAGTATTACTCATCATATTTGTATTCTTTAGTCAGTAAAAAATATATTTATTTAATTCAAGTGAAACATCGAAACTATATTATTATGAGAGAATCATAAAGTATAAAACTTATATATTGCCGATAGGGGTTGGCACATCTGATCAAGCCTTTCGCTCACACTAGCTGTGACAAGAATTCGATTCCTAGATCTCTCATGTTGGTAGGCAATATATAAATTCCACTATAAATACTCGCTGAGGTTGGTGATATTCCCTGACCTTGCAAGTGGGTGTGCCTTCTCCCAATCTAAACTTTATTATATATATAAAAAAACTCATATTATATTTGATATTGGCTTTTATTTTTGACATTATCTTCATTTTCTGATGTTTGGTGATGAGTGTGATTTCAGCGCATATTTCATTATCATTTTGCATGCATTTTTCATATAGTTTAGGCATAATTAGTTTGATTTTGGATAGTTTTCCCTTTGAACTGGTAAGGCGGTTTCGTGGTGTTGTTTTGCAGAAATCAATGAAAAAATGCTCAGGATCGGCCATGATTGAGCTTGGATGAAAATAAAGCTTGAAAAGGGAAGATAAGGTGCCAAGAAGAGCCCATCACGGCCTGGCCGTGATGACCATCATGACCATGATCAAGCAAAGCTGAAAACCAGAAGGCAAAAGTCAGAAACTGTCACGGCCTGGCCGTGATGCCCATCACGACCGTGACACGTTAATGGAACCAGACCCCTTCTAGGCAGAATCTATCACGGCCTAGCCGTGAGGAGAATCACGACCGTGATGAAGCAAAAAGTGAAGAGGCGCCCAGGGCAGAACCCGTCACGACCTGGCCGTGATGGCCATCACGGCCGTGACGCGCGCCTATTCTATAAAAACGCATCTGGGCAGAACAGAAAGGGTATCCTGAATCCTAAAAACATACTCTCTGGCTGCTGTGGTTGCTGTGGATCCTTCCATGGAGTTCTGTCCTTCCCTTATTCCTATTTCTTTTCTTTTGGTTTTCTTTGTGATTATATGTAGCTAAACCCCCTTTTGTTAGGGTTAGATGATGACTTTTCTGAACTTGATTGTCTCATGATTTGATTGTAATACAAATTCCTATTTCTTTATGAGTATTTGATTCCATGCTTATTGCTTTCCTAGGTTTGATCATCCTTGGAATGATTTGTTGCTTTGATAGACAATTGAAAGATTGATGTTAAGGCATGCTCATGAATCAAATGCCAAGTAGTTCATGAACCTAGACATAGTTCTTTGGGTGCTTGCAATCTTATAAGTCTTGGTTCTTTATGCAAAATCTCATGTTAATCCACCTAAGACATTAGGGTTTAATTTGGGGTTTTAGGCTCAATCCACCTAAGACATTAGGGTTTGAGTATTTCAGAAGATTTGATTGTCATAAATGAATTAGGAATTATGTTATTAACCATTTCATTGCAATCAAGGGAGGATTAGTATAGCCTAACCCTGGGAATTTTACCCATTTGTTAAACACATCTCTGTTTGCTTGTTAAGTGTTTGTGAAAATTCCTAAAAGAACAAAAACATTTTATTCTCGTTTGTTTTGTTACATGTTTAGAACTCCCTTCCATCCAAACGATCGTCTAGATAGTAGTCCAATTTGCGAAGTGGTACTTGTCCACGATCCCTGAGAACGATATCCGGTCTCACCACCGTATTACTTGTTTGCGACTAGGTATACTTGCCGAAATCGTATCAAGTTTTTGGCGCCGTTGTCGGGGATTGGCTTTGCCAATATTAGTAGTAACAAATGAGACAACTAATTTAGACATTTTTATTTTTATTTCTTGTGTATATTTGATTTTTTTTCTTTTGAAGTTCTGTTTGTTCAAGGTGGACTGCAAATCATGGAGACTTATTATTTTCCAGCCTTGGATGGAGTTACAAAATATTCCTTTGGGCCTAATGTAGTCTTGGGAGACTACGGGCTCTAGGGATATCAATGCCCTTATACACAAGCATATAGTGTAATCATGAAGCATGAGGAGGAATGGGAATGGAATGAGCAAACACCTTTGAAATCTGCTCTAGAGCAATATTCCCAAGAGCTATCCATCTCTGAGGCCAAAGCAAAAGCCGATTGTGACTGTATCAAAGCTCTGATGCAAAACTTCAAAACGCAAGTTGAGGATATTTGCAAACAATTAGTACAAGAGCCACATACAGCACAATTTGAGCAAAATCTGGTTTTTGGGATAGTTCAAAGTGCAGATGAAGTGGTAGTGGATTTCACCATGCCTGCCAAGCAACCTGAATTTGCTGCATTGGAAAAATATGTTGGCTTACATGCATGTGTGGACACTGGAAAGTTAGTCCCTTCCACTTGTCTATCAAACTTCCTCGTGAAAACACCATTTGACCCGTGAGGAAGTAAGTTCAATATTGTAGAGGTCAATGGAGTTTTCACACACTTGATAGGAGGAAGTAAGGCTAGAGTCATATTGCTTCGGCAATCGCCACTCCACAGACCATGGGATCCGGGAGGAGGATCCTAGCCTGTCAAGCTAGTGACGTTAAAGAAGCGCTTACTGGGAGGCAACCCAAGTTTTCTTAACCCTTCTCTTTAGTTATTTTCATTCATTTTTTTTTCAATTGTTTTTTATTCTTACTCTTGAATAATTTGAGAAGATCAAGAGGAAGAAGATGATAAATTAATAAATTTGTTAAGTGTTTTCTGGCTAATAAAGCAGATGAGCAGAAAGAGCAGGGAGAAACAAAGTCAGCAACCATCACGCCCAGGCCGTGACACTGGTCACGGCCGTGACGAGCTAGCCATGAAGACCAGAAAGGATCACGGCCTACTCGTGATCAGCATCACGGGCGTGATGGAAGGACCCTGAAGACTAGAGAGCATCACGGCCTAGCCGTGATGGTGGTCACGACCGTGACAGGCCAACAACTATGGACCAGAATTGATCACGACCTGCCCGTGATGAGCATCACGGCCGTGACCCACTTTCCAGCCTCCCTGTGACTAGGCATGTGATCCAGCACCCGTTACCGCCTCGGTGAGTGTTCCATTTATTTTATTTTTTCTTTTCTTTTTTTTCCTCTCTTTGACTTGATTATTTACATTGGGGACAATGTAAGTTTTAAGCTTGGGGTAGGGGTATTTTTGCATATTTTTGAATTTTTGCATTTTTGCATGTTGCATTCATATAGGCATAGTTTTGCATGATCACATGATTCGATTGCCCTTGCTTAGATTGAGCACCCAATTGTGAGAGCTTAGTGCCAAATAATTTGAGATAGTGAATTTTTGAACCCAATTTTTTTTTATTCTTGTGATAAGGCTGCAAATAATAATTCTGGAGATGATCTTTGATAGTTGATAATTAGCATGTGGTTTTGTAGAATTGTGTTTCTCATTGATTTTTGAACTACAAAATGTGAGATTCTTGAGCTAAAAAGGGGTACTCATTAAATCTACCCCATTCTTTGTGATAGAGTATTATTCCTCTTGGATTGTATTTCTCTAGAACTTGACTTGAAACCATTTTGAAGCTTAAAATTTTTTTAAAACATTTTTGAAAATGATTGAGGCACTAGGCATTTTTCCGGCCTTCTGAGCTTTGATTGATTAAATGCTACCCCTTAGTTGCCCAATTTTGACCCTGGAAGAATAAAATACTTTCCTTGGTCCCTTGAAAAATTTTGATGAATGATGCTTGATGAGAGACCTTCTAAAGTATTGTACAAAAAGGGTGAAAAGGTAGTTGAAAAAGTATGGGATGAGAAAGTAAGAAAAATATTTCTCTTGGATTGAAAATCTCCCCTTCTCCAAAAAGAAAAAGAAAACAAAAAGAAAAAGAAAAAGAAAAAGAAAAAGAAAAGAAATATAAATAGAGAAGGGGATGACAAAAAGAAATGAGAAATAAAACAAAAAGAAAGGAAGAAAGGTGGAAAAATAAATCAAAACCCAAAAAGGTATTTTAGAAGGTCATGCTTTGCAATGCTTGAAAATTTTGTGTAGCCTTTTGAAATTTCCTTTCTTTGATTTCCCCACCTAACAATTAATCCCATGGCCCCGTTACAACCAAAGTAAGACCTCTTGATTCTTAGGTGTTTTCATTAATAAAGTAGAGATTTGGTTGATAGTCAAGCTTATGGTAGAATTCATTCCTTGAGGAAATTGAGCGAATTATCCTATAAACCTAAACACTTGAGTGAGGTGAGAAAGAGTGCCCGAATCAGTGAGAATATGAGTCTAGGAACCCTAAGCTTCTAATTGGACTTGGAATTGATTGTCTCTTGCTGAATTATTTGAAAATGCCTGTCACTTGGATTAGTTGCTAGGGTTCTTGGTTCACTATCCATGCTCTGATTATTCATATCTTATGGCCTTAGTGATTGCTTGAGGACAAGCAAAGTCTTAAGCTTGGGGTGATTTGATGAGTGTGATTTCAACGCATATTTCATTATCATTTCGCATGCATTTTTCATATAGTTTAGGCATAATTAGTTTGATTTTGGATAGTTTTCCCTTGGAACGGGTAAGGCGGTTTCGTGGTGTTGTTTTGAAGAAATCAATGAAAAAATGCTCAGGATCGGCCATGATTGAGCTTGGATGAAGATAGAGCTTGAAAAGGGAAGATAAGGTGCCAAGTAGAGCCCATCATGGCCTGGCCGTGATGACCATCACGGTCATGATCAAGCAAAGCTGAAAAACAGAAGGTAAAAGTCAGAAGCTGTCACGGCCTGGCCGTGATGCCCATCACGGCCGTGACACGTTAATGGAACCAGACCCCTTCTAGGCAGAATCTATCACGGCCTAGTCGTGAGGAGCATCGCGGCCGTGATGAATCAAAAAGTGAAGAGGCGCCCATGGCAGAAGCCGTCACAGCCTGGCCGTGATGGCCATCACGACCGTGACGCGCTCCTATTCTATAAAAACGCATCTGGGCAGAACAGAAAGGGTATCATGAACCCTAAAAACATACTCTCTGGCTGTTGTGGTTGCTGTGGATCCTTCCATGGAGTTCTGTCCTTCCCTTATTCCTATTTCTTTTCTTTTGGTTTTCTTTATGATTATGTGTAGCTAAACCCCCTTTTGTTGGGGTTAGATGATGACTTTTCTGAACTTGATTGTCTCATGATTAGATTGTAATACAAATTCCTATTTCTTTATGAGTATTTGATTCCATGCTTATTGCTTTCCCAGGTTTGATCATCCTTGGAATGATTTGTTGCTTTGATAGACAATTGAAAGATTGATGTTATGGCATGCTCATGAATCAAATGCCAACTAGTTCATGAACCTAGACATAGGTCTTGGGGTGCTTGCAATCTTATAAGTCTTGGTTCTTTATGCAAAATCTCATGTTAATCCACCTAAGACATTAGGGTTTAATTTAGGGTTTTAGGCTCAATCCACCTAAGACATTAGGGTTTGAGTATTTCAGAAGATTTGATTGTCATAAATGAATTAGGAATTATGTTATTAACCATTTCATTGCAATCAAGGGAGGATTAGTATAGTCTAACCCTTGCAATTTTACCCATTTGTTAAACACATCTCTGTTTGCTTGTTAAGTGTTTGTGAAAATTCCTAAAAGAACAAAAACATTTTATTCTTGTTTGTTTTGTTACATGTTCAGAACTCTCTTCCATCCAAACGATTGTCTAGATAGTAGTCCAATTTGCGAAGTGGTACTTGTCCACGATCCCTGAGAACGATATCCGGTCTCACCACCGTATTACTTGTTTGCGACTAGGTATACTTGCCGAAATCTTATCATTTGGATATATATTTCAATAAAATTTAACAAAAAATGGTTATCATGTCCGACGTTGAAAAAATAAAGATAATGATATCTCAAATAACTAAAGTGATTAAACAACAATATATAGTTTACCTAAGAAAACTATATAATTGAAAAGTATAGTGAGAGTTAACAATATACATGAAATTAAACATGTAACTAAGGACTTACAGAATCAATCTACTTGATTGGACTGCATGAATGTATATCGATCCGGATAAGAATTGTCTGACGTTAAATATTTAACGTCACCTAACTTTAGCCAATTATAAACCGTTAGATGAATCCAACGTATTAGAATAATGAATAGATTTTTAATGATAAAACAAAATATTAGAGAACTAAGAAAATACTTAAAAATACTAGAAAAATCAGAACAAAATAATCATGTTATTCATCAACAAGATTTGGTTAGAAAAAGAATAAAAAGATTAAAACAAGAATTAGAAAAATACATTGGATAATGGGACTATCCGAAGAATTAGAAGGAGGATTCAAAGAATTAGAAAGAATCATGAAAGAAATTAATAAAAATATTATTCAATTAATTGAAAATACAGATAAAATTGCAAATTACACTTGCAATAAAATACAAAAAGGAAAAGATGGAATAGAAAACATTAAAGAAACCTTAAATAATATTAATAAAGGAAAAGAGATAGATAAAAATGAGGATATTAGTAGAATAAAAATTATTTTAGAACAACTAGAAAACCTTTTAGTATATGAAGAAAACAATAGATGTATAACAAAAAATGAACTAGAAGAAATTTTAGGAGGTAAGAAATTAAAAGGAATAATAATTAAACAAGAACCAGAACAAGAATCTTCATGGATACCTACACCTGTATCTTCATGGAGGGGATAAAAGAAGAATATATGGAAACATTAAGAAAATCAAATGATTTAGAAGAAATCCAACAATTATTAGAACAACTCAAAATAGTTGAAGAAGAAAATAATCAAATATACAACATCGAAAAGATTGATAAAAAAGACATAGAAAACAAAGAAAATGAGGAAATAATCTTAAATTATAGTTCCTCTTCAGAATCTGAAGAAAACCATATAAAAATGGAAAGAGGAGAATATAGCGGAAAAAGTCCTAAAAGAAAATGGGAAGAATATAAATATACACCTGAAGGAGCTTGGGATAAATATGAAACAGAAGCTATGTATAATAAAGGATATGCAAGAAAAAATAATAACAAATGGACAAAAGTTCAAGAAGAATTTAAACCTCGATACCATAATACAGGAAATATATTTGACCTTGACTGTACTAGAAATAAAGAAGATGTATTATTAAGATGGACGAATGAAATAATCCTAATGATCCCAACTGACGAAAAATTTAAACAGCTAAACTTTATAGAAACCAAAAATTTTGTGACATTCAAAACAACAGGGAATGTACAAAAATTTCTAATAGGAATTAAGGATACAAAATGGATTAACTTCGGAAGAATGGTAGATAATAGCGCAGACTATGTTAAATTAATAATGACTCTAATACACCAAGAATTTTTAGGATATAATTTAATGGAACAAAGAGAAAAGACAAATAAAACTCTAATTGAAAATGCCAAGTCACATCTTAATAGAATGCAAATATGTGATATGTGCCAGATTGAAAGTTTCATCTGCGAATATCAAAAATACTATTATCAATTAGATGAAGAATCTAAAGAAATATATAAATATGTCTTTATAGATAAATTACCATATCCATTAAATTCAAAAATTAATAAGCTTTGGGAATCAAAACCCGAAGAAACAGCAAATACTTTAGGAGGAGTTATTAAGCTCTTATATCAAGAACTTAAAGAACAATGTTTAAATAGAGAAACAATTAGACAACTGAATAGAGGAAGTACTGTCATTTGTTGTGACATCCCAGAGATAGAAAAACCAGGGAAATATGGTTGTGATAAAATAATAAAAAGAAAGAAAAAATATTACAAAAGACCAAATCTACGAAAGACTTATTCTAGAAAGAAAAATTATTACAAAAATAATAAAAAGAAATATTTCAGAAGGAAATACTGCCCAAAGGGAAAGAAAAAATGCGTATGTTGGATATGTAATGTCGAAGGACATTATGCTAATGAATGCCCTCAAAGGAAAGAAAAAGATTTTAAGGAAAAATCAAAAATAATAAAACAAGTTTTCCAGATATATGAACTTGAACTGTTAGAAGAAGAACTAAGTACTTCGGAAATAAGTATATACGAATATACAGAAGATGAATTATCTTCAGAAGAAGGAGAATTTGAAT
The DNA here is from genome assembly GCA_030762895.1 of Sophora flavescens. Lineage (NCBI taxonomy): Eukaryota > Viridiplantae > Streptophyta > Magnoliopsida > Fabales > Fabaceae > Sophora > Sophora flavescens. The sequence continues at coordinate 125,524,698 of CM061062.1, read as the reverse complement.
AGTACCTATATAAAAATATTAATAGAGAAAAGTAAAAATGTAACAGAAGCCTATATAGACACTGGAGCAAGTCTTTGCCTTGCAACAGAAGCATTGATTGATAATTGGGAAAGATTAGAAAAACCATTAAAAATACAAATTGCTGATGGATCAATACATTCGTTGTATTGGATAGCAAAAAGAATTACTTTGATAATACAAGAGAAAATATTTATAATACCAACAATATATAAACAAGAAACAGGAATAGATATAATTAGTGGCAATAATTTCTTACGATTATATCAACCGTTTTGTCAATATTTAACATATATTACTTTGAGAACCCCATACATTTCTCAAAAACAAAAACGAGAGATTATCAAAATACCAATTATCCATACTTCTACATGTACTTATTCATCAAAGTTTCAACAGCTGAAACATGGTGAGATTATTAGCTTAATTTGTACAAAAATTCGCCATATATTAGTAAATTTAGAACCAAATCGAATAATACCAGCTCACATAGAAGAACTTTTAAATAAGGTTTGTAGTGAAAACCCTTTAGACCCAAGAATTAACAAAAATACTGAATTGGTTGAATTAAAATTAAAAGACCCCACAAAAGAGGTAAAATGTAAACCAATGATTTACACAAAACAAGATAGAGATGAATTTGAAAAAGACATTGATGAAATGAGTAAAAAAGGACTAATTAGACCATCGAATAGTAAACACTCAGCACCAGCTTTTTATGTAGAAAATCATAATGAAATAAAAAGAGGTAAAAGAAGGATGGTAATTAATTACAAACAAATTAACGATGCCATGGAAGGAGATGCCTATTTTCTTCCAAGAAAAGATTTAATTATTGAAAGGATTAGAAACATGGATTGGTTTAGCACCTTTGATTGTAAATCAGGTTTTTACCAAATTAGATTGACAGAAGAATCTAAGGCACTAACAGCATTCAGTTGTCCTCAAGGTCAATATGAATGGAATGTACTCCCAATGGGATTAAAGCAATCACCTGGAATCTTCCAGCGGAGAATAGATTCAATTCTTAAAGAATTTAAAGACTTTTGTCTTATTTATATTGATGATATATTAATCTTTTCAAACAAAGGATTAGATGATCACTTTAAAAAGATAGAATTCGTTCTTAACAAATGTTATGAACATGGAATAGTCTTAAGCAAGAAAAAAACTGTCCTAGCCCAGAATAAAATTAATTATTTAGGTTTAGAAATCGAAAAAGGGAAAATAATAATGCAACGACATGTACTAGAGAAACTTCAAAATTTTCCAACAACATTAAAGGATAAAAAGGATTTGCAAAGATTTCTTGGACTACTAACATATATTTCAAATGAAGGTTTTATCAAAAATCTTGCAGCAGAAAGAAGAATCCTTCAACAAAAATTAAAGGAGGATGCCCACTGGACTTGGACTGATGAGGATGATAGACTTATCATAAAAATGAAAGACTTATGCCGGGATCTTCCTGAGCTATATCATCCATCAGATGACGATATAATAATTATTGAGACTGATGCCTCAAATGACTGTTGGGGAGGTGTTATGAAAGCAAAACCCCCTGGATACAAAAATGAATTACTGTGCCGATATATGTCAGGAACTTTTTCAGATAGTGAGATTAATTATCCCACTCATGAAAAAGAGACACTGGCTTTGATCCGTATGTTGGAAAAGCATCGGATTTATATACTGGATAAGGACTTTATTGTCCGAACCGATTCTACTTATGTTGCAGGTTTTAAGAACTTAAATCATAAAGGAACTTACAAACAAGGACGATTGATTAGATGGCAAATGAAGCTTGCCAAATATAATTACTCAATCTCTCATATTAAGGGAGACAAAAATGTTCTTGCCGATATTTTATCAAGATAATGGAGCAATCAACAGCTGAAGACATAATGAAGCAGATTCAATATCAAGAAATGCTCGAAAAGCAGAAGATAATGGAGCTTGACTTGATCAGAACAAATATTGAAGTACTAAAGTTTCAATTACAAAGAATGCCTATCAAAGAAGATCCTATGAAAAACATAAAAACAACAGGTACAGGAAAGCACTAATGAAAAATGGTACACCATTTTTAATGGACCACACCCCGGTGTTTATAATGAATGGCACAAAGCAGCCCCTCACTGCATTGGAATTTCCAGAGTCCATCACAAGGGATTTCGTACCAAAGAAGAAGCAGAAAAGGCTTTGATAGACTACCAGAAAGAACAAGACAAGGGCAAAGAAGTTTATCTTGGCCCAAGAACTTTCTCTGAAACCATAAAGACTCCACCAGCCCAAAAAACTTCATTAAGAATACTTGGAAGAATTCCTTCTTCAATTGATGATTACCAAATCCCTTCAAGAAAAATCATGAACTTCAAGTTCAATTTTCCAAAGAAAAATTTCTTGAAAACCTAAAAAGACTGACCAACTGGTCCGAAAAAGAAAAAATTAATTGTTTTTACATGGTCAACCGAAATATTTTCGGAGTTAAGACCGTAATTACTCCCGGAGCAACATCGATTCTTACATTTAATATGTTCCAGTTTGGACTTATTGAATGTCTCTACCTCAATCAAGACTTGGAAGAAATCAAATTATTTCCATATAATTTGAAGGAAGCCATCCAGAACTATCAAAAGAATGTCGCAAGGGATAGAACTATTTTTTTGAAGTTCTATTCAACCTACCCAAACTTTGTCACCAAACAACCCACAAAGAATTTAATTTTCATTGGAGTAAGTAATAATAGTTTCTCCATGCGAGATGAACCTACTGGAGAAAATTACAGTGAAGAAAAGATTGTTACAATCCTAGCAAATCAACTAGCGAGTATCTTTACTCAATGTCAAATAATTGGTAAAGACTCTTTCATAAAAGCCATGTACAAACGTCCACATACTTTGCTACTCAGCAAGACTAGTGGAAAATTGATTAGAGAAAGGGACCTAGCACTACTGACGAACTTTGAATTACCATTCTACACGTTACAAGGACTTTCAATGAATTACCAACCAGCTGTCCTTGACTTGTTGTGCTCAATGATTAAGGAGAATGGCAATCACGCGTGTGAAAGATGCGTGAAGCAAAAAGACTGTCGGCAAGATGATAAAGATTCAGACAAAGCCATTATTGAAGAATGACGTAAGCACTGACGTCATCAAGCATTATTGGAAGGATGACGTAGGCAATGACGTCATCATGAATTATTAAAATGTCTGATTGATTGTAATAGTTCAGGGACTTTTTTGTAAATTACTATGCCCTTCTACTTGTATAAATAAAGCCCTCGGAGGCAAAAGAAAGAGAGCATCTGAAAGAAAGTTTCAATCTCTCTCTTCTCTCTGAGAAGTTCTAAGCTATGCTTAGCGATTCCTTGAGTGTGGAATCAACCTTGTTCTATGTACTTCACTACTGTTTATAAATAAACAAACATTACTTTCATATATTCCTCTACTTCACCTTCATTACTTTACTTCCAACTACTCGTTAAAATCCAACTTGAAATAGACGGAAGCTGCGGTGGACCAAGAAACCCAGAATTACTTCAAAACACCAGATCAGGTATGACTCAGAAACCATTTAGTTTTATTCAGTTTATACTAGAAATCAATCATGTCTGAAATAGAAAAGGAAATAATTAATAATACTGATGTAGAACATTTACAAATTACTGAAGAAGACGGAAACTATGAAGGAAGTATTTTAATAGATCCGAAATTATTTCAAAAGATTCAGAAGGAGGACTTGAATTTCTCTAAAGATGCAAATATGAAAAAATTAGGAGGAATAATGAAACGTTTCAATCAAAAAGAAAATATAATATATTATGGGAAAATAATTAATGAGACACCAATAGATATATCTGAAACACAAGGAAACACATGCATACAACTATTAAATAAGAAAAAATTGATTGAGTTAAAGAGGAATTTAAAAAAGGAATCACATAGAAAGAAAATAGGTTATATTCATATAGGAGCAATACAAGTCCTAATTAAGGCAACCTTTCAAGAAGGAATAGATTCACCAATCGAATTAGTTCTAAAAGATGATAGAATAACAGATCCTAAGGATAAAATATTAGGATTAATCGAAGGAAACTTAGCGTACGTTAAGTTAAAATTCGAAATACACCCAAATATTGGAATACCATTAGACACCCAAAGATTAGATCAAACTCTAACTATGGAACATAGATTTTTAAGAAATAATTTAATGAGATCAGGAGATAAGATTTTCTCAATTACTTATTGTGTCAATTATGCACTAACAAACTCACATCATAGTATTACGTTTAGAAATAATAACAGAATAGATATACCAATACTTTTCGAGGAAATAGGAAAAATTTATTATCCTAAAAGAAATGACTTAACAGAATTAGGAATTTCTATAAGAAATCCAAAATCACTAAGTTTTAGGCAGATCCCTAAACCAATTACTTTCCCAGAAACAGAAGAAAATAAAGACGAAAATATAGATAAATTATCAAATCAAGTAAGAGATCTAGCCCAATATTTGAGAAATAGAATATGAACAAAGAAAAAGAATTAAGAAATATTTATGAAAAATCTTATAATAAAATAAATCAAGATAAAAAGAATATAAAAGACTTTATGAATATTTATGATAATCATCTTAAAAGAAATAAGCAAGATAAAAACCGAAAACAGATGGCAAAATATATTATAGAAAAGGAAAAAGAACTGATTAATATAAAAAATAAAAGAGAAAAACATAAAAGACAAATAATAGAAAAAATAGAAAAAATAGAAGAAATGATTTTAAAGTCAGATCAATCAACTAGTTATTTTAAATTAACAGCACCAACTTTTGAAGATATTGATTAAAATAATGGAAATATATTCTGAGTTTGATAATCAAACAGAAAATGAAATAATAAGTGTACTAGTAATGGATTTACCCATTGATTGTAAACAATTAATAATTGAAAAAATAACAGCCCAATTTAGACAAGAAGATTATTATCTTACAACCATTTCGTTAGAAATAGAATGGAACTATATGGAAGAAATAGGATTAGCTTTTGAATTTGAATATGATAGACTATCATTATCTGATATATATCAAGAATGGGATTTACTAGATGATTAAAATGGACCAAGAAATACTAAGTATTCTGATAATGAAAATACCCATAGATTGTAAGCAAATAATAATTAATAAATTAAAACAACAACATTGGCAAGAAACACTGTATCTAAAACAAATTCAACAAAGAATTCAATTAGCATTTTGCAAAGAAAAACGAAGATTATTAATTGAAGAAATTATGGAAATAGAGGAAGACATAATGGATTATGGGTATAAATTATTAGTAACCCAAATTATGCATGAAAATAATCATCCAGATTATGCCTAATTACTACCACCACCTGGGAAAAGATAGTGTGATACCGAATTGGTATCAGAGCCAAGTACTAGCTAATTAATAATGAGTGCTCTATACGTAGAAAAATTTGTTCACTATTTAAGTATGATAGATTTAACAAATCAAAATAGATTAAAAGATTTGATACAAGAATTAAAAGATGAAGCCACTGATACATGTAATAAACACATGGAATATCATTGTGAATACTGTGATTGTATAGAATACGAGAGAAAAATAGATTTAATATAACTTATAATTGAAAAATTAAATGAATGGACAGATCAACAAGGATCTGGATCCAACGGTTCGCAATAGCCAAAGGCAGGTGACTTTACCCGCCACAATGGCAAAGAAGTCGAATCCATATCGATCCAGAATCAATCTACTTGATTGGACTGCATGCATGCATAACCATCAAATTTGGTTTTGATTTGGACTACACAAAGATCTAAAATTCAAATACCTTTTTTTTTTGTGTGATGAGTACACAACTTATTGTTATTCGTATTATTTAATCGATAAAGAAGAATATTTATATGTTGAAAAATGGAGAAATTATTAAGTTTAATCTTAGTCATCTCATTTCGTATTTTATTTTTCATGGTTGCACGTATATTGATCAACTTTTTGGTTTTAATTTAGAGAACATGAAGAATAACAGAATTCAAATATTTTTTTAGGACCGAGTATAACTCATGGATATATGATTCTTTACTTGACAAATAATAATCTTTATCTAATCCAAAAGGAACGTCATTCGTACATTATCACGAAAGAATCATAAAACTACAAATATAATATGATCCAGATGATCCTTTGACCATATGAAACTTGTTGAAAAGTCAAACCGTCAAAATAACAATTTATAATATGATCCAGATTTTACCACTTGGGTAGTGTATAAGTGCACCACTTTAGTGGATGGTGAACCATAGGGGTGAGCATCGGGTGGGTTCGGGTGGGGTTTGTCGGGTTCGGGCGGATTCGATGCAAGAAAAATGAAATCCGCTTCCGCCCATCTATACATCGGGTTGGTCGGGTGCCAGTTCGTTCGGGCAGTTTGCAACGGATTCAGGATTTTTAATTATTTTATTTTATTCGGAAAAGAAAAACAGCCCAACGAACATAATTAAAATTTAAGGCTTTTAGCCCAATTAAGTACCAAAAAAAAAAATAACAGAAGAAGGAAAAAAAAATCTGAGATCCAGCCTTTTTCTCCCCTTTTCTGCTACGAACAACCCTAGCCGCCGCCCATAGCTTCATGATGTTCTTCGAACCAGAAACGCTTGGTGGCGCTGAACGACAAGGATGACAGTGAAGTAATGAAGGAGACGAGGTGTGGCACGATGAGAAAGAAACGGACACCACAGTGGAACATGCGACTGAGTAACGGGATCGAGATGGCGAGGTTCGCTGCTGGATGTTCGCGGGAAGGGGAGAAGACCACCGAACCCGCAACTCTCTCTGCTTCTTAGTTCGCCCCCACATCCACAGTTCTTCTTCTTTCAATTTTTTGGCACCGCACTTGTAGATCTAGCTCCTGAGTTTATGGCCTATGGGTGGTGGACGCACAATCAGGAAAGTGGTGCGGCTGGTGGTTGCTGCCGCATGGTGGCTCTGGATCTCTGAAGATCTGCAGCGTGGCGGTGGCCAGCGAGGGGTTGGGGACTTGGGACCTAGGTTGGGAGGTGATGAAGCTGGTGATTTTTGGGACTGTGGTGACTTAGTAATGGTGGGAGAGGGAGACCAAGACACTGAGACAGAAGGGTTGAAGAAAGTGAGTGAATAAGTCTCGAGTTTTTTAGGGTTGGGTCACCATGTGTAAGGCCAACAATTGGGCCTTGGCAGCCCAGTCTCCATAAAACTGTTTTTATTTTTTATTTTTTTGTTATGAGAGGGTCGGGTCGGGTACCGATGGATGACATAAACCAGACCCGAAACCGACCGCTGATATCCATATTAAACCTATTTTGTCAACCGCCCAACCCGCCAAACCGATTCAACCCGACCGTTGCATGAAAAATCACAACGGGTTGGTTCGCTGAACCATAGCCTTCACCTTAAAATGTAACTAAGATTCTCTCCAAGCAATGATAGTTGAGATGAGCCACAAGTTATGTTCGATTCATATGTAATACTTTGAACTTAAACATATCGGCTCCATGCCTTGTAGCACTGCTAACAACAACAATGAATAACCCTTGTGGATGGATTTTGTTTGTAGTGATCTATCTTTCGGGCCGGGTCACTTTCTTATCTAGTAGATGGACCTAAATACATATGCCTTGCTTTCTTTTAACACTAAGAATTCACCTATAAATGAGTAATGGTACAGAAGATAAGATTACTTGTGAGCACAATATTCAATAAACATAATACTCATCTATAGAGAAATCCGTTCAGCAACAAACCATGCAAGGGGTAAGAGTGTTATCAGGCTTAAGTTTGGTGGTCCTCCTTTGGAAGTCAACAACACCATACAGAAAACCACAGACACTAAAACGGGTGTGTTCTCTATGGAAAGGTACATTACATATACAGTTGGTAAGAGAGTTCTTTCAATGGCCATAACTGAGATTGGTTGTGCTGGTCGTGTTAACATTGTAGGTATCAACCTTTCTTAACAAAATGGTAAGGGTTCTTATGCCAACTTGGACCTGCACTTTATGAGAGATGACACGCATGGTGTTTTATGTAACATCAAGAGTAAACTTGCGGGTTCATATGAGCCTTTTAAGGAGAATTATTGTTTGCCATCTTTGCCAGACGCAGAATTGATATGTTATGTTTGTCTTGAGTCCGGTTCAGGAAGTTGTTTCGCACTAGCAAAGAAGAAGGACGACATGGGAAGTGTGGAGAAGGTGAAGGTCACACATGCCTTTTACCTAGATGATGAGTTGACTAATTACAATGTGTCAATAAAAATGACAAACAACAAAAAGGTTGGTTTGAACGTTGAGGTGGAAGCCCCTATAAAGCTGACAGTGGATTATAACAAACAACTTATTTCCACAATTAGAGGCAAGATGGATTATCAAATGGAGGCTACTATGCTTTCTCTTTTTAAAGATTCCATACGTCAACTTCCCAAAAATAGCACCGATAACAAGATTGATAGTGACGATAGAAGAACATATAGCTTATCCGTCGGATACAATCCTGATTTACAAAAGACTCACATGTCCCCTTATAAGAATATGTAAATTATTTTTTTATAAAGACTAATCAAGGTGCAAAAGCATTACAATAGGAATATAAGAATATGTAAAACAATGGAATAATTACGGAAACTTTAGTCCTCATATAAGTCTCGAGTTCAAATCCATCAAATAAAATATGATGGGTAGAATTTAGAGAAAGGTCCACTATGTCCATCAATGTAGCCTTTATGATGTAAAATAAGAAAAATAATAGTAGAATAATTTAGTATAAATTTTGGTTGCTTTAAGACATGTCTACTGTGCTAAAATATTTTAAACTAAACACTCTATAGTTGTTGAAGTTTTTCTTAAAAGATATTCTACCCCCAAACTTATTTCAAAAATATACACCACCCCAATTGACATGTTTACTGTTAACTAACTAAGTTATCATATTCTGATGTCAAAAAAAGAAAAACTAAGTTATCATATTCTAACATAATATTCCATTTGTTCCTGTCGAGATCCGACTTGCCGGAATCTCGCCGTAGAACGTTTAACCAAGAGTGAACAATGGGGGTTGTTTTACACTTTGGCTTGACAGAATGTAATATTCCGGTCCTACGTATCCCAATGGGAATCAAAGTCAAACGTAGTTCTATGTTCAACCCTTGGCCATACGGTGATCTCGATCCCCTAATTTTGTATCCGATGGGTACTAGCGAGCAAGGACTCTTCAATAGTCTCTTGGTCGAGCTAGTCCTCTAATACGCTTAAGGGAGAGTTATCGGGGTTAGTGAAAGTGAGTTTCTCTCATGGGTTCTCCTCCTTTTATAATAGGATTCCCATACCTTTTTGAGATCTGGATTTATCTCCTTTTATCTCTTAAATCTCTTTTGAGAAGTGATTTCCTTAATTTAAGGGATATTATCTCTTTTAATCGGATAAGGTTATTTCAGATAATATCAGGATTTATTTAAGGATAATATCAATATATTATCCCTTTATTTAAGGGATATTATCTCTTTTAACCGGATACGGTTATTTCAGATAATATCAGGATAATTAAAGGTGATATTAACTTATTATCCTTAATTTCCGGATTGGGCCGGGTATTCAAGCTCGGTGACCAGGTTTCGCTCTTCGGCCAGTACACAAGCCCCCCAAGCTTTGAGCTAGTAAAGCGTGGAAGCTTTCATGACATTAGCCGAGCTTAGGAACTTGGTTTCATCTTTTGGTCTTTCAGCTCGGCGAGGTGATTGGCCGAGCTTCATACTTCGTACATATATATATATATACATATCCTCCAACTCGGTGAGCAGCTCGGGTGACCGAGCTTGACGCTTCAAGGTACCGAGCTCTATGTCTCAGCTCATACACAAGCCCCCAAGCTAATTGCGTGGAAGCTTTTTTTGAAGGAGCCGAGGCTAGCCGAGGTGGAGGTGATCACCTAAGTTTCGTGATGAGGCCATACTTTCTCGGTTCCCGAGATGGAAAAGAGACGTTACTCTGTGTGACACGTGGCCTTCATGGCATCATTTCTGAGGCTTGCGCTGTAGTTGCGTGCTCAAACGATAAGTCGAGAGTCGGAGCTCAACCGAGTGGTCGGGAGCCGGAGCTCAACCGAGTGGAGAGCCGGGAGCAGGAGCTCAAACCAGTAGTCGGGAGCCGGAGCTCAACCGAGTGGTCGGGAGCCGGAGCTCAACCGTGTAGGGAGCTTGGAGCTCAACCGAGTGGTTGGGAGCCGGAGCTCAACCCAGTAGCGAGCCTGAGCTCGAACCAGTAGTCGGGAGCTAGAGCTCAACCGAGTAGGGAGCCCGAGCTTCACGTTTCAAGTTGTCGAGCGTTACATTTCGGCCAATTCTTAAGTTCAGCGGGCTCGGTGGGCGAGTCTAGTAATCATTTCCCTTTGATTGTTTGGGTTTGGTGATCTAGCTTTATTTCTCGTCCAATATTTTAGTTTGGTAGGCTCGGTGACCGAGTTTAACATCTCGATCAGTATATAAGCTCCCCAAGCTTTGAGCTCATAATAAGCGAAAGAGCTTTATGAAAGAAGCTGAGCTTGTCCTTAGTGTTGATAAAGAACTGGATTTGCATGGATCCTCTTACTTCGACTAATCAAGCTCGGTGGCCGAGTTTGACATCTCGGGCAGTACTCGAGTTTAGTGGTTGAGGTTCACATCTCGGCCAGTAACATGTTCTGAATAGAAGATACTTCAATCTTACCTTTATAAAGACAAGTTTAGAAGCTGGTAGCTGAGATTCAACTTATCAATGATTCGGTCTCGAACCGATCTTTTGGATAGTCAAGCTCAAACTCAGTCATTAGGACTTTACCTCAGGCTTGTATTTCAACTGAAATTTTTGATGCCTTCAAGATGGTTATCTTGAGAGTTTGAACTTGACTCACCTTTTTCCGAATGTAGCTCGGTCTTTGAAGCTTTTGAGAGCTCTGAACCTTTCCTTCGAGTAGCTCTTAACCCTTTCATCTGGTGGATTTTGAAATACCCACTAACTTGAAGCTTGACCTTGAATGTCATTATTTATATGATCTTGAAGGTGTGTCTCAAAATAAACTTTCTAAATATCTTCTCCAATTTTTAATAGAAAATAGTTTTCATACGAGTTCTTCATAATAACAATCGAGCTATAGGCTAAGAGATATCCTTTCTCTGTAATCTCTGAGAATACCCTTCCTTTATGCCCATAAGCCCCCCAAGCACTAACCTTGGAATAAGCGAAAGAGCTTAACTGTCAATCCGCATATCTTAACACACTTTTTGGTGCTGAGGACTTTTGGATTATGATTCGGGAGCGTTGCTCGGAAATTTATTTTTTTGTAGAACCAAGTCTTTCTTGGGTTGTCGACTTACTTGACCGAGCCTTGCTCGGATTTTCGTCCGGAGCCAAGTCTTGCTTGGGATTCCAGCTTATTGGGTCGAACACTACCAGGATTTCCTTTGAATCTTGGGTGCATGATCTGCTGTGGACATTATCTTGGTGCGAAGGTGTTGTGCTCGGTCTAGGATTTTAGTGCAAGGGAGGAAGCATTGTTCGACCTCGACTTTTTTCAGTTCTTAGTGCGAGGGAGCATAGCTGAACCTCGGCTTTTTGGGCTTCTGCCCTTTGTTCTTGGCTAGACAATTTTAGCTTCAGACCCTTTAGTAGATTCTCAAGTTATTAAGCAAGCATATGTTTGGCTTTTACTAGAATAGGGCCCTGACGCGAGCATGAAAGTCGTGGTCGCTTATATTCTCCGAGTCTCCCGTGTTTCGAGCCACGAGCTTTCTAATAATGAAAAGCATGAAGGCGGAAGCTGCCCAAACTTTGTGCACAGGGGATGAGCTTGAAAAAGTTGTGGCAAAGTGTGAAGAGCAAGCCCAGCTAATTGGGCAATTTGAAAACTCGAAATACCGAGCTTGAGAAGACCAACTCCTCTCCTCAATCCGAGCTCTCTAATAATGAAAGGATTGACTTTCAGAGAGATGCCAAGGCTTTAAAGCTTTCCGTTAACAATCTTCAGCAGTTTCTTGCTACTAGGAAAAAGGCTAATTGCAAGCTCCAGTTCGAGTTGAAGGAAGCTGAAGCCCAGATTATAAGGGAGCGCGTTTCTGGGTTTTCGCGTGCTATGAAACAAATCCAGCGCTTTCTTCCTGATCCTGATCTTTCGAGAATCGGTGTGGACAAGGATTTTAATAAAGATGGCATAATGGTTCCTCTGTCCGAGCTCGATGATGAGGAAGAGGAGAATAATGAAGAGCAGGTTGTGGGAGAGGAGGAGAACAGGGGAACTGAAGTGGTCATGCTCGAGCCATCCTCGGTTGCTCTATCGCAAGCTGAAGACACTATTGGTTCCAACCTTGATGGGGTTTTTGCTTATGGGAATGCCCATGAGTAACTCAGTAAATTTTTAAGATATTTTGTACTCTTGGCCATGCCCTATGTACTTTTACTTTATGAATGATAAAGACTTCATACTTATGGTATTTAACCCAGCATTTGGATTTACTCGGTTAACTTTCCTAAGTTCTTACTCACCTTTTGTGCTTGGCGTTTTAATTTGGCCTTGTGAACTTTTTGAGCTCGCCCTATCATAGTTAACTATTTCATGTTTTTCTTGCTTACTTTTTTAGGTTCGGCCTTTCGATTTTAGCTTGGTCGGCCACTTTGGTCCGGCATTTCGACTTTAGCTTGGTCAAATTTAACTTGATAAACCTTTTTAGGTTCTTTGTTTACCTTTTTAGGCCCGACATTTCGACTTTAGCTCGGTCGATTTTAGCTCGGTCACCTTTTTAGGCTTTTGCCTCTTTAGGTTCGGCATTTCGACAACGGCTCGGTCGACTTTAGCTCGATCACCTTTTTAGGCTCTTGCCTCTTTAGGTTCGGCATTTCGACAACGGCTCGGTCGACTTTAGCTCTTTAGGTTCGGCGTTTCGACAACGGCTCGGTCGACTTTAGCTCGGTCACCTTTTTAGGCTCTTGCCTCTTTAGGTTCGACATTTCGACAACGGCTCGATCGACTTTAGCTCGGTCACCTTTTTAGGCTCTTGCCTCTTTAGGTTCGGCATTTCGACAACGGCTTGGTTGACTTTAGCTCGATCACCTTTTTAGGCTCTTGCCTCTTTAGGTTCGGCATTTCGACAACGGCTCGGTCGACTTTAGCTCGATCACCTTTTTAGGCTCTTTGTTTTTTGTGAGTTAGTATGGTGTTTGAGTGCTCGAGCTGATGGAACTTTATTTTCCAAGAGAGATGTTCTCCCCCACACTCTTCCATTTAGATGGATCTTGAGCTCGATCTCTATGATTTCTATAGAGGGAGTCTAATTCGGTCTCTATGGTTTTAAATTGAGGAGCTCTGACTCGTCTTCCTCTTAATCAAATTTTGAGAGGGAGTTTTGGCTCGACCTTTCGGGAGCCGGAGCTGAACTGTGAGTTTTTAAGGGAGCAAGGCTCGACCTGTGAGTTTTGAGGAAGCCGAAGCTCGATCTTGTGGAAAGGGAAGCAAGGAGCTTTGACATGTTATTTTCAAGGGAGCCGGAGCTCAACTACTTTGTAGTCGCAAATTTTGTGATTATGGGAGTGGTATCATCTGAACATCACTTTGCTCAAATATATAAATGATATGATGCTACATAACACAACATTAAAGACGTGGAGCAAAACATATCAAATCATATTAGACTTAACTAGATTTAAAGAGCAATATCACCTGAGCATTTCGCGGCCTCTGATTTAGGCATTCCCTCAAGCCCATATGGTCGAGCTCTCCTAGACCGAGCTGGTCTGGACGAGCTCTCTGAGACATCTTCTTCAGCTCTCTGAGACATCTTCTCCAGCTCTCCGAGGCCGAGATGTGGTGGCCGAGATCTCTAAGTCTTCAGCTCTCCGAGGCCGAGCTGTGCTGGCCGAGCTCCGAGGCCGAGCTGGTTTTGCTAGAGTCAGTGAAACTCTGGTGGACGCTGAGAAGGACAGCCATGGCGTTATTGTAAACAGTTTCGTCGAGCTTGACGCGGAGTATACCCACCATTACGAGAAACTCACCGGGCGCAAGGTGTGGCACATTGGCCCTACTTCCTTCATGGTACAAAAGACGGTGGCAAGCACGGTGGGTGGTGATGAGTAGGAGTGCCTGAGTTGGCTCAACTCCAAGAAAAAAGATTCGATAATTTACATTTGCTTTGGGAGCCTATGTCGTTTGTCCGATGAGCAGCTTTTCGAGATAGCGTGTGGGATTGAGGCCTTCGGGCATCAATTCCTCTGGGTGATCCATAGGAAAAACAAGAACAAAGAAGAAAACGACGGAGACGTCGTATGGTTACCACAAGGTTTTGAAGAAAAGATGAGGAAAGAGAACAGAGGGATGCTCATTAAGGGATGGGCCCCACAGCCGTTGATCTTGAATCATTTTTAACGCACTGTGGATGGAACGCGGTGGCGGAATCCATCAATGCGGGAGTTCCCATGATCACCATGCCGGGATTCGTCGACCGGTATTATAACGAAAAGCTGATAATTGAGGTACATGGTTTTGGGGTAGAGGTGGGCGCAGCGGAATGGAGCCTATCGCCGTATGAGGCTAAGAACAAAGTGGTGAGCGGGGAACGTATTGAAAAGGCTGTAAAGAGGTTAATGGATGATGGGGAGGGAGGTAGGCGAATCAGAAGCAAGGCCAAAGAGATGAAGGAGAAAGCTTGGAAAGCCGTTCAAGAAGGTGGGTCCTCCCACAACAGTCTGACGGCCCTGATTCACCATCTTCAGAGCCAGTTGCCTGCCATATAGATCCTAAATCCCTAGTGGAACGCCCATCCTCTGTTCAAATTGAGAATGCCGAATTTTAAGAGGCTTCGTTGCTACGAAATTTTTTGTACTGATCATTGATCAATCAATCATTCCCAGATGTCGATAAATATGCGGCGGGGGAAAGTTTACCTCGGCCCCACGGTGGGTGCCAAATGTTCCTGCCGAGATCCGACTTGCCGGAATCTCGCCGTAGAACGTTTAACCAAGAGTGAACAATGGGGGTTGTTTTAGACTTTGGCTTGACAGAATGTAATATTCCGGTCCTACGTATCCCAATGGGAATCAAAGCCAGACGTAGTTCTATGTTCAACCCTTGGCCATACGGTGATCTCGATCCCCTAATTTTGTATCCGATGGGTACTAGCGAGAAAGGACTCTTCAATAGTCTCTTGGTCGAGCTAGTCCTCTAATACGCTTAAGGGAGAGTTACCGGGGTTAGTGAAAGTGAGTTTCTCTCATGGGTTCTCCTCCTTTTATAATAGGATTCCCATACCTTTTTGAGATCTGGATTTATCTCCTTTTATCTCTTAAATCTCTTTTGAGATGTGATTTCCTTAATTTAAGGGATATTATCTCTTTTAACCGGATAAGGTTATTTCAGATAACATCAGGATTTATTTAAGGATAATATCAATATATTATCCCTTTATTTAAGGGATATTATCTCTTTTAATCGGATACGGTTATTTCAGATAATATTAGGAGAATTAAAGGTGATATTAACTTCTTATCCTTAATTTCCGGATTGGGCCGGGTATTCAAGCTCGGTGGCCGGATTTCGCTCTCCGGCCAGTACACCATTAAACTTTGTTGAGTCTGAAATAACTAGATGAGATGATTAATAAATTAAAATTTATAACAAAAACTATATAATTTTTAAAAAATAAATTAAGTTAGTCACTGTGGTGGTTCCTCCATCGCTTGTAAAATAATTTATATAAATGGATTTAAAAACATTATTATTATATCGAGAAGTTTAAAATTAATCATTTATTTTAAATAAAATTGGTAGCTTGGTCTTGTACTTTTTTTTTATTTTTCACATCGGTCCTATAAGTTTATTTTTTTCAAATTGGTCTTACACGTTAGGTTCCGTTTTCACGTTAGTTGTTTTCGTTAATTTTGACCTTACGGAGTCATATCAGAAGCCACGTGTCAAACTAATGTGATAGCCACATCAGGTCAAAACTGACGGTATTAGGTCAAAATTGACGAAAATGACTAATGTGGAAACGCAACGTAACGTGTAGGACCAATTTAAAAACAAATAAACTTATAGGACCGATGTGAAAAGTAAAAAAATCATATGAGACCAATCTACCTATTTTGCCTTTATTTTAAAATACAAATGAAATTAAGTATAATAAGAAGTCTCAAGGCAATTGTAGTTATGGTTATTTTAATTTTTTTTCATAAAATTTCATTTTATTTGTATTTTTTTAAAACAATGATTGAGTTTGACATTTTCGATAATAATAATATTTTTAATCCATTTATATAAATTATTCCATACATGATTGAGTAGCCACTACAATGGCTAGCTAAACTTACTATTAAAAAATTATATAATTTTTATTGAAAATTTAAATTTTATTAACCACCCCATCTAGTTATTTCGAATTCAACAAGGTTAAATTTCAGTTAGCATTTGTTAATTTAGTTAACAGCCAATTGGTCTATTAGGATGGAGTATATTTTTGAAGTTTCGAGTAGATTATTATTTAGTTACTCAATATTTTATATGACAAACACTTCGTATATGTATTTATTCCATTAATTATTTGTATTATTGAATTTAACATTCCAGTTAATATATTGTAATACCCCAAAGTACATTGAGATACTACTAGATACAAAACATAAGATACACTGAAATTAGTTTTTCGCTAAACATCTCATACATTTTCAAAATCATACTTAGAGACTAAACAATGACAATATGACACTTGACTCCGATCCAGCAACGTCTTCAATAACAGAAACAGCTTACATTGGAACAACTGCCAAGTATTTCCGGGAATACTTCACAGTTCTCCAACATATGAAGGATTAACCTGAAACAAAAGGGTGAGGGGGTGAGATATGAAATCTCAGTGAATTCTCTGCAAACAAGGCACTCAGTCCCACACATATACATATATTAGTAAACTTATACATATCATCAGGTATAAACATCATTGCTGCCCCCCACGCACCAAGGTACTTAAGAGGGACTAGCTTTGGGTTTAATCCTGGTATCATCATGTCATTCAAAACACTTGTGAACCACTCAATTGGACATCCCATTTTAATTTGTTAGAGAAAAACATTGTTGTTCCCCACGCACCGAGTTACTTATGAGGAACTAACACTTTGTTGCCCCCCGCGCAACGAAGTACTTAAGAGGAACTAACACTTTGCTACTCCCCGTGCACCGAGGTACTTAAGAGGAAATAGCTCTTGGAGATAAGGCAGATCATACGTCTATGATCACAAGCGGTGTCCCACTTGCTTTGCACTTACTTGCTTGCCTTTCCTAACCGGAAGGACTTCTATACTTGCCTTTCAATCTGAAAGGACTTCAGTGCTTAACATCTGAAATGTCATTAATAACCATTCTAATTCGAAAACATGAACAGAATTAGCATGGTTACTACCTTTGGATGCCAAATGGTGTTTCACAATCATTTCATCATACGATTGAATAACTTAACTCATAAATCAATCTATCGCTTAACAACTAATGTCATGAAACAAAACACATAAACCATTCACATGAACATTCTATAATCTCTCAATTAGAATACAGTACTACTATTAATAGGTAATTCCCAATTGAAATCACAGTATTACAAACAACATGTAAGTTACACCCTAAGGTCCCAACCCAACAATCAACATTCATTAGCAACATATGCAGAATTCGTACGGTTTTTAGTCAACTTAGATGATTTTATTAAAATACGAAACGAAGTCAGATTTGGACAAAAGACCCCTCTATATATGGAAATCTAAACAAGTCTAGTTTGTGAATAAAATTATAATCTTGGAGAAAAGCCTTCCAAAAATTACAGTTTCGATAGGAAAGCCTCTGCACTCAGAAAACAGGACAGCTGCAATACCCTAACTTGTAACAGGTTTATCTCCATCAATACTCAATGAAAAACATAAAAATCAGTGTCTAAAGTGTAGTATTTCGAGTCTACTTTCTATCAAAATAAGTATCATACCAAACAGAGCACTATAGAAATAGTTACAAATAAAATATCACACATATGTCTATTAGGGTTTGTCAGATCTGCAGCTTCTTTTAGGACTTTTAACAAACAGAATACATGCATGTAAAATGAATATTCTACATCACAATTCTGCATTCATTCAAAACCATATAATCAACATGCAATTCTGAAATCAAACAATAAAATCAATTTAAAATTCCTAAGCTTGGATTTATGGTTACCAAGCACTAACTAAGGAAACTCACTTGGCCAAGTAGTGGATTTGGGGTTGTTTGTGTGAATCTCCCTTTTTGGTTGCACCCTAATTTTCTCTCTTATTCTTCTCTTCCATTTCTTTCTCTTGTTTCTGCAAGCTTTCTCTAGGATCTCCAACCCCCATCTTCTTCTCATTGCTATATCCCTTGATCTCTCTTCTCCATTCTTCTTTCTTCTTCTTCTTCCTCTCCCTTCTCTTTCTTTCTCTGTTCCTTTCTTTTTATGTTATCTGACGTTCTCCCCTTCTTTTATCCCCTTCTCTTCTTCTTTTTTTAATTTATTTATTAGTTTTATCTTTTATTTAATAAAATTTAAAACTCAAGTCACTATCTACACCTCTTCAACTACTAAATGCACCCCTACCTTAATTCTAAACATTTCTTCCTTAACAAATCTAAAACATTTATTATTAGCTACCCTTAGAACACTTCTCCCTTAAAGATAGTCTCCTTCTATTCATTGGGTAATACTATTTATCCAAAGAAGGAAATTTGGGATGTTATATTACTCTCCTCCTTTTAAATAATTTTGCCCTCAAAATTGCTCTACTCCTTAACGCTTAATCATCCTGCTTATAATGCAAGATCACCATCCTACTTCCGCTGCAAACTCTGATCAACACAGGTCTAAAAGGTTTTGATGATAAATCAGGATCCTTAACTATTTGGTTGTCACTGTTATGAGGTGCGCTAGGGTCCGATTATCATGCATGACAGATATCCCAATCAATAGCAAGCGGACATAAACTTTATGACAACAATAAAAAAAACTGTAGCATACAATCATATTCATATAGTAGTAGTACTTATTATACCAATCTTTTTAGATTTCACTAATTTAGAAAAACGTATCAAACACATATATGGTTATGTACATAAGGATGTGACACACAGGGAATAACTGATTGGTACCTATTCATGTGCACAATCTAATAATTGATGCATGCCAATGATTCTTATCAATCATCCATATTGAACATGATCAGGAAATGACATACACAATGCTATGGTAGCACATCAAGATATGGACATGTTCTAAGCACAAGTCTACCCCTAGCATCCCATAATACCAGAGATAGAGCAAAAATATCGCTTTAAATTCGTCAAATATCCTTTTCAGTGAATATATAAATTTAACTTGAATAGCTTTTTCTAAAACTCGGTTACAAGAAAACCTTTACTGGAATTATTCAGTGTTGAACACGACATTCAGATTTGAGTAAACCATTCTTTGAAAAGCATAGTTTATCTAGTTTATGAATATAATTAAAATTAGTCCTTCAATTTGTACAGCTCAACAAATGAAGATACTAGTGAACATGCAATCAAAAACATACCCACTATGTAGTTACAACATGCAAGGCTCCATTTACAAATCTGGAAGCCTAGAACAATTTCTCTTTTCAAAACAGGTAACAAAACAGTTCAAAGGAATGTTATAATAAATAGTGAGTCAATCGACACCACATTACATCATACTATACAACTGCTAATCTGATTTATTTAGATGTCCCAAACATCTTATGAGGTTCACATTCTCAAAATAAAAGTCTTATGAACTCATCAACTAGTTCAAGAACAAACAAGCATCATGCGGTCCTCTTAAATAACATTAAAAGAATCAATTAGGTACAAGTCATGTATTTGCATGCATTCATTCTTTTCCATTAACAATATAAATCAAGTAATTAACAAGCTCGTTACCATTTACAAACTATGACATGTAATATCCTCCTCAACAAGGTTTATCTGAAATTTGATTCTATTTTACCTATATACTAAACCATTTCACTGAAATTATTGAAGAACACGATAAATTTGGGCCATTGATGATTCTCTAACTTGAAACCAAGAACATACAACAATGCATCTTAAATGATTTATATGCACAACCAAACAAATTAAACCTTCCCAATCTTGCATCAATTATCACACCCCAAGACACCACTAAGGAATATTAAAATATTCTCGTGCATGGAAGTCATTTTGACTTAATGTAAAAAATAGGAAAGCATTGAGAAAACACAAACATGGATAGATATTTGATCTTAGTGGTAGCTCATATATAATATGAAAAATCCTAGGGTACAAGGCCATAATAGGTATATCACATGCACCATATGTTAGATTATGTAAAGAAACACAAAAGCTAAATTATAGACTTTGTTCACTTTTAGTGTACATGGTTTTACCGCATTCCCCCCTAACAAGTCAGAACCGCATAAAGGATGAAACTTTATAACAACAATCAATTTTATTAGATTCAACGAGAGAAACAGAAAATAATGTGCATGTCTATCCATTTTTACTACCATCTTAAACAAAACACAATTCAAGTCTAAAACATACAAGGCTAATCCATTCGATTAAATTTCTCATATAGCAACAATTACTTAGCTTTATACTGAAAAGGTAGTGCATGCTTCTTTCACATTTACATATCATGTTCAGTTGAGCTTCATGTTTACAATCAAAAGAATGCATCGAACAAGGCAACCAGTTCCCAGTCTATTCTCAAAACAACAGCATATAATAAGAGATAACTTAACTTGCATTTATTTCCATACTCAAGTAATCTGAATTATCATCTCTATCACATCTAGGCATCCCTTAATTGCTAGTACCATATCCTAGCCTTCAAGGAATTAGAGAACTTACAAAAATATATCTCACCCACAATTACTTATGTGGCTTTAATGGCTAATTTGGTTCTGAAACAATTGTCTCACCATAAGGTGGACCATTTTAGACCTTTAATGCCCTGCTATACTTTACTTTATCATGATTAAGAGAAATAATCCAAACACAGTTAGGACATCAAGAGTGAAATTACATCAAAAACCTAAGCCATCAATTCAATAAAACTTAAATTTATCACAATTTGGAGGATAATGACTAAAGTTACCATTCCCACCATTTTTTCCACTGTCTAAACGTCAAAACTCAAACAGTTACGATTTCAGATAACACTAATCAAAACTAAGCATGTGGACAATACATTATAAACCGGTCTCAAGTGTCCAAAACCAAGAAAGATCATGCAAAAAATTCAAGTGTTATCAAATTTGAAAACTGGCAGCAGAATTTTCAGTAAGTTGAAATGGAGATTCTTACACCAATACCAACTCAAATTCAAAAATTTCAAAGCCTAGGTTGTTAAAAATTCTGTCTACTTTCTATTAGCATAGGAATCAACTCAAACCAATATATGTACAATTTAATACAATTTAAATACTAAGACAGTTTCAGTTCATAATTCTAAGTACAAGCAGTAAATTAAATATCATTTTTATCATTCAATACTTAATGAAATTGAATCGTTCCAAAGCCTATTTTGAAGGAAATCAAGTCTATTTTCTGATGGTATAAAGATCACTTAGAAACAAGCCCTATGGAGGAAGTTATGGATAAAACATTAACAAGGGTGCATTACGGGTTTGAAGGATGTACAATTAAAACATTTTCAAAAGATGACTTGTACAAAAGACTTGTCCTTATGAGATAATACTCTTCATCATTCTTCACGCGAATACCTGAGGTGGCCTACCTCATTAATTCACACGAAGAAAGTGGAACAGTATTAGCCCACAGAACCTAACATACAAATCCCTAAGCCGGATCGTTCTAGACTCATACTCACAGTCCGATGGGATCGAACTGCTCTGATACCATAATGTAATACCCCAAAATACATTGAGATACTACTAGATACAAAACATACGATACACTGAAATTAGTTTTTCGCTAAACATCTCATACATTTTCAAAATCATACTTAGAGACTAAACAATGACAATATGACACTTGACTCCGATCCAGCAACGTCTTCAATAACATAAACAGCTTACATTGGAACAACTGCCAAGTATTTCCGGGAATACTTCATAGTTCTCCAACATGTGAAGGATTAACCTGAAACAAAAGGGTGAGGGGGTGAGATATGAAATCTCAGTGAATTTCCTGCAAACAGAGCACTCAGTCCCACACATATACATATATTAGTAAACTTATACATATCATCAGGTATAAACATCATTGCTGCCCCCCACGCACCAAGGTACTTAAGAGGGACTAGCTTTGGGTTTAATCCTGGTATCATCATGTCATTCAAAATACTTGTGAACCACTCAATTGGACATCCCATTTTAATTTGTTAGAGAAAAACATTGTTGTTCCCCACGCACCGAGTTACTTATGAGGAACTAACACTTTGTTGCCCCCCGCGCAATGAAGTACTTAAGAGGAACTAACACTTTGCTACTCCCCGTGCACCGAGGTACTTAAGAGGAAATAGCTCTTGGAGATAAGGCAGATCATACGTCTATGATCACAAGCGGCGTCCCACTTGCTTTGCACTTACTTGCTTGCCTTTCCTAACCGGAAGGACTTCTATACTTGCCTTTCAATCTGAAAGGACTTCAGTGCTTGACATCTGAAATGTCATTGATAACCATTCTAATTCGGAAACATGAACAGAATTAGCATGGTTACTACCTTTGGATGCCAAATGGTGTTTCACAATCATTTCATCATACGATTGAATAACTTAACTCATAAATCAATCTGTCACTTAACAACTAATGACATGAAAAAAAACACATAAACCATTCACATGAACATTCTATAATCTCTCAATTAGAATACAGTACTACTATTAACAGGTAATTCCCAATTGAAATCACAGTATTACAAACAACATGTAAGTTACACCCTAAGGTCCCAACCCAACAATCAACATTCATTAGCAACATATGCAGAATTCGTACGGTTTTTAGTCAACTTAGATGATTTTATTAAAATACGAAACGAAGTCAGATTTTGACAAAAGACCCCTCTATAGAAAGATAAACAAGTATAATTTATGAATAAAATTATAATCTTGGATAAAAGCCTTCCAAAAATTACAGTTTCGATAGGAAATTCTCTGCACTCAGAAAACAGGACAGCTGCAATACCCTAACTTGTAACAGGTTTATCTCCATCAATACTCAATGAAAAACATAAAAATCAGTGTCTAAAGTGTAGTATTTTGAGTCTACTTTCTAAAAAAATAAGAATCATACTAAACAGAGCACTATAGAAATAGTTACAAATAAAATATCACACATATGTTTATTCGGGTTTGTCAGATCTGCAGCTTCTTTTAGGACTTTTAACAAACAGAATACATGCATGTAAAATGAATATTCTACATCACAATTCTGCATTCATTCAAAACCATATAATCAACATGCAATTCTGAAATCAAACAATAAAATCAATTTTAAAATTCCTAAGCTTGGATTTATGGTTACCAAGCACTAACTAAGGAAACTCACTTGGCCAAGTAGTGGATTTGGGGTTGTTTGTGTGAATCTCCCTTTTTGGTTGAACCCTAATTTTCTCTCCTTCTTCTTCTCTTCCATTTCTTTCTCTTGGTTCTGCAAGCTTTCTCTAGGATCTCCAACCCCCATCTTCTTCTCATTGCTATATCCCTTGATCTCTCTTCTCCATTCTTCTTTCTTCTTCTTCTTCCTCTCCCTTCTCTTTCTTTCTCTGTTCCTTTCTTTTTCTGTTATTTGACGTTCTCCCCCTTCTTTTATCCCCTTCTCTTCTTTTTTTTTTTAATTTATTTATTAGTTTTATCTTTTATTTTATAAAATTTAAAACTCGAGTCACTATCTACACCTCTTCAACTACTAAATGCACCCCTACCTTAATTCTAAACATTTCTTCCTTAACAAATCTAAAACATTTATTATTAGCTACCCTTAGAACACTTCTCCCTTAAAGATAGGCTCCTTCTATTCATTGGGTAATACTATTTAGCTAAAGAAGGAAATTTGGGATGTTACATATATATACACAAGATATTATGTGATATCTCAGTAATTGTCTACACTCACATCAATGATGTCTCAATTGTAAAAAAAAAAAACTCTTTCATTATGACCAAGACAAAACTTCGTTCATAACAAGTCCAGTGGCTAGACATTCATTGAAAACAAGCCCACACATTTTGTTTGACTATATCAGAAGGTGAATGCTTTCGTGAGAGACTATCTCATGTTTCTCACCGTGAACACATCTTTTTATAATTTTTTTATTATTTTAAAATCCTTTAATTTTCCAAATTAAATTTTTTTAAAAAATGCCCCATTTCATTCTCTCTCTCACCCTTTGGTGACAAGAAAATCTGGCATTCACCACATGACACTATTATTTTGGGTCATAGTTAACTCTTCTATTTCTTCCTCTTTCTAAGCACCACCATCACCATTCCTACAAGGCTCTTCCTCTGTCAACCTCGTCCTCTCACCTTCACACACCAAAACTAAACCCTCGAAATTTTCCTTCAATAAAAAGGACAGACACGCTACAAACAAAGAAAGAGAAAGCAAAGGGACTCGAAGGGGAAAAAATTGCTTGGCAGTGTTTGCATCGCTGGTTTCTTCTAGTTTATATATCATTATCCTTGCATTCAGGGTTTTAAATTGCGGTTGCGATCGTGGTTGCGGTCACTGCGGTTGTGGTCATTGCGGCCGCTGCGATGCGTAATGCGGCCGCTGCGGCGTGAAACAATTTGAAAATTTCACAAAATGAACAAAAAACAATTTTTTTTTGTAATTCTTTATATATCTTTTCCTAATGATGTTGTATAAATTTCTATTCATTTTTAAGACATTGTATTATGTTTATGAATAATTTAAACTTAATTTAGTGAAAATAAATTATAAATAAACTTTTAAGCACATATAAGTACAAAATTACAAAGAATTAAGAAGGTCAGAAACTTAATAGTGCATAAATATATATGAATCACAAATAAAAAGATATTAGTGTCACATATAGGAATACACCCAGCTGCAATTGTGATTCTAAAATAACGTCACATTGTCACCACTTAGAGATATGTCTTCACTACAAAAAAAAAAAAGAAGATAAAAGTAAATAAATTAATAAATTTAAAATAATAATAATAATAATAATTAACAAATATATGAATCAAAGATAATAAAAATTGAACTTACATGATACTTGCTACCACATGGTGGAATGACGTGGTGGTTCATAACCTCTATTCTCACTTTGGCTATCATCTTGTGTAGCTCCTTGTCCAAAGACATAATCAAAAAATCCACCACTTGATTGTTGATGATAAGGATCTTGATAATTCATTGATGGTTGGTAGTATGAGGGAGCTTGATCACTTGCGTATGTGTTATATGTGTTGAAATAAGGATATTGATAATAAGGTGGATGAGATTGTTGACTACTCTGAGAAGAATCATCAATACCAAAGTCACTAAAACTTTATGCAATACTAGAAGAGGAAGAATCTTCAAGTGGAACATTCTGTTTTCTTTTTCCTCTCCTAGAATGTGACCCACCTCTGCTGCTATCAGGTAATGAACTACCAAAAGGAGCCATATCAGTCAAGCTCCTATAACGCCTATTATATGGTGAATCTTGAGATGGATCATTTTGAAATTGCCCATCATCATCACCATCATCATTATCATCACCACCACCTTCTTCAGCTTCTACATTACCACCCCCATCACCACTATTATTACTTGGTGGACTTAAACCACCACCATCTTCATTAGAATCATCATTATCATCAACAACTTCCACATCTTCATCATCTGTATCCACTAGAGGCAACCATTCTGCATTTTGTACTCCATCTAATAGTGGATCTTCTCTCTCTTCAATCCATGGAGATAATGCATCTTCTTGAAATATATAATCAAGATTGATAGGGTTAAAACTTGCTTCAATTTCATCTTGACTTTTTCTCATTTGATGCCTCATTTTCAATTTCATATTGTAGTGCGTGAAGACAAGCTTTTGCAGCTTTTTATACTTCAATCTATTCCTTGTCTTCGTGTGGATATAACTAAATGTGCTCCAATTTCTCTCACAATTTGTGGCTGACGTTGTTTGGCTAAGAACTTTTATAGCCACATGTTTAAGCTCAGGAGCACATACACCAAAAAAGGACCACCATTCAGCTTTTTAAATGAGCAACAAAAGGTAAACAAATTATTAGTTATTATATTAAAAAATAAAGTTAAAGTTCATTGATTTATAAAAAAAATATTATTTTACCTGGATTCATCTTAGATCAAGCTGCTTGAGCTTGAGGAGTACCAAATGTTTCAACCTTATCTCTAAAAAATACTAACTGTCAAATATAACATAATATATCAATACGTAAATATCTTCATTTGATAAATAATGAATTATAAGTTTAAAAATATAAATATTCATTACTAACCTGGTTCAAAGATTTAATCTGATCATCGATGTTTCTTTCTATTCTGAAGATGACTCTATTTGTTCCTTCAAACGTTTCTTTATAGACATCATCCCCATGTTCAACTCCGTATTGAAATTGCGGATTAAGAAAATAACCTAAAAAAGGATAACATATTATTATGGATGTAAGTATAAATATAAAATTACATGATAAAAATAAATTTATAAATTATATCACCATACCGGCAGAATGAAGATCAGAATGCATGTAATTCCGTCGCTTGTCTATTAAATCATTATATCTGGAATGATAACGAGAATTTTGTCTAATTGCTTGTTTAGCTCTATCAATGGCTTCATATATGAAACCCATGGTTGGTTTCTCGTCACCATCAACAAGTCTCAAAACTTTTACTAAAGGCTCAAACACCTTCAATATGTCTTGGGACTTACTCCAGAATTCACTGTCATTAATAGTTGTTCTTGCTTCATATGACGGTCCATTTTTCGCTTTACCAAATTTAGATCGCCTAAACTCTTCGGTGTTGAACATGTTTCTCAGACCTTGCTTTTGTTGTACAATTGCTTGAACTTGTAGGAACTGCGTTGTAAATCAGATAACACCAGGACGGACAATTTCTCTACCTCCAGTATATTTTTTCATGAGATCGACAGTCCATATATGGTTGTAGAGAAAATTTGTCACAGTCTTTGCATCAGTTAATAACTTCTGTACATTTTTCTTTTTTCCTATATCCTCCAAGCAAAGATCTAAACAATGAGCCGCACAAGCAGACCAATACAAATGAGACCGCTTCTCCATCAGTTTCTGACCAGCTGCTTTCAGTGCTGCTTCATTATCTGTAACCACTTGAACAACAAACTCTTCTCCCACTTCTTCAACAACTTTATCTAATAATTGAAAGTAGTAATCTGTGTTTCTACTAACAACATCAGAAGCATCAATAGATTTCAAGAAAATTGTCCCCTTACTACTATGCACCAAAAAATTCATAATATGAGTATGGTTGATACCATCCGTCCAACCATCACACATTATTGTCACCCCTTTTTCTTTCCATGTACCTCTCAATACGTTTAACCACTTCTTCATTTCCCTATATTCATTCTCTAAATATACATCTGAGATTTCATAAGGGGTCGGACATTTAACCCCTTTACCTACCTCAGCAGCTGTAACAATCAAATTATGCAACCAAGGAGAGTTAGCTAAATTCATAGGTAAGCGATCATAAATAAAAAACTTGCTTACTGCCTCTCCTAGCTTCCTCCTCACTGTCTTTATGATACCCTTACTGATTTTCGGTTGCTTCATGCTTTTGCTCCTCATAAGATCAATATTTGTAGATCTCAACTCTAGAGTAACATCTTCAGGCCTTTCACCCCCACCAACACTCGCATGAGGGCTCCCACCTTGTTCATATATATTTCCACGCCCTCCTGTTTGTTGTCTAAATAGTTGACCATATCTCACGGTTCATGGATATGAGATATCGAGTCGCCACATAGGTACACATTAGAGTAATGATGTACTGGATTGACCCACCATGAGAACACTACATGGAGCGTCGTGTGAGTGTCATAAGTAGTTCTCATAGTGACAATGGTGTATGCAATCCTTCGATCTGAAATCGCTACGATCCCTACATGAGGAGTCGTGTGCTTTAATATCGTCAAACGTCATCTGTAATAGGATGATTATAAAGACGGTCATTGGGCACACCACGAGCCATGCAGAGGGATGTGAGTGACCTAGATGGAATTTGTCCCTCCTACATAACAGGAGTAATATCTGTGGGGCCCCTGATAGAGTGAGACTGTAAAATGCATGGCCGTGCTGAAATGAGTCAATATGAGATATTGACCTCATTTGTTGTTAAGTCTACTCGGGTATCAGGGAACCTGATATTGAACCATACAAGGGTGACACATTCTATGTCTTGTGTTCAATATAGATATATGGACAAAGGGATAATAATGCACATGAATATTTGTGATGAGCCTCTGGTTGACTGGTTTTATAACTAGTAAAGACCATGGCTTTGTGCTAATTTTATATCAATTTTCACCCAAATTAGACTAGATTGTCTTTAAGCAGTATTTTGAGTCTGTAAAGTATTTTTAGGTTAATTTGGTTGATTTAGAGTTAAATAAAGCACTTATGCTATTTTCTGTTTTCAGGTTAATAAAAAGAAATAAATCTGGAGCTTTCGCCCCGCGAGTAGGCATTCGCCTCGCGAACCTAAAGGTGACTGTGCCAGGAAATTTGCAACCTCTCTGTCTCGCCCCGCGAAACATGACTCGCCTCGCGAGTAATCCAACCTTGGAAGACCAGAAGCCATCACGGCTTGCGCATGTTGAAGGTCACGGGCGTTACAGTTTGGAATTTGAAGAGTTTCGCCTCGCGAAGATAAGCTCGCCTCGCAAGAGAACCCAAAAGCTGAAGACTGTTCGCATTATTCGCCTCGCGATACAGTGCTCGCCTCGCGAGTCTGCGGATTCCAGAAGTTGTATATAAGCCTGTTTGAAGGCAGAAATGAAGGGAGTCTTAGGCAGCAGTAGTTAGTCAGTAGTTGTAGTTCAGTAGTTTATTTTCTTTTCTTTTCTTTTGTGCTTAAGTCTGTAATGGAGAGCTAGTCTCCTAGATTAATCTACTGTGATTGGTTTCAATTACACTTGGGGTTCTGTATTTCCTGTTTAGTTTGCTATTCTCTTTTCAATGCAATGCTATATGTTTCTGTTTGTTATTTCAGGAATGTATAGTGTGGTATTGATTCATTTCGGTGATGTTATGTTCCTATACTTAATCGCGTTTGTTATTTCACGTGTGTTCATTCATGTTCGTTTGTTCATGAGGGCTTCACCCCGTTTGTTATTTCGGGAATAGGAACATATATCCGTAGTAGCGTTTTCGTTTGTTAATTGTTGCTACAACCGGGAGGGGATTAGAATCTGCTTAGGGCTTGGATTTATTTGAAACAATGATAGTGGGAAACCGAGAACAGTAGGTTAATCGTTTCTTTGCTATTTGATAATTTCTAGTTTGCATTGTCTTTCTGTTTGTTTTTTTCTTTATTTTATTTCATATCTAAACAAACCCCTACATTCTGACTTTTTCTAACTTTTCTGTTAACAACAACAACTAAGAGTCCTTGTGAGACGATACTCGAGTTGTCGCTTCCCTATCTACATTGTTTTGTAAACGCTCGTTCTTTTTGGCGCGTGGCGACAGCGCGTTCAAAAATTGGCGCCGTTGCCGGGGACTCTTGTTGTGTTATTAGCATAAAATAAAAAAAAATAAAAAAACTTTGCTGAATTAGTTTTGTCTGCTTGTCTGGTTGTGAATTTTAGTACGCCCCATGGATAATTATATGCGAAATTATGTGCCTAATGTTTATTATGAGCAACCATGCATGTATTATCCTGATTTTAGTGAACCACCACCATGCATACATTATTCTAATTTCACTGGAAGTTATGAGTTTAATAGTGATTGTGACATGTTTGGAGTGAATAATCATTTTAGCCAACAAAGTGGAGGACAGAGCACCATGAATGAGTTAGCTTCTCTGATGCAACAACAAATGACATAATTCCAAGCAAGTATTCAACGGATGATAGAGGAGAACAGTCAATGGATGGCAGAGCAAAATCAACGGATGGCAGAGCAAAATCTTGAATCCCAACGGAGGAGCGAAGCTGAATCTCAGAAGTTGACCATTTTAATTGATCAAATTGTTGCCAACTCGGCTGCAATGCTAACTCCACAGCCCCTTGAAGAACATACAGATTCACATATGGTTATTCTTGAAGATACTTCTGCTGATAATTTTGATAATGTTTCTGTTGATGATGAATTATGTGTTGAATCTTCACATATTCACCTCTCCCCTGATTCTATTTATTATACTTCATGTGCTGATTGTACTGACGCTGCTTTGTGTATAGACTGTTTTGTTGAAAGGTATGTTGAGCAAAGCATCCATATAGAACAGGAGACAGATGAGGTTGAGGGCCATGTTCATACAGAAAATGAGAATCAGGAGGACATCTGCTTCACCGTGCTTGAGGATGATGAAGAACCTTTGGGAGTAGATGATTTAATTAAATCAAATGCACGTGTTGAAAGTGATGGGGTGGATGCACTGTGTGATGAATTTCCAGACATTCTAGCTTTTACTGATTCATTTTATTGTGATATATGTACTGACTCTACTAACTCTAACCTTTGTGTGGTGTGTGCTGAAATTTCTGCATGTTTAGCAGGTGATGGAATTGGTAGTACAATGAATGAAGAACGTGCAGAAAATGAAGCAGCACCAGTAACCCCAGATAACTGTTTGCCACCTCCCACTGCGGAACAACCGGTGATGGAGTTCAAGCCTCTGCCTGAGAGACTAGATTTTGCATTGTGGCCATTTCAAGAGGTTGAACCCCACTTCTATTGGGAGGACTTTATGGACAAAGTTGAGAAAGAGGTCATCTGTGACCCAAAAGGGAGTGAGAAGTCCGCCGCACTGGAAGGAGTCACCGTAATTGTCAAGCACTCACTCCCACATCAAGGCTGCAAGTTATGGAAGTATGGAATGAACTCCCACCCTTTGGCTATCACTTGGGCCTTATGTTACAAGCAATGGGATCCTGGTGGACCACTCCAATGAGTTTTCTTAACCCTTATCCTTTTTAATTTTCTTTTCCTTGCTTTATTTCTGTTTTGTTTTTAATAAAGCTCCTGAATAATTTGAGAAGCTCAGGAGTTGTGTTGAGTCTTGTGTTGGCAAGTTTGCTGGATTTTGATTGAATTTTGCATAGATTGATTGCATGTTATGTGATGATTCCCCCTAGATTTTGAAAATTTTAAAATTTGATCCCCATGTGATTGAAAACTGAACTTTGAGATTTTGTTGTGATAGCATGATTTATGATAAGTTTGGGGTGATAGGAAACACACACTAGGGATAAAATCGTTGTCAAACAATTTGCAAAAATGTCCAGGTGAGGATTTGAGCCTCCAACATGTTTTTAACTGTGAGAATCACTTTCAAGTTGCACTTTCCCGAATTTGCTTGAATCTCTTTTTGGTTTGCATGTTTATGTGTTTGCTTCAAATGATTTAGGCATTTTATTTGTAAATAGCTACTTGGCCTAAAAATAACCATCCCTAATGCATGTTCCCTAGTTAGCCCCTTTGAGCCTAATTAGCCTGTTAATTCTTGTTAACCTAATGTTATGAGCCTAAAATCTAAAAAACCATGTTAACCCGATCTTAGGATTAGGAGAGCATGGAATTTTAGAAAGAGAATGGGTGCAAGAAACTAAGTTTGGGGTGGCTACAGGGTGTAATGTGCTGTTTGGGATTGAGAAAAAGGAAAAAAATACAATAAAAAGGTTGGAGCCAAAGGCCAAGAAAAGAAAAAAATGAAAAAAAAAATATGAAAAAAAAATATAAAAAAGTGTTAGAAAAAAAGGCTGTAGTCACCCAAGGCAAAAAGATGAAAGAAAAAAGGAACTTGAGTTTAATTTCAAAGTGTAAAAAGCTCATGCTTTCTTAGTTCCTAGGGTCTTCAGCCTAGTTCCTTTGTATATCCTACCCTTAGCCAGGCCCCATTACAACCCATAAAAGACCTTTTGATGTTGCATGCATGTTTTTTGTGGGAATCATTTTGAGATGAGAATCAAATTTATGGGAAGTGTTCTTAAAAGTGAAATTGAGTGAATTGTTGATAACCTGACAAAAACTGAGCGATTGAGTGAACACAAAATTCCCTTGTGAGGAAGGCAGTTGTTTGAATTTGGTGATCTCCCTCTTGTGTGTAACTTGGATCCCTTGCTTAGATTAATGATTGTTTGAATGATGAAATTCTCAAATGTTTAAAGTAAATGAATGTGGGGATTGCTTTGTTTGAAAGGGGGGAACATTGAAGGAAAAATTATTTTGATGAAATTGCTTGAAATTTGTGCAAGGTTGATTAAATTCTTAAGCTTGTTATGTCTTGAGTCTTTTTAAGCTTTTGAGTTTTAGTTTGCTTGGAGACAAGCAAATTTTAAGTTTTGGGTATTTTGATGAGCCTCTGGTTGACTGGTTTTATAACTAGTAAAGACCATGGCTTTGTGCTAATTTTATATCAATTTTCACCCAAATTAGACTAGATTGTCTTTAAGCAGTATTTTGAGTCTGTAAAGTATTTTTAGGTTAATTTGGTTGATTTAGAGTTAAATAAAGTACTTATGCTATTTTCTGTTTTCAGGTTAATAAAAAGAAATAAATCTGGCGCTTTCGCCTCGCGAACCTGAAGGTGACTGTTCCAGGAAATTTGCAACCTCTCTGTCTCGCCCCGCGAAACATTTCTCGCCTCGCGAGTAATCCAACCTTGGAAGACCAGAAGCCATCACGGCTTGCGCTTGTTGAAGGTCACGGGCGTTACAGTTTGGAATTTGAAGAGTTTCGCCTCGCGAAGATAAGCTCGCCTCGCGAGAGAACCCAAAAGCTGAAGACTGTTCGTATTATTCGCCTCGCGATACAGTGCTAGCCTCGCGAGTCTGCGGATTCCAGAAGTTGTATATAAGCCTGTTTGAAGGCAGAAATGAAGGGAGTCTTAGGCAGCAGTAGTTAGCCAGTAGTTGTAGTTCAGTATTTTCTTTTCTTTTCTTTTCTTTTGTGCTTAAGTCTGTAATGGAGAGCTATTCTCCTAGATTAATCTACTGTGATTGGTTTCAATTACACTTGAGGTTCTGTATTTCCTGTTTAGTTTGCTATTCTCTTTTCAATGCAATGCTATATGTTTATGTTTGTTATTTCATGAATGTATAGTGTGGTATTGATTCATTTCGGTGATGTTATGTTCCTATACTTAATCGCGTTTGTTATTTCGCGTGTGTTCATTCATGTTCGTTTGTTCATGAGGGCTTCACCCCGTTTGTTATTTCGGGAATAGGAACATATATCCGTAGTAGCGTTTTTGTTTGTTAATTGTTGCTACAACCGGGAGGGGATTAGAATCTGCTTAGGGCTTGGATTTATTTGAAACAATGATAGTGGGAAACCGAGAACAGTAGGTTAATCGTTTCTTTGCTATTTGATAATTTCTAGTTTGCATTGTCTTTCTGTTTGTTTTTTTTTCTTTATTTAATTTCATATCCAAACAAACCCCCACATTCTGACTTTTTCTAACTTTTCTGTTAACAACAACAACTAAGAGTCCTTGTGAGACGATACTCGAGTTGTCGCTTCCCTATCTACATTGTTTTGTAAACGCTCGTTCTTTTTGGCGCGTGGCGACAGCGCGTTCAATTTGTCACAGAAAGGTTTCATCAAATCACTGACTTTCTCACTACTTAGGTAGCAGTGATGCATTGCTAGATACCGCTCACTGTTTGTAATATTAAATGGGATTTAATATTACTACTAACGTTTTGGGAACCTATAGGGTCACACACATAAGAGCGGATTAAAAGAAGCATTAAAAGGAGAGTTGGACTTTTCTATTGGGCCTAGCGCATAGTACATGGGGCTTAGGTCAAACGCTGCTCACTAACTCACTTAAGGAGGTGCTGCTATAAGTAGACCACTTAAGCTATTGTGCCTACACGGTTTTGTTTTACCCTAGCTGCACATAGAGAGTGATAGTGAGCAGCAGGTCTCGATTTTCGAAGCTAGCACTGTGAGACAGAGACGCTTCGGGTTCTTGACGTTGGACGTTCACGGAATCTGCTCGTGTGGATACCTTAGAGACATCGTTCGTTCGGTGTTCGTGATAGACGATTTTTAATCAACTGTCATCGCTTCAAGAGGTAAATCTTCTAACCATGAATCGTGACCATTCGCAAGGATCCTTCGATGGGAATTTTTCCGCTGCGTTATTTTTTTTTATATATACGCAAATTCCCAATAGTGGTATCAGAGCCGCTTGCGAAACCATGATTCTGTTACGTGGTTTACCTGTTATGTATGATAACATGTTTATAATGTGAATCGTTTTTCTGAAAATTGTTTTCTGAAAATCGTTTGCATCCGTTTTGCGAAACCTTGTTTCTGTAATTTTCGTATGTATATGATATACGCGTCTATTGCATGTTTATGTATATATGTGATATGTACATTGGTTCTAGAATCCTTATTATGTTCTGCGATGGCGTCAAGTGTTGATGTTAAACATGATCGGTTTCAGTTCTCTGTTGGCGGCGTTAAGGGGTTTCAGACATGAAGAGTTCATGTTCTTGCGGCTGAGGTTCCAAGGGTTGAAACCCTAGCCGCCGTTCCTTGCAACGTGAAGTGTTCACTGGCCTTGCGGTTTTAGGGTTGAGAGGTTGAAGCCCTAGCCGCCAAGGAAGCGAGGCACACTTCGGAGAGAAATTTTTTCTTTGGGACCCCCGTGCTACCTCTGCGTAGTGTGTTATTTCGAAATTCAATTTTTTGAAATCTTTTGTATCACTTAATAATAATATTAATATTAATAAAAGAGGTATTATTATTGTTTGTTATTATTTGCGTTGTGATGCATGGTGGATGGTTATGGCCTTAGTCTTTTGGTTTATTTTGAAATACGGCCTACATGTCGTGCCTTTCTCTTATATTCCATATGTATATTCTTTTCTCATCTCACTCCCCTCATATGTGAAATGAGGTTTCTGTTTATGTAATGTAATGATGGAGACAAGAAGACGTTATCCTGTGGGAGATCATGCTTGGAGAAGCTTGGATGCTCCTAGGTTTCAGTTTATATTCTCTCATTGACTTGGGAGAATCAATTCGTTAGGGGCCATAACCATATCACATTTATTTTCCTTATATATGTATGAGATGCATGTATGTATATAGTATGTTAAAAGGGGTTTAACTAATATATGTATGAGATGCATGTATGTAAATAGTAAGTTAAAGGGTTTAACAAATGATGAGATCAAATTTTAATCAAATCCCTCAAAAGGAGATATTAAGTCACATTTAAAGGCCTTCCAATGCATGGCACTCGTCAAGACTATGATCGATTAAGTGTGGGTCCGCCAAAGCGAGGAACCTTTATCTATACTAGTAAGACGCGATGGGACAAATGTAATGTTCAACTGCTATCCATTGGGTCTGACTTAACTAAGCCAACTTCAATAGGATTGAAAGGCTTATAGTCTTATAAGTTGGGCTTTAGTCCATGTGATGGATTAGAATAAGAGTTATTTACCCAACTGTCCAAGAGTTGCATGAGATGCAATCGGAAAATGTTTCCTACCTATATAACCGAATTTTGAGTGATCAGCCAAAGCTGACTGGAAGCTAGGTGAAATATGAATCTTGGCCCACTAGAAAATCTTCCAACGGGATTTTCCGAATCAATGATGAGGGTCATTGTTTTGAGTAAAATAGTGGGAGGCGTATTTAATTAAAGACCTTATTAAATAACTTCATGGCATGATACTTATATTTTGCATATTTATTTCTGTAGATTACCATGGCATCAAACATATCAAGTAACCTGTCATTGCAATCCGTCCTTGAGAAGGATAAACTATCCGGAACAAATTTTCTGGACTGGTACAGAAACTTGAGGATTGTCCTCAAACATGAGAAAAAGTTGTATGTTCTTGAGGAGCCTATTCCTGAGGAGCCACCGGCTTCAAATGCTCCTAAGGCTGACAAGGATGCTTATAAGCAGCATCAGGGTGACGCCTTAGACGTCGGTTGTCTTATGCTTGCTACCATGACCTCTGAGCTGCAAAAGCAACATGAGACCATGGAGGCATACGATATGATCGTGCACCTCAAGCTGCTCTACCAAGAGCAAGCAAGGCATAAGCGGTTCGAAGTTTCCAGAGCCCTTTTCCAGTGTAAATTGGCAGAAGGAAGCCCTGTGAGTCCTCATGTACTCCAAATGATCGGGTACATTGAGAATATCGAGAGACTGGGATTTCCTTTAGGCCAAGAGTTGGCCACCGACTTAGTTCTGCAATCGTTGCCTGAGAGCTATAGTCAGTTTGTCATGAACTATAATATGAATGATCTTGACAAACCTTTGCCAAAATTGTTGAGCATGTTGAGAACCGCTGAACAAAATATTAACAAAGGAAAGGGGAAGGCCATTTTGATGGTCTAGGCTGGAAATAGCAAGAAGCAGCCCAAGAAGCCCACGTACAAACAAAAGGGCAAGGGCAAGGGCAAGACCATCAACAAGTTCAAACCCAGTACTTCTGGCTTGAAGCCTGTGGGTGGTGTGGCTAAGGAAGGCAATTGCTTCCACTGTGGTCGGACCGGACATTGGAAGAGGAACTGCCCAAATTACCTGGAAGAAATCAAGAAGAAGAAGGGAAGTGAGACTTCCACTTCAGGTGTGTTTGTTATAGAAGTCAATTTATCTACTTCTGCATCATGGGTATTAGATACTGGATGTGGTTCTCACATTTGTACAAATGTGCAGGATCTAAACAGGAGTGGACCATTGGAAAAGGGCGAAGTCGACCTACGAGTTGGAAATGGAGCAAAGGTTGCTGCTTTAGCTGTAAGGACTTATGTATTGACTTTGTCCACTGGGCTTACTATTCAGTTAGAGAACTGTTATTTTGTGCCTGCAATTAGCAGGAATATCATTTCCGTTTCTTGGTTGGACAAGATTGGTTTTTATTTTATAATAAAGAACAAAATTTGTTCTATTTATTTGGATGATATTTTCTACGCTAGTGCACACATGAGTAATGGGCTTTATGTCCTTGATCTTGAAATGCCCATCTATAACATAAATACTAAGTGGTTCAAACCAAATGAGTTGAACCCGTCTTATCTTTGGCATTGTCGTTTAGGCCATATAAATGAGAAGCGCATTTCTAAGCTCCATAAAGATGGACTCTTGGGCTCATTTGATTATGAATCATATGAGATATGTGAGTCTTGTTTATTGGGAAAGTTGACTAAAGCTCCATTCACCGGAAAAGGTGAAAGAGCTAACGATCTTTTGGGTCTTATACATAGCGATGTATGCGGACCCCTAAACACATTAGCTAGAGGTGGTTTTCAGTACTTCATCACATTTACTGATGATTTCAGTAGATATGGATTTGTGTATCTTATGAAACATAAATCGGAATCCTTTGAAAAGTTCAAGGAATTCAAAAATGAGGTACAAAACCAACTTCGTAAAAATATTAAAACTCTTCGATCAGATCGAGGTGGTGAATATTTGAGCCTAGAGTTTGATGATCATCTGAGAGAGTGTGGAATTTTATCTCAACTCACTCCACCTGGAACACCACAATGGAATGGTGTTTCTGAGAGGCGAAATCGAAACCTGTTTGGACATGTTCGGGTCTATGATGAGTCATGCAAACCTTCCAAACTCTTTCTGGGGACATGCTCTATTAACAGCAGCTTTTACACTTAACCGTGTTCCATCCAAAACGGTAGAAAAGACACCATATGAGATATGGACTGGTAGACGACCCATCATGTCTTTTATGAAGATTTGGGGTTGTTAAGCATATGTAAAACGTCAAGTTTCTAATAAGCTTGATCCCAAATCTGATAAATGCTTCTTTGTAGGGTATCCCAAAGAAACCAAGGGATACTATTTCTGTAATCCTTCTGAAGGCAAAGTGTTTGTCGCACGGACTGGTGTATTCCTAGAAAAGGAGTTTATCTCCATAGGAACCAGTGGGAGGAAGATAGAACTTGAAGAAATTCAAGAATCACAGAGTAGTGACCTACCATTGGTGGAACAGGAGCAACCTTCACAAAATGTTGTGGAGGAACAACCTGCTCCAGTAGCACAAGACCAGTGTAGGTCTAACAGGATACGTCACCAGTCTGAGAGATATGGATTTCTCATGACTCCACAAGGTGATGTATTGCTCATGGATCAAGATGAGCCTGTGACTTACCAGGAGGCCATCACTGGCCCAGAATCTGAGAAGTGGCTTGAGGCCATGAAATCTTAGATGGATTCCATGTACACCAACCAGGTATGGACCTTGGTAGAGCCACCTGAAGGGGTAAAACCCATAGGGTGCAAGTGGGTTTTCAAAAAGAAAACTGACATGGATGGTAAAGTACATACCTTTAAGGCGCGATTGGTGGCTAAGGGTTTCAAGCAAATTCATGGTGTCGACTATGATGAGACCTTTTCACCTGTTGCGATGCTTAAATCCGTCCGAATCTTACTTGCTATCGCTGCATACCATGATTATGAGATATGGCAGATGGATGTCAAAACTGCTTTCCTTAATGGAAAGCTTCTTGAGGATGTGTACATGACACAACCTGAAGGCTTTGACATTTCGAGGAGGATCGGAAAGGTATGTAAATTGCAGCGATCAATCTATGGATTGAAGCAAGCTTCCGAAGTTGGAACCTTCGTTTTGATGATCTGTAGAAGGCGATCGGATTCATCAAAAATGAAGATGAACCTTGTGTCTAAAAGAAAGTTAGTGGGAGCATTGTTGTTTTTCTGGTGTTATATGTAGATGACATATTACTCATTGGAAATGACATTCCTACACTACAAAATGTAAAGACATGGTTGGGGAATTGCTTCTCTATGAAAGATTTGGGTGAAGCTACCTATGTATTGGGAATCAGGATCTATAGGGATAGATCACTGAAATTGCTTGGCCTAAGTCAGAGTACATACATAGACAAAGTGTTGAGACGCTTTAACATGCATGAATCCAAGAAAGGACTCTTGCCTATGTCACATGGTATATGCCTATCAAAGGCACAATCCTCTTCCACTCAAGAAGAAAGGGATCGCATGAGTAAGATTCCATATGCATCCGCAATTGGATCTATCATGTATGCCATGTTATGTACTCGACCAAATGTATCGTATGCTTTAAGCATAACGAGGTGTACCATCCGATCCTGGTGAAAGTCACTGGTCTGCTATCAAGAACATCCTTAAGTACTTGAGAAGAACTAAGGATTCGTTCTTGGTATATGGAGGCGAGGAAGAGCTTGCTGTAATAGGTTACACCGATGCTAGCTTCCAGACCGATAAGGATGATTCCAGATCCCAATCTGGTTATGTGTTCTGCCTGAATGGCGGGGCGGTGAGCTGGAAGAGTTCAAAGCAGGAGACAGTCCCCGATTCTACTACAGAGGCTGAGTATATTGCCGCCTCCAATGCAGCAAAGGAGGCTGTTTGGATCAGGAAGTTCATTACTGAGCTTGGTACAGTTCCTAGTATTGTGGACCCCATTGATCTCTATTGTGATAACAATGGGGCCATTGCATAAGCTAAGGAACCTAGATCTCATCAACGATCCAAACATATACTTAGGCGCTTCCATCTCATTCGAGAGATTATCGATAGAGGAGATGTGAAAATATGTAGAGTACCAACACTTGATAACGTTGCTGACCCACTTACGAAACCTCTTGCTCAACAGAAGCATGAACGTCACACTAGATCGATGGGCATTAGATTTATGCCTGATTGGCTCTAGTGCTAGTGGGAGATTGTTGGTGTAAGCCCTAGAGGCCAGTGTATTTCTTAGACTTACATTTGTATCTTGCTATTATATATATATATATATATGATATGAGGCATTCCAGTTTATTGTGTTACTTGTTTAAACATAATAAAGTCCTTAGAATAGAAATTTCAGTTTAATAGAATATCAAGTATATGACTTGATCGTGAGACACTATTGAACAATGAAATCCTATTCTTAAATACCCGTAGTCAAGTATTTTATTAATAAGGACAATAATAATACATTGAGACTATTATGTGTGCAGACTGATAACCATATCTCACGGGTCATGGATATGAGATATCGAGTCGCCACATAGGTACACATTAAAGTAATGATGTACTGGATTGACCCACCATGAGAACACTACATGGAACGTTGTGTGAGTGTCATAAGTAGTTCTCATAATGACAATGGTGTATGCAATCCTTCGACCTGAAATCGCTACGATCCCTACATGAGGAGTCGTGTGCTTTAATATCGTCAAACGTCATCTGTAATAGGATGATTATAAAGACGGTCATTGGGCACACCACGAGCCATGCAGAGGGATGTGAGTGACCTAGATGGAATTTGTCCCTCCTACATAACAGGAGTAATATCTGTGGGCCCCCTGATAGAGTGAGACTGTAAAATACATGGCCGTGCTGAAATGAGTCAATATGAGATATTGACCTCATTTGTTGTTAAGTCTACTCGGGTATCAGGGAACATGATATTGAACCATACAAGGGTGACACATTCTATGTCTTGTGTTCAATATAGATATATGGACAAAGGGATAATAATGCACATGAATATTTGTCACAGAAAGGTTTCGTCAAATCACTAACTTTCTCACTACTTAGGTAGCAGTGATGTATTGCTAGATACCGCTCACTGTTTGTAATATTAAATGGGATTTAATATTACTACTAACGTTTTGGGAACCTATAGGGTCACACACATAAGAGCGAATTAAAAGAAGCATTAAAAGGAGAGTTGGAATTTTCTATTGGGCCTAGCGCATAGTACATGGGGCTTAGGTCAAACGCTGCTCACTAACTCACTTAAGGAGGTGCTGCTATAAGTAGACCACTTAAGCTATTGTGCCTACAGGGTTTTGTTTTACCCTAGCCGCACATAGAGAGTGATAGTGAGCAGCAGGTCTCGGTTTTCGAAGCTAGCACTGTGAGACAGAGACGCTTCGGGTTCGTGACGTTGGACGTTCACGGAATCTGCTCGTGTGGATACCTTAGAGACATCGTTCGTGCGGTGTTCGTGATAGACGATTTTTAATCAACTGTCATCGCTTCAAGAGGTAAATCTTCTAACCATGAATCGTGACCATTCGCAAGGATCCTTCGATGGGAATTTTTCCGCTACGTTATTTTTTATATATATACGCAAATTCCCAACAGCCTGTCTTCCCATTCGCGATGTGATCTAAGGCTTTCCTGTGTAGCAAACCTCATTCATTCATCAATAAGGTGATCCACATCTTCATCTTCATCTTCTCCTCTCAGGCGTGCTTCAAATTCTTCTTTTCTTTTTTTGGAGTCATTTTTCTTTGCTTTTCCTTCAAGAAGAAGCTTCATCATACCTTCTCTAGCCAATTTGTTCACTCTAGCACAACCAGACACTTGTCCTTTCATATGTGTTATATGTTGCTTCACTCTTGTAATGCCACCTTTAATTATCTTGTGACAAAGTTTGCATTCGATATTGTTACGACTTCCGGCTAATGGGTTTCCAAAATGTCATCCAATATCATCACTCGGAGCACCATCTAATCTTTGTGTAGGAAATTCTTCTCTTGGAGGCATTGTGTATATTTTATACAACCTGTTCAATATTTATAAATAAATATCAATCAATAATTCAACCAAACTTACAACTTTAATCTAAACTAGCCTTCAAAAAGAAAACTTTAATATAAACTAGTAATTAGCAAAACACAGATAATCTAATTAATAATTACAGTAAATTATTTAATACAACAAATAAATTATTAGCATATAATTTGAACAATAAATACTAGCTAAACATATACTAAACCAGTAATTAGATTAATATATCAATATATATTTTATTTTCCTCTCAAATTTTCCCTATATTATTCCCAAAACTCAATTAATTTCCCACCTAAAATTTTTGATTAAAAAAAATTCCCATCTAAACTAGCCTTCAAAAAAAAAACTTTAATATAAACTAGTAATTAACAAAACACAGATAATCTAATTAATAATTACAGTAAATTATTTAATACAACAAATCAATTATAGCATATAATTTGAACAATAAATACTAGCTAAACATATACTAAACCAGTAATTAGATTAATATATCAATATATATTTTATTTTCCTCTCAAATTTTCCCTATATTATTCCCAAATCTCAATTAATTTCCCACCTAAAATTTTTGATTAAAAAAAAATTCCCATCTAAACTAGCCTTCAAAAAAAAAACTTTAATATAAACTAGTAATTAGCAAAACACAGATAATCTAATTAATAATTACAGTAAATTATTTAATACAACAAATCAATTATTAGCATATAATTTGAACAATAAATACTAGCTAAACATA
Source organism: Sophora flavescens (assembly GCA_030762895.1). Taxonomy (NCBI): domain Eukaryota; kingdom Viridiplantae; phylum Streptophyta; class Magnoliopsida; order Fabales; family Fabaceae; genus Sophora; species Sophora flavescens. Next base: position 125,482,085 of record CM061062.1, on the reverse strand, counting down.
TACTAAACTAGTAATTAGATTAATATATCAATATATATTTTATTTCCCTCTCAAATTTTTCCTATATTATTCCCAAATCTCAATTAATTTCCCACCTAAAATTTTTTATTAAAAAAAAATTCCCCCCTAAAAAATTCCCCCCACCCAATTCAGTCCCCCCACCCCACCCCACCCCAACTCACACACACACGGCACATACAATGTGACTGATAAGATGTGCAGCAGTGACCTAATTACCTATCTGGCTATCCCTCTCTCTCATCCCTCACCTTTTCTTCTTCAGTTCTTTCTTCCCCTGTCACTCTCTCGTCCCTCACGGTCTCACTCTCACGTCTCACCTCTTCTTCTTCCCCTCCTCTGTTTGTTTTTTTTCTTCATTTTTCTCCACATCCACACTCACTCAAGTGAGCAACCTGCAACCCTAGCTGGAAGTCACCATTCACCAAGTCACCACTCACCCCTCCCCGGCCATGACAACACCAGGTCCGCCGCCGGCGACGTCGTGCAACCTTGAAACGTGAACATCTCAACAAGTACCGCCTCCTGATGATGATCAGTTGATCACCATCTGCCCCGGTCACCTCCGCCGCCGCCGTGCTCCCCTTGGTGTCGAAGCATGATGACCAGTCAAGTCTCAACCGGTTACCCTCGCTCCTCCTCTGTCACTCGTCTGGCGCCGCGGCTACCCACCGGCCAAAACCCAGATCACGGCCCCCCTCGGCCCCTCCCCTCTCTCTCAGGCTCAGTCTCCCCCCTCTCTCTCTCAGGCTCCGCCTCACGACCCACGGCCTCCACCTCACGGTCCTCCTCAGTCACGGACTCACGGTCTCAAGCCCTCACCCACTCAACCCCACACCCGGAGGACGACAGGAGAGCAAAGGAGGAAAGGAAGATCTTACCTTGGGGTGAGGCTAGTAGATCGGATGATTTGGGATTCGAAGCACAGTGAGCAGATCCACTGATCCAGAGCAAATAAGTGAGAGTGTGAGACTGAGGAATGACCGAATGAGGTTATATGAATGACAGAATGAGACACTGAGTGAAGCAGAAGCATAAAGAAGAAAGGAGATAAAGGCAAAAGCAAAAGCCAAAATTTGATCTGAAAAGAAGCAGGTTAGGAGAATCTATACATTTTGAAATCATTTTGTCTGAGAATTTGTTTTTTTGCATGCACCTATGAACGGAACTGTTTTGGCTTTTGGGTGTTTGGACTTTGGAACTCCGTTGCGGTTGATGCGGTCGTTACGGCAGTTACGGCGTTACGTTGTGGCCGTTATGCCGTTACGTTGTGGCCGTAACGGGTGATTTTGAATCACACCGCAATTGCTGCCCGATGTCGTTGCGGTGAGTCCCGCAACCGCAATATTGCGGCCGCATTAACGGTTGCGGACCGCATTTTGAAACCCTGCTCGCATTAAGTTGTGAGCATACAAGGGTCCTTCTAGCCCCAAGATAACGAAACCGACTTGTAAGGTGGGGATTGTCTAAGCATTATGAACACTATAGTAAGATGTCAGAATTTGGGCTTTAAACCTAACTCAACCTCACAAAACTGACCTGTAAGGTAAAGATTGTCTAAGCCTTATAAGAACTACTAAGACCATTTCTCTAGTAGTTGTGGGACTCCCACCAATCTTTGTGAAACCTTTTAACATGTCATTCTGTCAATAAGTGCAATGTCATTCATTTCATTCATAGCCTCTAAAGCAAATTAGTAGTACCCTCCTCCCCAAAAGCCCATCTTTTTCAACCATCTAGTTTTTAGTGCTTCTATGATGTGAGTTTCAAAGGGATCTAAAAAACAATGTTTAGGGGCGGTACAGTTTGGGTTTTTAGCGGCATGTGTGGTGCTCGTTGTGCCTATGGGAATATAGCAGGTTGGCACCAGAGCCGCAACAATGTCATCTTCTTCAGTCGTGCCTTTTTTTATCATTCTTGCAATTATTGGTGTTCACCTAACCCCTTATTTCCCTTCAGTTTCAGATTTTGTAAAATCTGTTTCTTCATCATCACTCTTGACATGGAGGAGGCCAGATATAGGCCATCACCTACGCAAGAACCATTACGCAAAGTAAAACGAGCAAAATACAACGAAATCGTATTGCAAGCAGGGAACCCGTCTTTTAGATCAAGAGGGTAGAGACCATAACAAGAGAGAGGATTAGCCACTGAGAAAGAAGAAGAAAAGTCTTGGAACGGTTGAGAGAGATGAAATGAGAGAGAATGAAAAAGTCTGATGGGTTTGGGTTTGAGAGTTTCGGTGATGTTCGATTTTAGTCCTCATTTTAAAAAACGTAACTTTTTAATTTCCAAATTGTGTCAAGCTTGGTCTCCAAACATACGTTTTAAAGTTATCCCAATATATGTTTTAGTATAGTTTATGGACCATGACTGACACGCTTGAAAACTTGAAAGACTAAAAAAATATATTTCACAAATCGGAGACTAAAAGTGAACTTTCATTACAAAAGTAAATATTTCACAAAGCGGAGACTAAAAGTGAACATTCATTACAAAAGTAAAGTATTTTAGCGACCAAACTTTTAGCGATCACACTTAATCAATCATTAAATATGAAATTTGGTTGATAAATATAAAAATTTGGTCACTAAATGATTTAACAATGTTTGATGGTCATTAAATCGATTACTAAATGATTTAACGACATAATTTTAATACGTAGCACAACACCAAATTTGATGGTCGCTAAATACCTTTTTTTTTATAATGTATTAGATAAATTTGAAGGACTAAAAACATATTAAAACATATTAATTTATATTTTTCTTTGCCAATTCACGTAAGTTGGAAAAAAAACATATAATCTATGTGCTATATAAACTATATATGACAATTTGGCTCGTGCTCTCCTCTATTACCTTACAACTCCCTTCACCTATTTTCATGAGAGACACGAATTTAGAGACGAAGAATGTGGTTTGAAGTTTGAATACATGAAACCAACGAAATTGTGTGCTGAGCATAACTTTTAGAGACGGAAACTATAATCCGTTTATACTTTTTCTAATTAAAATTCTTAATTGTGAATAAATATAAAATGTAAAAAAATTATATCTCAGACTAAAAAAAGTCTTGCCTTTGGTCCGATTTTGTTTATGAATTTGGGTTAGGTACCCTTAATTCAATACAACTTTTGCTTATAAAAAAAAACTAACCATGTTTTTATTAAATTTGAAAAATAAAATTTAAAAAATACAAATAATTCTATCCCTTTGAAATAAGAGTTTAATTGGTATATATATATTGTTAGTATAAAGTTTTTTCACATTGTTAATTAATCAGAAATTCGGGTATGGGTGACTTTTAAATTATATTTAATATGGAAATCAAACATTTTTTAATAATATAACAATTCATGATTGAATGACACTTGTCAATGTAATTTTTTATATTGATAATGCATATCAATTAATTAAATCCTTGATGTAGTCCATAATCTAAATAAGACAGAATATATTTAACTTCCAAAACTGTTACTTTTTTTTGTATGAATCCACTGTAATTAGGGCATTTGACTCCTCAGTGGACCCACAGAGTATTCCACAAACTTAGATCATTGGACCCGTTATGGGATTAATCTCCGTTCGGGTGCTTAGTCACAGTTAAGGATCTTCGTCCCTCACAAAAGATGTATTCTGTGGGGGAAACGAACCCAACAGAGACAAAATATTTCCATCACTAAATATCAGTTACTAATTCTTATACAGAAATTTAAATAAATATATGCCTATGCGAGCATATATAAATTTGGATCGGAACTTATCAAAAGCTACTTTCCAATCAACTGGAATCCACATGCTGCTAAGTATGGCTAAAAGATATAGCTTCACGGACAAGGAAAGCACTGGATTCCCTTGGTTGCATCTATAAATAGTTAACTCAGCTGGTACGTAAAATCAATCAAGGACATCCAAACACCAAAATACTAATTACGTAGGTTGCAATTTTAAGGAGTAAGATCGGCTATGGATAATTGGATATTCATGCTCTGAGAAAACTCCTCGCAGCTATGGAGGCCGAGGAAGCAGCCGGAAAGACCAACAATGGTGCTGTGCCCTCATTTAACAACTATGGCAACGGAGCTCAAAGTCACACTGGCACCAAGGTCAACAGTGGTACCTATGCAGGCGATGGTAACAGCCATCACACCTACAACAACCAGGATCGAAAAGAAATAAACAACAGCGGTACCTTCAATGGTCATGGCAACGGTGGCTTTATCGGTGGTAACTTCGATGCCTCATCAAGGAACTTCCGTCTCTGAAATCTATATGTTGCGCAATATGATATTACCATGTTATGTGATATATCTGCTACTAGTAATGAAACCGGAGCTTTAGCTCTAATGGAATGTAATAAGTAAGAGCCAGTAAAAAAAAAAAAGGGTAATAAATAAGAGCCATTTTATGTTAATAAATCACCCTTTATCGTTACGTTATTAATTGTTTGGATTTTTTTGACGATAGTACTAATTAACACCAGTGCACTCTGACTTTCTAAATCAGTTAAAAAAAAGATTTTTTTTTAGTTTATTTTACATCAGTTATAATAGTGTTATACACCGATCTTTTTTTTTTTTATAAACAAAAGTATATTTAAGTGAAGTATTAGGGGTACTCAACCCATATAAAAGGGAACGCTTTAGTTTGTAGCCCCAAAGTGTTAATTGGTATACAAGTTTGTCATACCCCATCAAAAAATTCCAGGAAACCAGAAAGAAAACAACAAACAGTATACAGGGCCGGCCCAAATACAGGCCTAAAGCGGATTCTAAGTTGAGGTCTTTTTAAAATTTAATAATAATATTTTATAATTAAGTAATTTTTGTATAAAAATTAAAAAGTAATTGAGTTTTAAATTTATAAATAATCACATACTAACTTTTGATTTAAATAAACATTTTTAAAAATAATCTTTTTATACAAGGTATATGTCACTTTGATATAATTCAAAGAAATACCCCAGGAATAAATAAAAAAGAAAAAAAGAAGACAAAAATACATAATTAAAAAATATATATGAAATGTGGTGGCAGCTGGCAGCACTAGTAAGTAGTCACGCACTATCATGCTAAAATTCATGAAAGTGAAGTAGCATGGTTTTGAACACGGATTTGGGGGAAAATAAAGCAGGAAGTTAGCCACCACTCCACATGGTATAATTGTCTTCCTGGTGCATATAGTAGTATATATAAAGAGTTTTGGGGTGAGGCCTAAAGCAAATACTTTAGTGACCTCATCTTTGGGTCGGGCCTGACAGTATACAGTATATCAAATCTGAAACAGAATGATAGATTTAGTTTTGCCCCAAAAAATCGTAACCACCTCAAAATTATACACCAATCCGAAAAGGAATAAGCACACCTCCTCTTGATCTAGCACCATTTCCAAGCACACCTCCCTTTGATCTAGCGCCATTTCCAAGATGTCATCTTTATCCGATCCATAAGAAAAATCATGTCCACACTGTTGTTCCCAAAGATTACCCCATTTCTAAGCTCCCGAAAGCACCAAATGACTGCATGTCAGATCATTGACCAACTTTTTTGCTAGAACTGACTATAGAACTGAAATAAGTTTTCTGGAATTGTGAAAAACACTCCTAGGCATTAAAACCAAAGTGTGGTGTTCTTTGAATACCTATGTGTATAAACAACGTACAAACACCATATGAATTGCTTTCTGTTTTTTTTTTCTTACATAAAATATTATAAAATGAAATAATAGAAAAGAAACAACATTTATGATGTATCACTAACAAAAAAAAAACCAGTTTAGTGACCGAAGATTTCGGTCGCTAGACATGCTAATTCGGTCGCTATCTTGTTTGGTAACCGAATTAGTGACCGAATCAAGGGGGTAGTGTAACACCCCGATTTTCGTTTACGCTATATTAACGATAAAGATATATTTATTTATATTTTTATCTGAGACCTATGAAATGATTTTGGAGAAAACAAAATCATATCTAGAATCTACTTTATGGTAGGAAGCTCTGGTAAAAATTTGGGTTTAGAACTCAGACGGAAACCAGAATGCGTTTACTGACAGTAAGATTTTACTGTTCAGAAAACCTAATTCTGACCCGAGAACAAAACAGTTTAGTTTTATATCATATTTTTAGCTATATAGGCTATTTTGAAATTATTACTCGAAAATAGATTATTATACTTTTTACGGGAGAAATTTCAAAGAAATCGGGTAAACGATGGAGCCAGAAACGGAATTGTAGAGAACCGCTAACGGATGAGACCGGCGAGTCAAGGATGACTCATATTAGTGAGTCACCATGGTGAGTCATGGTGTGATTCACCATGTCATGATTGCATTTTGGTGAAAGTTTTATTTTGTCCTTGAACTTTCATTTTAATTCCAATTTTGTCCTAATCTTTTGTAATCAAAATGCCCTTGGACGTGCCATCTATTTACAAATTTGTCCCAACAATTTGAGACCAAAATACCCCCTCACTCCCTCTATTTGTGGCTTCCCACTTCTCCCCCACACTTAGCCAAATTTTCATTTCTTTCTAAGGCATTTCCTTCACAAAACTCCAAGAACACCATAGTTGTTCTTGCAATGTTCTTCATTTTTCTTCAAGTTCTTCATAAAATCTCTTCATTCCAAGGAGATGATAATGTTCCATGTAACACCCGGGTGCCGACGAGTGGTCGCCGGTGCAAGAAGGCACGGACAAGGAGCGGCTCCTGGCAGGCTTCTAGGCGGAGGGACACATGAATGAACCGATAACACACCCGAATGAGAGGGATCCTGAGACTGTGTAGGTATGAGACTGTACAGTTGAGGAAGGCTTATATGAATTGATTGGTACTACCTATACTAACAAGATGCATCTTCTTTTCGGTAGCCCATCACTTAAGAACTCCACAGTTACGCGTGCTTGACTTGCTTGACTTGGAGGAATTATGGGATGGGTGACCTCCTGGGAAGTTTTCCCAGGAAGCGTTTGAGTGAGGATGATAAGCCGCTGGCTCATCTAGTTTTATGACTAGTATGACCATGGTTTTGTGCTAATTATAGTTCGTTTTTGCCCAAATTAGATTAAATTGTCCTCAAGCAACATTTTCAGTCGTTTAAGTAGTTTTAGGTTAATTTAGCCAGTTTTGAGTCAAATAATGCACTTATGGCTATTTCAATGTTTTCAGGTTAACTTAGAGCCAAAGGAATGAAGAAAACAATGGAAAAATGCAATTCTGGAAGATTCGCCTCGCGAGAGACTACTCGCCTCGCGAGCCTGAAGACCAGCACGAGCAGCAACAGTCATCCTCTCTGGCTCGCCTCGCGAATCATGTTTCGCCTCGCGAGAAATCCAAACACTGAAGGACTGTTCATAAGATTCGCACTAGTGCAATAAGTGCTTTTTACGTCAGTTAAAATTGATTTTTTACGTCAGAATACTAATTGACGTAAATACAGCTGACGTTAAAAGTTAAACTTTTAACGTCAGTTCTCAACTGACGTTAGAACTGACGTTAAATATAACACTATTAACATCGGTTCTTTAACACAACTGACGTTAATTTTGTCAAAATTAACGTCAGTTCTTTAACAAAACTGACGTTAATTTTGTTAAAACTAACGTCAATTGTTATCAAGAACTGATGTTAAAGGTCTTAATTTTAACATCAGTTGTAATAAACAACTGACGTTAATAGTGTACTGTATATTTTATAAAATACTATTAACGTCAGTTGTATGATAAAACTGACGTTAATAGTATTTTTTTTTGAATTCAGTTTTAAAATATCACTCCCTTCAGCCATCCCTGCATTCAGTAAATATCCCAGTAACACAGAATATCACACACATTACAGAATTGCAAAGGAAAAATGGAACAATGATCCATATGTATGCCTGTTCAGAAACAATATATATTTATTAACATAGGTTATAACTCAAAATAAATACAGAAATATAAATAAAAATAAATGTATACTAAGTTTAAACTACCTATATCAATATCCCTTCGTGATGATCATCACGAGTGGCATGTACATCGTCCACCTGTGTCTCCTCGATTATAGTAGGCATGTTTGTTGAAAAAGAAGGAGTCTTAAGAATATCAAGATTTGAATCTTCATTTTCATCACTACCATTATACATGCTTTTTCCTTGGAGAACCACGGACAACCTTTTGTTAGAAATATCAGTGATGTAGAACACTTGTTTTGCTTGGGAAGCCATTATGAAAGGCTCATTTATATGACCTAACTTGTTGAGGTCTACCAATGTGAACCCCAATTCGTCGGTTTGTACACCACCGTTACTATCAACACACTTACATTTAAATACCGGCACCGTAAGCTTAGTGTAATCGAGCACCCAAATATCTTCAATATATCCAAAGTAAGGTCTCGGTGCTGTAACGGGTTTTGTGTCCTTTGCACTAGAGAAGTGCATTGCTTCGGCCACGATCATAACCCCACTATTTTGCATGGTAATCTTGTTATCTTGTTATCTTGTTCCTTTGTATAAAAGGAAACGTTATTTATGTCGTATCCACTCCAACATATGACATTGAAGTTAGGCCCACGTGCTAGCCATTTTACGTCATCAGAAGCAGTACTACCATCCTTAAGCATTTCTTCCTTGAACCATGGTAAGAAAGTCTTGTTATGCTTGTTCAACAACCACCTTTCGCTCATTCGAGGGTTTTCTTGATTGACTTTTCTTTTATGTTCAAATAAGAAAGGCTGAACACATTCGATGTTGTTCAATACATACAAATGTGCTTGAAGCACTTCCTCCCGATCCTTCCTATTAATTCTTAAGCTATGTGTACCCTTACCTTGACATCTGATCTCATCATGCCGAGGCTTAGGAACCCCTATAGGATCCGTGTAATGAAGGTAGTCCGAACAAAACTCAATAGCTTCTTCTGCAACATACCTTTGAACAATAGATGCTTCCGGACGATGAGGATTCTTCACGTACCCTTTCAAGATCTTCATGTAGCGCTCAACTGGGTACATCCATCTCAGAAAAACCGGCCCACATAATCTAATCTCCCTCACCAAATGAACAATTAAGTGAACCATTATGACGAAAAAGGAAGGAGGAAAATACATCTCCAATTGGCACAAGATTGTAGCAGCCTCAACTTCCAAGTCATCCAACATACGGGGGTCAACGACTTTGCTACATATAGAATTGAAGAATGAGCACAACCGAGTAATGGCATGTCTCACATTTTTTGTAGCAATACCACGAATAGCAACAGTGTGAAGTTGTTGCATCAAGATGTGACAATCATGAGACTTCAAGCCAACCAATTTAAGATCACTAGAGACAAGCCTCTTCATATTTGAAGAGTAACCATGTGGAACTTTGATGCCCCGAAGACACCCCAGAAACTTTGTCTCTCTTTTTTTGACGAAGTATGACATCTTTGGCGGCAAATAAGTCCGCTTACCATCCTCAACAACTGGAGCTAAACTGCTCTCGTATACCCATAGCAACGAGGTCGAGACGAGCATTCACACCATCCATTGTCTTGCCCTGAATGTTGAGAAGCGTCCCCGATCACACTATCACACACATTTTTCTCCACATGCATCACATCAATGCAAAGTGTCGACATCAAGCTTGCGCCGATATGGAAGATCAAAGAATATCGACCTCTTCTTCCATATGATTTTCTCAGCAGCTTTACCTTTCTTTTTGGACTTGCCGAATATAACATCGATGTCCTTTACCCTCTCGATAAACCTGCTCTCCAATTAAGGCCGCGCTTCTTCTCACGTCTCTTGGCATCCATTAAAAGCTTTTTTTCATCTTACGATATGGGTGATCACGTCTAAGAAATCTCCGATGCCCAAGGTAAACCGTCTTATTTCCATGATGCAACTGAGTGTAGCATGTGCCTTCTTCACATATAGGGCATGCTTTATGCCCCTTGACACTGCATCTGGACAAGTTATCAGGTATCTTTGGAAAGTCGTTGATGGTGCCAAATAACATGGCACGAAGCTTGAAAGTCTCATGAGAATACCCATCAACTACATCAACACCTTCCACCCACAGCGTTTTCAAGTCTTCAATCAAGGGACCTAGATAAACATCTAAGTCATTTCCCGGTTGCTTTGGGCCCGAAATCATCATAGACAATATCATGTATTTGCGCTTCATGCACAACCAAGGGGGCATGTTGTAAATTACCAACAGAACAGGTCATGAACTATGAATACTACTCATGTTACCATAAGGATTCATTCCATCCGTAGCAAGTCCAAGCCTTAGGTTTCTTGGCTCATCGGGGAAATCCGGAAACATAGTATCGATATTCTTCCATTGAATAGAATCAGCAAGATGACGAACCTTTCCATCACATTTCCTCTCATCATTATGCCATCTAAGATTCTTCGCATCTTTCGCATTGGCAAACAATCGCTTGAACCTTGGAATTATTGGAAGATACCACAACACCTTCGCAGGAGGACCCTTTTTTCTCACATCATCAAGATCATCATCATCATCACCACCCTTCACTTTGTATCGTGATAACCCACATTTGGGGCAATCGTGATTGTCTTCATGAACACCGGTGTACAATATGCAATCATTGGGGCATGCATGTATCTTCTTATACTCCATACCCATAGGACACAATACCTTCTTGGCCTCATAGTTACGGTCAGGCAATGTGTTGTCCTCCGGAAGCAAGTCTTTCAACACTTCAAGCAATTCCGTGAAGCTTTTATCGGTCCAACCATTTCTCGCCTTCACACAAACCAATTTTAGCACTGCCGACAACCGTGTATGAGTAGTACACCCTGGATATAAAGGCTTATCCGCATCACCGCACAACCTATCATACACATGAGCTCGATGAAAAGATTCTTGTCCAATATCACGGATCATGTCCTCTACTCGATCATCCTCCATATCTACGTCAACTTCCTCACTTTGGGAGACACTCGCCGTATTACTACTCAACAACATATCACCATGCCATATCCATCTTGTATAACTCAAGTAAATCCCTTCACAAATCAAATGAGCAAGTATATCCTTCACCGTACATTTCCTCGTATTCAAACACTTGACACAAGGACAACAGAACATTCCATTACTATTAGGAACATTCCTTTGAGTAAATTCTATAAATTCTCCCACCCCCTTCAAATACTCAGCACTAGTACGCTTACAAACCATCCAACTACGATCCATAACTAGATAGGTCCTGTAGATATACAAAACATATATCCAATATAAGGACAATACGGGAGATTGAAAACTATAGTTTTTAAAGATTAATTGCCAAGCACTGGTCACGGCCTGGCAGTGATGTCCATCACGACCGTAACGTGCCAACTGAATAGACCATGCCATCACAGGCAGAACTGATCACGGCCTAGCCGTGATTAGCATCACGGCTGTGACAAATCAACCAGCAGAGCAACATGCACTCAAAACCAAAAACAGAGACGTACATTCCAAACAACTCAAACTCACGGTTTCAAGTTTCAACTACTGAGACTACAGTTTCAACATACACTCAAAACCAAAAATACAAAAATGTGCCCTAAATACTCACCAGAAATAGGTGCTCGCGTGGTGGTGGGGAGGGGAGCTCGAGTGGTGGCCAACGTTCGATGTGGTTACTGAGAGCAGAGGGCCAAGGAGAGTTAGTGCGCGGGAAGGGGAAAGAGAGATGTACGTCAAGTTATTGCAAAGAATGAATGGAAAGACAAACTTAGGGTTAATAGTGTACCTCACGGTGGTGGCGAAGAAGCCCTCGCGGTGGTTGCGGTGGAGATGAGCTCGTGATTAGGGTTCTGTGCTGGGTGAGAGTGAGAGTGAGGGTTGAGAGTGATTTAGGGTTGAGCGTGATGAAAAGAGAAAAGAGACGTACGTACAGAGCGAAGTGCAGAAGGCGCGCGAGTGTAAACGTTATATAAAACAACATTTAACGTCAGTTGTATTAAACAACTGACGTTACAATTAATTTTTTAACATCAGTTTTATTAACAAACTGATGTTAAATATTAATATTTTTTAAAAAAACCACTTTTAACGTCAGTTGTTTAATACAACTGACGTTAAAAGTGTTGTGTAAAAATCATTCTCTATATAAAGTAACATTCTTCTGTATCAGTCTGTAATACTGCCTCTTTTTTCCTCTATATTTCTATTCCTTCACAAAATGGCTCTGAGACCTGTGTTAATTGAGTGACAACAGGGCATTTCAGATAGGGATATAGGATTATTTACGTCAGCTATTTATTTAACTGAAGTAAAAAATCACACTTTTAACGTCAATTGTATAAACAACAGACGTTAAAAATAAATATTTTTTATTTTAAAAACACTTTTAACTTCAGTTTTATTCAACAACTGACGTTAACAGTGTATAAGTTTCTGCAAAAACATTCATTCCTTTGACTACTCTGCTACTTACCCATTGACCTGTGTTAAGAGTGACAACAAGGTATTTCAGATAGGGATATAGGATTATTTACGTCAGCTGTTTATTTAACTAAAGTAAAAAATCACACTTTTAACGTCAGTTGTATAAACAATTGATGTTAAAAATAAATATTTTTTATTTTAAAAACACTTTTAACGTCAGTTTTATTCAACAACTGACGTTAAAAGTGTATAAGTTTCTGCAAAAGGATTCATTCTTTTGACTACTCTGCTCTGCTACTTAATTACCCATTACCGCTGTGCTACTTACCCATGCACATTGTAACCTATAATCCTCTTTATGAGCACTAAGTTTATACCTAGACTTGGTCTATTTCTTCCTATTCCTTCGGGCGTTTTCTTTTCTGCACGTTTATAATATATGACTGCCAACTCCCAATGCGCCTTAGAACCTAATGCTCTTAATGATCAATTTAATTTTTTAGCAACTTACGACGCCTAGTAACTTCATCCCCTACTCCTATAAATAGCTTCCTTCCTTCCTTTAATTTTTCCGCTTCACAATATGGCTCTGCCATGGAGATTAACTTGATCACTCTTTCTTCCTATACCTAGACTTAAAGGTCTCTGTCTTAATGGTCAAACAACTTCTGAGGTTGTGTAAATTGCATTACATGGGTGATAAGGGTGTGTAAATCGCATTATGTGAATTGCACACACTATCATCCTTCTGGAGAATCAGCAGCTACAGTTCCAAAACCTCAGCTTTGGAACCAAGTGGCTGTTCCAAGAATATTGCTGAAACAGATCGAGTGCACCCTTCAGTCTGCTTTGGCTCCAAATTGACTGTGGATTCAGATGGAGCATCAAGGACTTCAAGTAAGGGAGGAGATGCATTCAATATTGGAGTTTCTGAGGACAGGACTGAGAAGAAAATGATGTTGAAGTAGAAACTTTTTTATATTTTAGTGCCATCTTGCGAAATTTTTTTATCTTTTAATCATGTAATTGTAACTTATGAATCGCTTCAATGAGATACGATTTGATTATACATATATAACTTGTTTTATGTTAAGTGTTTATTTATTTTAATTTGCACAAGAATTTGTTTACTAATTCAAGCTAATTAATTAAGATTAAAAATAAACTTTTTTTAAAAAAAAGATTAGAAATAAACTGCACTATATATGGAGTGATGATCTGCGTTAAGAGTGACAATAGGGAGATGACAACGAAAGAAAGAGGGGAATGAGTTGATTATTTAGGTTAGTTATTTATTTAACTGAAGTAAAAATCACACTTCTAACGTCAGTTTTATAAACAACTGACGTTAAAAGTGTTAATAATTCTTGCAAAACATTTTTAATGTCAGTTCATTAAACAACTGACGCAAATAGTGATTTAATATTTACAAAACTGTCACCGCCTCATTTTTAACGTCAAACATATGGTCAACTGACGTAAAACGTTCCCGTATATTACATTATTTCCACTAGTGTCGCCTCGCGAAACATGTTTCCATTGATATAGATATTGGATATTAAAATATATATAAATATATTAAAATATATTAATTGGTTCGGGTCCAAAATAACCGAACTAATGACCATTGAGTTTGGTTCAATTCAGAGCAGAACACAAAAAAAAAAGAACCAATTTAATTGGTTGGTTCGGATTTTCAAATTCATCGAATTACTGGTTCGAGTCTTACGACCCTAAACTTTTTCGAAGAACATGATAGCTAAAATCAACAAAACATATGTTTAAAAAATAAATAAATAAATTTAAATAATCCAAAATAATCCACCGGTTGACAACTCCTTCTACTGTTATAAGAACAATAGAAGAAAAGTTGTCAATTGAGAAAGTGATATACATATTGAATATTAAAATATATATAAATATTAAAGTATAGAAATTGGTTCGGTTTCAAAATAACCGAACTAATGACCATTGGGTTTGGTTGAATTCGGAGTCGTACACAAAAAAGAAGAAAAACGAACCAATTTAATTGGTTGGTTCGGATTTTCAAATTATTCATCGAATTATTGGTTCGAGTCTTACGACCCTAAACTTTTTTGAAGAACACGGTAGCTAAAACCATCAAAATATATGTTTAATAAATAAATAAATTTAAATAATTCAAAATAATCCACCGGTTGACAACTCCTTCTATTGTTACATGAACAGTAGAAAAAAAGTTATCAATTGATAAAGTGATAAACATATTGAATATTAAATTATATAAATATTAAAATATAGTAATTGGTCCGGTTCCAAAATAACCGAACTAATGACCATCAAGTTTGGTTCAATTCGGAGCTGTACACAAAAAAGAAAAAAAAAACGAAGTAATTTAATTGGTTGGTTTGGATTTTCAAATTCATCGAATTATTGGTTGGAATTTTACGACCCTAAACTTTTTTGAAGAGCACATTAGTTTTGCTACCTTTCCTGGCTAAAAATATCTAAAAACAAAAAAAAATTATAAACTTTAAAAAGTCAATAACAATATCCGAACCAATGAAAATTGGTTTGGTTTGATTCGATTCGAACCGAAAAATATTTAAAAAATATATATAAATAAAAAATAAATAAAATTTTAAACTATTAAATTATATATACATTAAAATATAAGTATATAAAAATTAAAACATCAAGAACATGACAACTCTACTTTACACCGTCAGTGTAGACAAATTAAATTCAAAAAACAAAGCATTAGCAAAAAAAATTTAATAGAAAAAAAATTAAGGAAAACGTAAAAAAAAAAATGTTATCAAAAAATTTTAGAACAAAGTTTAACTTTTTTTAAAAAAAAGGTTTAAAAAAAATAATCAATAAAAAAACCGTAAAATTTTTTTTAAAAAATAATTAAAAAATATAATAATTAATTTTTAAAAAAAACTTAATTTTTTTTAAAAAATGGCAAAAAATTCAGGTGCCGAAACGTGTCCGATTATTGTTCCTGTAACAGTTACCGGACACTTCCCAAGTGTATATGTGTATTGATACACCAATCTGAAAAGCAACAAGCGCACCTCCCTTTGATCTAGCGCCATTTCCAAGCATGGTCGGTCCTGAGATTTTGGATGCCCTTAGCAAACTCAGGAAAATGGTGTCCTCATAATCATTTGAAAATTATCCTCTTTACATTTTTTGCTGCAAAATCTTTAATAATCCAATCATAATCAAGGTTTTAAAAAAAAAAAATCATTTTTCGATAGAAATAAAACAAGACTATTTAATCTACATTGTGATATTGTAGATCAAAAATAAGATATTAACAATTTCAATTTAGAAAAAATTCTCTCAGTCGATGCAATAGTAACATGGATAATATGTAAATTTTTTATAAATTATATAAATTTATAAATTTTTATATAACATTTATACATACTATGTAAAATTTTACATTATCTGATGCCTCAAAAAATTGAGGCCCTGGACAATCGCCCACCTTGACCGTGCTTAAGGCTACCCCTGTTTCCAAGATGTCGTCTTTACCCGATCCATAAGAAAAATCATGTCCACACCGTTATCCCTAAAGATTATCTCATTTCTAAGCTCCCAAAAGCATCAAACGAATGCCAGATCATTGGCCAACCTTTTTGCCACACACAACTAACTATAGAACTGAAATAAGTTTTTTGGAACTATGAAAAAATAACACCCCTAGCCATTAAAAACCAAAGAGTGGTGTTATTTGAACACCTATGTGTATAAACACCGTACAAACATCGTATGAATTGCTTTCTGTTTTTTTTACTTAAATAAAATATTATAAAATGAAATAATAGAAAAGAAACAACACTTATATATGATGTATATACGGTGTTAGTGTCAGAAGCAGGTGTTCAAGTAACATTTTCCAAAACCAAATACCAAAACCCCGAAGAAAATACTAGCCTTTGGTCATGCTTACTATCCAACTTCATTATTATATTTTAGGTAAAGAGATTAAGGCATATAAAGACTATTGTGTTTTTTTTTAAAAGGTATAAAGACTAGTGTTATAACTATAAAATAAGATAAATATTATTAATTAAAAGTAATATCAGCATTTGAAATTAACTTAATTATTGTGTAAAGTTATTGAAGAATAAAGAACCTTTTTACCGTGTAATAATATAAAATTCAAATTTTTATATAAAAAATAATATGAAGGGTAAAATCTTGAAAATGTATAATAGTTTATTTTTTTCCTTAACCAATGGCCCGAACCAAACAAATCTAATCTTAAATGAATTGACTGAAAAAGTTTTTAAAATGTCAATCAAACGAAACCAATTAAAAATGGTTTGTTCGAATTGTATTTTATCTTAAATCCGATCCAAACAACCGATGAACACTACTAAGAGGAATTAGAAAATTTTGTGGTGCAGTTAATGGATTTGTCTCTTATAAAGTGATAAAATCTCTAAAGTGAGAAAGTAAGATACATCAACCCTTAATTTGATAAATAGTAAAAATCTTAACTCACTAAAAATAATCCAAGGATAGATACATCATTATTTTCTCACTCTAAAAACTTTCTCATTTTAAAGGAATCAAATTCCAGTTCAATAATAATACAAGAAAGATGTGATTGAGGACTTACATAAACAATCTGTACTAATTGCTTGGGCTGCATATTTTCGATAAAATTTGATTTTGACAACCCAAAGAACTATAAAATTCAAATACAAGATTAATAAATTTAAATTTATTGATTTCATATGATATTTATTGATTCTCTAAATGTCTTATGTACATTTGTAAAATTAAACATTTACCTAATCAATCCACTTGATTGGACTGCATGCATGTATATCGATAAAATTTTGTTTTGATTTGGACTACACGAAGAACTACACAATTCAAATACCTTTTTTTTTTGTGGTCAGTACATAACTCATTGTTATTCGTATTCTTTAATTGATAAAGAAGAATATTTATATGTTGGAAAATGGAGAAATTATTAAATTTAAACTTCGTCATCTCATATGGTACTTAATTTTTCATGGTTGCACATATATTGATCAACTTTTTGGTTTTAATTTTAAAGAATTCAAATATCTTTTTTAGGAGGGAGTATAACTTATAGATATTTGATTCTTTAGTTGATAAAGAAGAATAATCTTTATCTTATCCAAAAGGAACATCATTCCTACGTTAGTATAAATTAGGACGAGATCGAATCTCCTGTTCCATTTTCGTGTATTACACCATATCCCAACCAATAATATATTGTCATGTATTCCACTTTTTTAATATTAAATAGAATTTTAACTTATATGATAAGATATTATTGGTTAGGACAAGATGTAGTACATCAGAATTGGGACAAGAGATCCTTACTTTTGCTACTAATTCTTTTACTATTAAATAAAAATTTAATACAAGCAATAGTTTAAAAAATATATTTAAAGGATTTATCCATAAAATTGATGGATAGAGATCTCATGTCCCAATTTGGTGTACCACATCTTGTCCCGTCAATAACATATTGCCAGGATATAATTTAAAATTTTATGTAATATTAAAAAAATAGAATATGTATAAAGATATTATTGATGGAGATCGGGTGTGGTATACTAAATTGGGATATGTGAAATGTGATCGAATCTGTATCTAAAATGGATATATTAGAATTGATATTTGTTTTTCTTTTTGACCTATCTTCCTTTTCTAATGTCAGATATTTCAATAAAAATGAGAAAAAATGGTTATTCTATCCCACTTTGAAAAAAACAAAATCGATCATAGCAAGAAAATTCATAACTCTGTACCACTAAATATATAATACATCAACTATAATATTAAAAATATAACTAGGAATCTCTCCCAACAATGATTGTTGAGATGAGCCACAAGTTATGTACTATTGATAATTTGATAGTAATACTTTGAACTTAACATTCCTAGTAATACTCTGTACCACATTCAAAAGGCTCGGGGAGAATCTCTCAAGGATTTTTGGTTTGGCTGAGTGGTTGGTCTTTCTCATGGTTTCCATATTTTCTCATGTTTATTTCTTGGGCTAGGTGGGTGGCTTCTCTTCTCTTGGTTGGTTTTTACTTATTTTTGTGTGTTGCTTGGTTTGGAGCTGAGGTGCAGGGAGCTTTTATGTTCATGCTATATGGCTGCAACCTTTTTTCCCTTGGTGCTCGTCAAATGTAGTTCTGGTTTTTTTTTTGGGTCTGTATTGGTTTTTGGCTTATTGGTGCCTTTGGGGTGTTAAGTAGTTTATCAACCTTATGGTTTACTTTTTTGGGTTGAACAATTACATTTTTTCTCTTTTTGTTTTTTCTTTGTGTTTTTTGTAACAGGGTTAGGATATCCCAAGTGCGTACCCTGTTAAATAAAATTTGCTTATCAAAAAAAAAAAAAAACTCCTATATCGGCTCCATGCCTTGTAGGCAGCACTGCTCACAAGAACAATGAATAACCAACCTCATAACCCTTGTGGATATATTTTGTTTGTTCTATCTTTCGGGTCACTTTCTTATCTAGTAGATGGACCTAAATACATATGCCTTGCTTTATTTTAACGCTAAGAATCAAAGTACATAATGAATTAATGATCAATCTGCTGGTTTCACCTATAAATCAGTAATGGTGCAGAAGCTAGGATTACTTGTGAGCACATTCAATTCAATAAACATAATACTCATATATACATAGAATATCTTTTCAGCAACAAACCATGCAAGGGGGTAAGAGTGTTATCAAGCTTAAGTCTGGCGGTCCTCCGTTGGAAGTCAACAATGCCATACAGAAAACCACGGACGCTAAAACGGGTGTGTTTTCTGTGGCAAGGTACATTACATACACATTTGGTAAGAGAGTTCTTTCAATGATCATAACTGAGATGGGTTGTGCTGGTCGTGTTAACGTCGTAGATCTCAACCTTTCTGAACAAAACGGTAATGGTTCTTATGCCAACTTGAACCTGCACTTTATGAGAGATGACAGGTATGGTGTTTTATGTAACATCAAGAGTAAACTTGCGGGTTCATATGAGTCTTTTAAGGAGAATTATTGTTTGCCACCTTTGCCAGACACAGAATTGATGTGTTATGTTTGTCTTGAGACCGGTTCAGGAAGTGGTCTCGCACTAACAAAGAAGAAGGACGACATGGGAAGTGTGGAGGCGGTGACAGTTTTATAAATATCAGACTTCATTAATTCAATTTTAACGTCAGTTGTTTTAATGACTGGTCGCGCTGTCGCGCACGTGGCAAAAAGCGAGCGGTTTGTAAAAATGTAGTTTAGGGAGCGACAACTCGGATATCGTCTCACAAGGACTCTTGGGTTGTTGTTAACAGAAAAAGTTAGATTTTGGGGGGGTTTGGATATGAAATAAAATAAAGAAAACAAAGCAGAAAGAGAGCAATAAAAACAAAGCAGTTAAAGGATTATCAGAAATGCTAAGGACGATTAACCTACTGTTCTCGGTTTCCCACTATCATTGGTTAATGTAAATTCCAAGCCCTAAGCAGATTCTAATCCCCTTTCGGTTGTAGCAACAATTAACAAGCGAAATCACTACTACAGATATATGTTCCTATTCCCGAATTAAACAAACGGGGTTAAGCCCTCATGAACTAAACGAACATGAACGAACACACGCGAATTAAACAAACGCGATTAAGTATAGAAACATAACATCACCGAAATGAATCAACACAACACTATACACTCCTGAATTAAACAAACAGAAATATATAATATGGTATTAAAAAGGGAAAAGCAAATAAAATAGGAATTACAAAACCTCAAGTGTAGTGGAACCCAATCGCAGTAG
This sequence comes from Sophora flavescens, assembly GCA_030762895.1. NCBI lineage: Eukaryota > Viridiplantae > Streptophyta > Magnoliopsida > Fabales > Fabaceae > Sophora > Sophora flavescens. The sequence goes on along the minus strand of CM061062.1, from coordinate 125,461,888 downwards.
ATTAATCAAAGGAGACTAGTTCTCCATTACAAACATAAACCTAAACCTACTTGTAGCCGCACTATGAAAAGAAAAGAAGATGATCAGTTCTGCCCCAAAACAGATATAAATACAGATTCTGGGTTGCGGTCGCTCGCGAGGCGAAACAGGTTTCGCGAGGCGAATCTTATGAACAGTCGCTCGCTCGCGAGGCGAAACAGGTTTCGCGAGGCGAGCCAGAGAGGGTGACTGTTGCTGCTCGTGCTGGTCTTCGGTCTCGCGAGGCGAGCATCCTCTCGCGAGGCGAATCCTCCAGAATTGCATTTTTTCCTGTTTCTTTATTCCCTTAACTTCTAAGTTAACCTGAAAACAACGAAACAACCATAAGTGTTTTATTTGACTCAAAACCGGCTAAATTAACCTAAAACTACTTAAACGACTCAAAACGTTGCTTAAAGACAATCAAGTCTAATTTGGGCGAAAATGATATATAATTAGCACAAAACCACGGTCATACTAGTCATAAAACTAGATGAGCCAGCAGCTGATCAAAATACCCCAAACTTAAACTTTGCTTGTCCCCAAGCAAACTAAAACTCAGAAACTTAAAAAGACTCAAGACATGGCAAGCTTAAGGGATTCAATCCACTTTGCACAAATTCAAGCAATTTCATCAAAACAGTTTTCTTCATAATGTTCCCCCCCTTTCAAACAAAGCAATCCCCACATTCAATTATTCTGAACAATTGAGAATTTCATCATTCAAACAGTCATTAATCTAAGCAAGGGATCCAAGTTACACACAAGAGGGAGATCACCAAATTCAAACAACTGCCTTCCTCACAAGGGAGTTTAGTGTTTCACTCAATCGCTCAGTTTGTCTAGGTTATCAACATTTCACTCAATTCACATTTCAAGAACACTTCCCATGAATTTGATTTTCATCTCAAAATGGTTCCCACAGAAAACATGCATGCAACGTCAAAAGGTCTTTTAAGGTTGTAATGGGGCCTGGCTAAGGGTAGGATATACAAAGGTACTAGGCTTAAGTCCCTAGGAACTAAGAGAGCATGAAACACTTCAAAACATTGAAATTCCACTCAAGTTCCTTTTTTTCATTTTTCTTTATGCTTTGGGTGACTACAGCCTTTTCTTCTAATACTTTTTTTTTTAACATTTTTACACTTTTCTTTTTTTTTTCTTTTTTTTCTTTTTTTTTTCTTGCATTTGGCTCCAACCTTTTTATTATATTTTTTTCTTTTTCTCAATCCCTACCAACACATCATATCCTTGTAGCCACCCCAAACTTAGTTTCTTGCAACCATTCTCTTGCTAAGCTTCCATGCTCTCCTAATCCTAAGATCGGGTTAACATGGTTTTTTCAGATTTTAGCTTGTAACATAGGTTAACAAGAATTAACAGGCTAATCAGGCTCAAATGGGCTAACTAGGGAACATGCATTAGGGATAGTTATTTTAGGCCAAGTGGTTATTTACAAAGAAAATGCCTAAATCATTTGAAGCAAACACATAAACATGCAAACCATAAAGAGATTCAAGCAAATTCGGGAAAGTGCAACTTGAAAGTGATTTCACACAGTTTAAAACATGTTGGAGGCTCAAATCCTCACCTGGACAATTTTTGCAAATTGTTTGACAGAGATTCTATCCCTGGTGTGTGCTTCCTATCGCCCCAAACTTATCATAAATCATGCAATCACAACAAAATATCTCAAAGTTCAATCAATTTTTCAAGTGGGGATCAATTTTCAATTTCAAAACCTAGGGGGAAAACAGTCAACACATAACATGCAATCAATCTATGCAAAATTCAATCAAATTCCAGTAAACTTGCCGACACAAGACTCAACACACAAATACTCCTGATCTTCTCAAATTATTCAGGAGCTAAAAGAAAACAAAACAAAAACAAAGCAAAGCAGAAACTAACAAGAATATGAAAGTAAACTAAAGAGAAAGGGTTTAAGAAAACTCATTGGGGATGGTTCCACCAGGATCCCACTGTTTGTGATACAGTGGCCACGAAATGCCCAAATTGCAATATGATCCTCCCGGATCCCATGGCCTACAGCATAAATATGAGAGCGGGCGCCTGATAATCATGGTAACTCCGCCAAGTGCGGCGGACTTCTCACTCCCTCTCAGGTCACAGTTGACTTCCTTCTCAACTTTGTCCATAAAGTCCTCCCAATAAAAGTGTGGTTCAACCTCTTGGACTGGCCATGGTGCAAAATCCAGAGGCTTGAACTTCATCACCAGTTGTTCCATGGTGGGAGGTGGCAAACAGGTAGCTGGGGTCTCCGGTGTTGCTTCAACTTCTGCACGTTCTTCATTCACTGCACTGACAAGTCCATCACCTGTTAAACCTGCAGAAATCTCAGCACACACAACAGAAAGGTTAGAGTTAGTACAGTTAGTAGATATGTTACAATAAACTAAATCAGAAAAGGTCTGAATGTCTGGAAGTGGCTTGAGCTCTAAGGAGGGTGGCTGCTCAATGGATGGTATATTTGGAACTTTGACTGAACAAACAGCATCACTCTCACTATCACCCTGCAAAATAGAATCAAGAAACTCAGCACAAACAGTACACGGGTTAGTTTCAGTACAGTCAGTACATGTAGTACAAGAAACTGAATTAGTAAAGGTCTGAATGTCTGGACTTTCAGCACACAGTTCATCCATCCCATCACTTTCAACACATGCATCTAATACCAAAGGTTCTTCGTTATCCTCAAGCTTATTGCCTTGATTGTTAGGACGGATTGCATAGCATCGAGGCAAATAAGTATCTTCTGTCAGAATGGGGCATGCCTCAAACAGGTGTTCAGGCGAGCCGCACATGCCACAAAACCTTCTCTGCTGAAACAATTGCTTCAAATAAGTGAGCCTATCCATTCCATCAAAATTAGGATAATTTGTGCATGGTGGTGGTTTATAATCAACATTAGGCATATCACCAAGCAGTAATTTATCCATAGCAGTACTAAGATCCATAATCAGACAAAGCAGACAAAACTAATTCAGCAAAGAGAGTTTTTTTTTTAATTTAATTTTCTGTTAATAACAACAAGAGTCCCCGGTAACGGCGTCAATTTTTGGTCGCGCTGTCGCGCACGCGCCAAAAAGCGAGCGGTTTGTAAAAATGTAGTTTAGGGAGCGACAACTCGGATATCGTCTCACAAGGACTCTTGGGTTGTTGTTAACATAAAAAGTTAGATTTTGGGGGGGTTTGGATATGAAATAAAATAAAGAAAACAAAGCATAAAGAGAGCAATAAAAACAAAGCAGTTAAAGGATTATCAGAAATGCTAAGGACGATTAACCTACTGTTCTCGGTTTCTCACTATCATTGGTTCATGTAAATTCCAAGCCCTAAGCAGATTCTAATCCCCTTTCGGTTGTAGCAACAATTAACAAACGAAATCACTACTACAGATATATGTTCCTATTCCCGAATTAAACAAACGGGGTTAAGCCCTCATGAACTAAACGAACATGAACGAACACACGCGAATTAAACAAACGCGATTAAGTATAGAAACATAACATCACCGAAATGAATCAACACAACACTATACACTCCTGAATTAAACAAACAGAAATGTATAATATGGTATTGAAAAGGGAAAAGCAAATAAAATAGGAATTACAGAACCTCAAGTGTAGTGGAACCCAATCGCAGTAGATTAATCAAAGGAGACTAGTTCTCCATTACAAACATAAACCTAAACCTACTTGTAGCCGCACTATGAAAAGAAAAGAAGAAGAGAAAAGAAGATGATCAGTTCTGCCCCAAAACAGATATAAATACAGATTCTGGGTTGCGGTCACTCGCGAGGCAAAACAGGTTTCGCGAGGCGAATCTTATGAACAGTCGCTCGCTCGCGAGGCGAAACAGGTTTCGCGAGACGAGCCAGAGAGGGTGACTGTTGCTGCTCGTGCTGGTCTTCGGGCTCGCGGGGCGAGCATCCTCTCGCGAGGCAAATCCTCCAGAATTGCATTTTTTCCTGTTTCTTTATTCCCTTAACTTCTAAGTTAACCTGAAAACAATGAAATAGCCATAAGTGTTTTATTTGACTCAAAACTGGCTAAATTAACCTAAAACTACGTAAACGACTCAAAACGTTGATTAAAGACAATCAAGTCTAATTTGGGCGAAAATGATATATAATTAGCACAAAACCACGGTCATACTAGTCATAAAACTAGATGAGCCAGCAGCTGATCAATGACTGACGTTAAAAGTGAAGTGACTCACTTTTAACGTCAGTTCAATAAAAAACTGACGTTAACAGTGAACATTTTAACGTCAGTTCGATAAAGAACTGACGTTAAAAGTAAGTCACTTCACTTTTAACGTCAGTCCTTACATCAACAGACGTTAAAGGTTATTTTAATAATTTTTTTATCTAGTATACGATCCCTTCCGCATTGCCTTCCTCAAAGTTCTAGTTTCACATGAATTGCTTTGATGTTTTGTGTTTCTGTTTTGAAAACTAAAATATATGTGCGAAGTATAAGTTGAATCAATAACCCAAACCGGATCTCATTCATGAAGTGTAATACTGATCGATCTGAGAAAATTGAAAGGGTTTAAAATCCTATAAAAAGTTACATTGAAAGGGTTTAAAATCCTATAAAAAGTTACATTGAAAGGGTTTAAAATCCTAAACATTAAAGCTACATCCCATCAGAGAGTTTTATGAAATATGCCAAAGGGAAAACTATACTCCGAAGACCTCAGAAAACTGGGGGGCATGAGAGAGCTCAAGAGAGAGGCAAAAACAGGTGCACTAGATCTGTTTCAAGCAAAGGCAGTGGTTCCAGAGACTTCCAAGACGGTCACTTGCTGCCAAAGCTGAGGTTTTGGAACTGTGACCCCCGAGCACCTGATTAGCCCTCCAGCAGCTGATTCTCCGGAAGGTGATAAGGTGAGCAACTCACATAATGTAGTTTACTCAAACTTATCACCCATGTAATGTAATTTACTCAAACTCAGAAGTTGTTTGACCATTAAGACAAAGACCTTTGAGTCTAGGAATAGGAAGAAAGAGTGATGAAGTTAATCTCCACGGCAGAGCCATATTGTGAAGCAGAAAATTAAAAGGATGGAAGGAAGCTATTTATAGGAGCAGTGGATGGAGTTACTAAGCTAGCTATTCTGATTTTCTTGAAAACTTATCTATAAACTTAATGCTCATTAAGAGGATTGAGTTACAAGGTGCATGGGTAAGTAGCACAATAGTCAAAGGAATGAATGTTTTTGCAGATATCTATACACTTTTAATGTCAGTTGTTTAAAAAAACTGACGTTAAAAGTTTTTTTAAAATAAAAAATATTTATTGTTAACGTCAGTTTTTTAAAAAACTGACGTTAAAAGTTTGATTTTTACTTTAGTTAAATAAATAGCTGACGTAAATAATCCTATATATTATAAACGTGCAGAATGAATATTGAAAATAATGTAATTAATATACGGGAACTTGGCAGTCATAAATTAAGTTGATGTTAAAAATGAGGTGGTGGCAGTTTGTAAATATTAAATCACTATTTGCGTCAGTTCTATAAATAACTGACGTAAATAATTATGAAACTCATTTCATTGGTTGTCATGTCCCTGTTGTCCCTCTTAATGCAGATCACTCCATATAGTACTGCAATTTATTTCTAAACCTTTTTTTTATACAAGTTTATTTTTAATTTTTATTAATTAGCTTGAATTAGTAAACAAATTCTTGTGCAAATTAAAATAAATAAACACTTAACATAAAACAAGTTATATGTATAATCAAATCGTATGTCATTGAAGCGATTCATAAGTTAAAATTACATAATTAAAAGATAAAAAATTTCTGCAACATAGCCCTAAAATATAAAAAAGTTTCTGCATCAACATCATTTTCTTCTCAGTCCTGTCATCAGAAACTCCAATGGATGCATCATCACCTCCCTCACTTGAATTCCATGATGCAAGTAAATCCTCAGTCACTAGCAGCGAAAGCAAAGTGAAACGGATCTTTGCATCTTTCTTCTTCCGTGGAATTCCTTGATGCATCATCTTGAATCCACAATCACTTGCTTCCAAAGCAAAGTGAAAGGGATGACGGGGATGAAATAAAGTGAGAGAATCACATTACGTGATTCACCCAACCTTAATATCCATGTAATGTGATTTACTCAAACTCAAGTTGTTTGACCATTAAGACAAAGACCTTTGAGTCTAGGAATAGGAAGAAAGAGTGATGAAGTTAATCTCCACGGCAGAGCCATATTGTGAACCAGAAAATTAATTAAAAGGATGGAAGGAAGCTATTTATAGGAGCAGTGGATGAAGTTACTAAGCTATTCTGATTTTCTTGAAAACTTATCTATAAACTTAATGCTCATTAAGAGGATTAGGTACAAAGGTGAATGGGTAAGTAGCACAGTAGTCAAAGGAATGAATGTTTTTGCAGAAACTAATAAACTTTTAACGTCCGTTGTGTAATACAACTGACGTAAGAAGTTGTGAGTGTTTTTAACGTCAGTTTCTTAATACAACTGACGTTAAATATATGACCTTTAACGTCAGTTTTTACTAACAACTGGCGTAATAAGTGTGAGATTTTTTAACGTCAGTTTCTTATGACAACTGACGTTAAATATATGATCTTTAACGTCAGGTTTTACTAAAAACTGACGTAAAATGTTGTTTTATTTTAATTATAACGTTTACCCCTGCGCGCCTTCTCCACTTCTCTGTACGCACGTGTCTTTTCTCTTTTCATCACGCTCAACCCTCACTCTCAACCCTCACTCTCGCTCTCACTCTGCCCTAATCGCGATCTCATCTCCACCGCAACCACCGCGAGGGCTTCTTCGCCACCACCGTGAGGTACACTCTTAACCCCTAACTCTGTCTTTCCCGCTCATTCTTTGCAATAACTTGACATCTCTCTTTCCCCTTCCCGTGCACTAACTCTCCTTGTCCCTCTGCTCTCAGTAACCACATCGAACGTTGGCCACCACTCGAGCTTCCCCCCCACCACCACGCGAGCGCCTATTTCTGGTGAGTCTTTAATTAGGGCACATTTTTTTATTTTTGGTTTTGAGTGCATGCATGTTGCTCTGCTGGTTGAAACTGTAGTCTCAGTAGTTGAAACTTGAAACTGTGAGTTTGAGTTGTTTGGAATGTCTCTATTTTTGGTTTTGAGTGTATGTTGAAACTGTAGTCTCAGTAGTTGTAACTTTAAACCGTGAGTTTGAGTTGTTTGGAATGTCTCTATTTTTGGTTTTGAGTGCATGTTGCTCTGCTGGTTGATCTGTCACTGCCGTGATGCTCATCACGGCTAGGCCGTGATCAGTTCTGCCTATGAGGGTCTGGTTCAGTTGGCACGTTACGGCTGTGATGGACATCACGGCCAGGCCGTGACCAGTGCTTGGCAATCTTCAAAAACTATAGTTTTCAATCTCCCGTATTGTCCTTATATTAGATATATAGATGTTTTGTATATCTACAGGACCTATCTAGTTATTTTTATTTATACTTCTGTATTTATTTTGAGTTATAACATATGTTAATACATATATATTGTTTCTGAACAGGCATACATATGGATCAGTCGGATAGCCCACATGCACGGGAGGACACTGTGGGGGTTTCGCAGGTCCCGATCATGCCTACGCCTAATTCTAGTGTAAGTTTACATGTTATATACTATCTTTAGTCCTTCTTTTTAATGTAAGTTTATAATATTACAACCCTCTATTTTATCATTTTTTTTTGTCCATACAGACATCACAGGCTCATAGGAAACGGGGTAGAGGAGCCACCTCGTTGAAGAAACTAGAGAAGGACAGGCAGAGCGGACAGAAACTTGAGGTGTCCTTCGATGCTAATCTAAATGCCCAGGGACCCCGTGCTAAAGAATTTAATAAGTGGGTGTTTCTACAAGCGAAGCAAAGACGTAAGCATCAACTACAACCATCGGAATGACGTTCCCGTAGCGTTAAGGATCAGATTTGGGAGGCTATCACGGTATTTTACCTTTACATTCGTTTGATTTACATTATTAGATAATTATCCGAGTTATAATCCATCCAGTTGTTATATATGTATCTAATGTGTAGGTAGCTTTGATTGTGCCAAATGATGAGGATCATCGTCATAAATGTATGAAAATGGCATCAAAGCGTTGGAATGGGTTCAAGCACGATCTTACCAGGTACTATGTATCTGGGAATAAGCGGCTTGATAAAATGTTCTCGGATTATCCCTGGATTGATCAGGATACTTGGGATATGTTTTCCAAGAGTCGACAGGATGGAGAATTTCAGGTTGGTTGATTAAGTTAATTTTGTATGCTTATTATAGATCATTTAACTGTATTTAATTAGGTGTTTTTGTTTGAATAGGCTAAGGCAAATAAGTGTCGGCAGAATCAGGTGAAGAACGTCCACCGCCACACCATGTCTCAAGGTGGGTACCAGACTCGGATCGAGCAGATGATGGCGGATAGGCTGAGGGTGAAGCAGGAAGAGCACTCTGCTAGGATTGAAAGAGGAGAGGTGCCTGAGGGCACACCATCAAGTCCTCCGTCGGACATCAACCACGAGGATGTCTGGTTAGCCGGCCGCATGACAAAGACGGGATCTTTTAAAGTTGATGCCACTCGCGAAGCGGCAGATAAGATTGTAAGTAAATAATTAACTTGATTTCAATTGATATTTGTATAGATATTTGCAACACTTTTCACTTGCACATTTTTTCATTTTTTTTTCATTGTAGATGGATCTTAAAGCAAAATCCTCCCAGGGCGCATTCGTCCCTTACCGGACGGCGGGGCGTCTTGATGACTGCTCTAGGCAAGAATGACCATCTTGGTCGGGTTCTCGGTGTTCCTGGGAACGTGACCATCAAACAATATTATGGCAAATCTGCTTCACGAAAGCGGGTGGTCAATGAAGCATCAATTTTGGCTGACATTACTCAGCACCTCATGTCCAACCCAGATATTACAACACATCTGATGCAAGGCTTAATATCCAACCCAGAATTCAAGCAGGCGCTTGCCAGAGAGCTTTCCTCCGTCGGTACATCCCAGGACACCGCAGGGCTTGCCAACCCTTCACATGTGACCACAAAAGAGAGTTTTAGTAGGGCACATGTGGAGGACGATGAGTTGGCAGCTAGGGAGCGGGAGTTGGAAGTCCAGCGCCATGAGCATGAGTTAGAAATGAAAAGGCGTGAGCTTGAGTTGGACTCCAAATGACGTGAGCTCGAAATGTTAGCAAAGGTATTTATTCATTATTAATGTCCAAATTATTCAAATAATTACTTGTGTTTTTTTAATTATCAAAAACTTATCTATTTTATTTTTCATAAACTGAAGGCCAAGTCGACGTCGGTGTCATTGTCACCTATCACTCGTTTGTTCTCACTTGGTGAGGATTATGCGTTTGAGATTTTTGAATGTCCATTGGAGCACGATGGATGGGTGGCATGCCCAGATCAACGGAGGATATTTACCTTCTGTGGTGATGATCTCGAACGCGCTAGAAATAGCGTCTGGATGAACAAGCAATGTTTTTAGGTCTACGGTGCACGTAAGTTAATTTTAATTTTATAACTTATTTATTTTTGGTATTTTTCCATTTAATAATTTATTTTAATTTCAATATATATATTATGTAATTAACATCCACACCTTTTCATATCTTAGGTATCTCCATCGTCTTCAGCTTGATAAGGGCGTTGCATCAGTTTACGGTTTGTTAGATCCGTCAATCCTTCTGCCCGATTTCTTTACTGGCGATGCATTGAGTAAATACTTAGGGAACTTGTTGGGAGACAATCCGAAAGAAATATATATGGCTCCCTACTGTATGAAAAACCATTGGCAGTTGTTCGTACTTCACCCGTCTAGGCATAGAGTCATATTCTTCTGCTCTCAACACCAAGATCCGCCACCGATGCTGTAAATAAGTAAGTAACTAATCTTAAATTTAATTTAAGTTTTAATATCAGTTGTTTTTAGTTTATTACACACATGATATATGAATTTGTTAATTGATCGACATGATTATTTGTTTATGATAGCACGCAGAAGGCGAGTAGCATAAGTTGCGCCAACGGGAGAAGTAGGACTTCTAAGGCTAAAGCAAATCCTGTATGGAACATCATAAAGGTTTGGTAGTTTATTTATCAAATAATTAATATTATAATTACTAATTTATATGTATATTCAACTGACGTTGAAATTAATTTTGTTGCTAGTCTCGATTTCAAACTGACGGGTGGTCGTGCGGCTATTATGCGATGCTTCATATGCTGAACATAGTCTCCGCATCTATTACGGATGGATGGAATAAGGTAATATTTAAACAACTTGTTAAATTATATATTATAGTTTTGAAGATGACTTGCATTGATGTTATTGTTATTATTTGAACGTGTCTAGGCATTTATCGACCAATCGCCTATTCAAGAAGAGGAGTTAAGAGACTTGAGGATGTGCTTCGCCGAATTCTTCTTCAAGTATGCGGCTGAAAAAGGAATTGACAAGATACCTCCGCAATACTTAAATAAATAATTTTTTTGTTAGACTTTAGAAACTAATTAATAACATGTATATATATATCTTTAGATTGATAGTTTTGTTTTTTAGACATTGGAACTAAAATTTATTTATATATATACATGGGTTTTGGTTTTAAGTCCCCCCATTGTTCCATTTTTCCTTTGCAATTCTGTAATGTGTGTGATATTCTGTGTTACTGGGATATTTACTGAATGCAGGGATAGCTGAGGGGAGTGATATTTTAAAACTGAATTTTTTATAAAAAAAAAACCTATTAACGTCAGTTGTATCAAACAACTGACGTTAATAGTATTTTATAAAATATAAAGTACACTATTAACGTCAGTTGTTTATTAAAACTGACGTTAAAATTAAACATTTAACGTCAGTTCTTTATAACCACTGACGTTAGTTTTAACAAAATTAACGTCAGTTGTCTTAAAGAACTGACGTTAATAGTTTTATGTTTAACGTCAGTTGTTTAAAAAGCAAGCGTTAATTTTTACAAAATTAACGTCAGTTTTGTTAAGGAACTGACGTTAATAGTTTTATATTTAACGTCAGTTCTCAACTGACGTTAAAATATTAACTATTAACGTCAGCTGTATTTACGTCAGTCAGTATTCTGACGTAAAAAATCAATTTTAACTGACGTAAAAAGCACTTATTGCACTAGTGCTTGTTTAGCCTTGATCCTTGCACTAGTTTGTATTTATATACTCTACTGTAAATCAATTTGTATGTATCAATCAAATTAAACTTTCATATGGTATCAGAGTAGCCCTAGCCTAACAGCAATTTTCGATCCCAAACTCTCTGTCATGGCCGCCACTGCTCCTTCAAAATCTTCTCTTCTTCTCTCTGCCACCATCACTTTCAAACTGTCCCGAACCAACTATCCTGCCTGGAAACGTCAGGTTACTACTATCCTTTCCTTTATGGCATCCATATCTTTGGTCACATTGATGGAACTACACCACCACAAAACCCCACCGTAGCCACTAATGGTGTCTCAAGCCGCAATCCCGATTACACAAATTGGTTCACTATTGATCATCTCATCATCAATCTTCTACTCTCATCCATGACTGAAGCAAACAGTCTCTCCTTTGCCTCCTATGACACTGCTCGAGAACTCTGGGTTGCCATTGAAGCCCAATATGCCAACACCTCTCGCTCTCATGTCAAGTCTATCAAAAACCAAATTCAACGCTGCACCAAGGGTGATAAAACAATCACTGACTATCTCTTCTCAGTCAAAAGTCTTGTAGATGAACTTGCTGTCATTGATAGAACTATCTCTAATGATGATCTCACTCTCTATATTCTCAATGGTCTTGGATCGGAATACCGTGACATTGCTGCCTCCATTCGGACTCGTGAACATCCTTTCACCTTTGAGGAACTTCACAGTCACCTACTTGCCCATGATGAATACATTAGACGTGACTTTCAAGTAGATATCCAAGTTCCCACTGCAAACATAGCCCACACAAATAACCAAAAAGATGGACTCTTACCAACACCATCATCTGGTCGTGGCTTCTCCTCCTATGCCCCACGCGGCTCCAACCATGGTTGAGGCTATGGACGAGGCAAATCCAGAGGCTTCAACTCCCGTGGCAACAGGCCACCACGCTGCCAATTTTGTTCTGCCATAGGACATATTGCTCGCTACTGTTCAGAAATTCCAAGACCAAGCCACACTCCAATGGCTCACTATGCATCTGCCAGTCCCACAAACCCTAACTGGGTGTTTGACACTGGGGCGAGCCACCATGTTGCAAACAGTCTGAATAACATGCATATTCACTCAGAATATCATGGACCCGAGGAAGTACAAATTGGTGATGGTACAGGTTTGAAAATCTCTCATGTTGGCTCCACTACACTTCCCACACCAAACACTACTTTCCAACTCAAAAACATTCTCTGTATTCCTCATGCAAAACATAATCTTATTTCTGTTTCCAAATTCTGAAAATCTAACAATGCTTATGTTGAGTTTCATTCTTCTTCCTTCTGTGTGAAGGATCGGGTAACGGGGGCGGTTTTGATGAGCGGACCAACTAATGGTGATCTGTATACCTATAGGCCAACTACCTATCCACCTACTGCCTTATACACCACCACATCCACCAACGACCTCTGGCATGCACGTTTTGGCCATCCTTCTTCAAAAGTTCTTCAACAAATGCTCTCTAATTGTGACGTATCTACAAATTTTAATAATAAAGTCATGAATTGTAATTCATGCTCTATCAATAAAAGTCACAAGCTTCCATTTTCTATATCTTCCATACAAACCACCTCTCCTCTTGAACTTACTTTTTCCGATGTTTGGGGACCCTCCCCTATAATGTCCATAAATGGTTACAAATACTACCTAGTTTTTGTTGACCACTTCACTCGCTACACATGGATTTACTCTATAACAAGCAAAACTGATGTAGCTGTCATATTTCCTCAATTTCACTCTAAAATTGAAAAATATTTCTCCCACAAAGTCAAATCCATTTACACTAATGGTGGAACTGAATATTTCAAACTCAAACCCTATTTCAATAATCATGGGATATCCCATTTTATCAGCCCACCTTATACACCTGAACACATTGGTATTACTGAACAGAAACATCGTCATATAGTAGAAACTGCCCTTACACTTCTCTCTCACTCCTCTGTCCCACAAAAATTCTGGTGCTATGCCTTCCAAATGGCAGTATGCCTAATCAATCGCATGCCTACCCCTCAATGTAACAACAAGTGTCCTTATGAGCTACTCTTTGGCTCCAAACCCAATTACAATAATCTCTATGTCTTTGGGAGTTTATGTTATCCATGGCTACGACCTTATTCTCTACATAAACTGTCAAATAGAAGCATGCCATGTGTATATCTAGGTCCCTCTTCACAACATCATGCCCATCAATGCTACCATATTCCAACTCAAAAAATATACCTCTCTAGACATGTTGTCTTTCATGAGTCAATATTCCCCTTCACCACACCACCTTCGGACCCTTCTTTCCAAAACTCAAAACCAAATATGCCCCTACCCATCTCTCGCCACCCTCTCATCCTCCAACAACTCCATCCAAACATGCCACCTCCAAACACTCCACCACATACTCCTTAAAACTCCAATGTATCCTTACATACACCCCCTTCAGCAACAAACTCCTCACAAACACCAGCAGCATCCACACCTTCGGTTGACCAAACTTCCACCCAAAACCCCACGGACTCATCAGTACAGTTGGATGTCACTGCATCATCATCGCCTCCGCCACCAGCTCCTCTTCGCCCAGTCACAAGAGCAATGAACGACATTCATCAACTGAACCCTAAGTATCTCCTCACCACTAAACACCTACTCCCTATATCGGCTGAGCCAACTTGCCCTAGCCAAGCACTCAAAACAAGTGAATGGCGTGATGCCATGAGCCATGAATTCAATGCCCTGATTCAGCAACAAACATGGGAACTGGTCCCTAGGCCACACAACAAAAATATAATTGGTTGCAAGTGGGTTTACCGAATCAAAAGGAAAGCAAATGGTGACATCGACCGGTACAAAGCCCGGTTAGTAGCAAAGGGCTTCCACCAACGCCCTGGACTTGACTACACTCAAACCTCTAGCCCGGTAGTCAAGCCCATTACAGTTCGGTTGGTTCTCTCCTTGGCCCTCCAACATAACTGGTCGCTACGGCAACTTGATGTAAACAATGCATTCTTGCACGACACTCTCACTGAAGAGGTTTACATGCAACAACCCCCAGGTTTCACTCATCCTAATAAACCTCACCATGTGTGTCGACTCAAGAAATCTATCTACGGCCTCAAACAAGGTCCACGAGCTTGGTATCAAACTCTGCGTAAGTTTCTATGTCACTATGGCTTTGTTAATTCCAAATCTGACTCATCTCTATTCATTCTCCACCACCAAGGCACAATATTATACATGTTGGTGTATGTAGATGATATCATCAACACAGGAAATTCTACTGCTAAAGTGAATGAATGCATCACCAAGATTGCCACCACCTTCTCCATCAAGGATATGGTCTCATTGAACTACTTCCTCGGTGTTGAGGTCATTCCCACTTCCACGGGTTTATTTCTCTCTCAACACAGGTATATTGCCGAGCTTCTCATGAAGACAAAAATGAATGATGCAAAACCTATCCTCACTCCTCTATCAACCTCAATCTCTTTATCAAAAGATGATGGTTCCACCTCCACGGATGTTATATTCTATCGAAGCACCATTGGTAGCCTCCAATATCTATCCATGATACGACCTGATATTGCATTCTCTGTCAATAAAATTTCTCAATTCATGCAACGACCAACAACAACTCACTTCACAGCACTAAAGCGAGTTCTACGCTATCTCAAAGGCACAATGTTCTATGGTCTTCTTCTTCAGAAACCAAGCACATCCTCCCTCATAGCGTATAGTGATGCTGATTGGGCAGGAAATAAAGATGATTACACATTCACATCTGCTCACCTTGTCTACTTTGGCTCAAATCTCATTTCATGGAAATCATCGAAACAAAGAGCAGTGGCAAGATCATCTACAGAAGCCGAATATAGAGCTCTAGCAAACACAGTAGTTGAGTTATCTTGGATCCAATCTCTTCTCAATGAGTTAGGTGTCACTTCTACCTCAACACCTTCCATCCTATGTGACAATCTAGGTGCTACATATCTCACTCAGAATCCAGTTTACCATACTCGCATGAAGCACATATCCATAGACATACACTTTGTCCGTGATCTGGTACAACAAGGAAAGCTCAAAGTTCAACATGTTAGCACCATTGATCAACTTGCAGATCGTCTCACCAAAGCACTCTCCAAAGCTTGTCATTGTCATCTAAGGAACAAGTTTGGCGTTTCTGACGGTACTCCAATCTTGCGGGGGCGTGTTAGACAATGAAATAAATCCCTCCTTAATGCTCCTTAATGCTGCGCAAATATCATCCTTGACTGAAGCAATCAACTTGATTCTCTCCTATTTATGTTGCACATATTCTCTCCATCAATATAGCAATTAAGTGTAATTTAATTTCATTATTATTTGCCAAAAGGATTACCTCTTGTATAACCTTGATCCTTGCACTAGTTTGTGTAATTTAATTTCATTATTATTTGTCAAAATGATCACCCCTGTTTAGCCTTGATCCTTATACTAGTTTGTATTTATATACTCTACTGTAAATCAATTTGTATGTATCAATCAAATTAAACTTTCATAAGATAGATATATACCACCAAAATCACTACATCTACCCAAAGCTTTGTCACTACATCATCATCATCATTAATTATCATATCATCGAGAAGGTTAAAATCAATCATTTATTTTTAAAGTACAAATGAAATAAGATAGGGTCTTACTAATAAGAGTAAAACTTGATTAATTTGTAAGTTACAAAGCGACGCGCTCCTAATTCATCTCCACCAATGTATCCTTGCCATTGTCATATTCATGCACCACTGGCCACTACACAGTATCGGGCAATCAAAAGCCAAGAGACCTTCCTCTATTTTTCCAAAAAAATGTAAAAACAATAAATGACTTGCATGGCCGGCCACAAGCTAATATTTGTAATCTCCTTATAAAAATTATTTCATACATGGCTGAGCAGCCAATACAATGACTAACTCACTATTAAAAAATTACATAATTTTACGTAAAATTAAATTTTGTTAACCACACTATTTAGTTATTTCAGACCTAATAAAGTTAAATTTTCGTTAAAATTTGTTAACTTATTTAACTGTTAGTCGGTGTATTTTTGGAGAAAGACTTATATGGGCACAACACCAAATATGATGTGTTAATACAAAATTTTAAAATAACCCAATTCCTATTTTTCCTTTGTTTAACTATTGAGTTGGTTCCTGAAGTATTTGAAAATTTTCAAATAGGTCCATAAACTATTTTTTTTATAATTGGGTTCCTAAACTTATATAAGATTTTCAAATGAGTCCCTGAACTTAAAAAATTTCTAATTAGATCCCTAAACCTATATAAAATTTTCAATTGGATCCCTGAGATAGGATTCCGTCAAGAGGTCGCTAAGTTTGCTGATATAAAACGTTACCTGAAATTTTTTTTTAACCGATTGCTGTTATGGACTACACAAAGAAATATAAAAATTAAATATCCTTTTTTTTGTGGTGAGTATATAACTCACTGTTATTCATATATATATATATATACTATAAAATTGTTATTTTTGGACGGATTCACGAACGAATTTTAGACGGAATTTGGACACTTTTTCCATGGATTTTGGACGGACAATTAATTTCATACGGAACATTTCCCGTCCGAAAAAGCCCCGTTGCAAATTGAAAATTCTGTCCGAAATTAGTTCCAAACAGATTTCTGACAGCTTTCAGACAAACACAAAAAATCTGAATTTTGGTTATATTGGCTTAATTTCAGACGAATTTCAGACGGATTCAATATTGCTATTCATGCAAATTCTGGACGGATTTCAGACAAATGTTATGATATTATTTTGGATAGATTTCCCACGGATTAGATAATCATATTTAAATAATATTTTTTGATAAAAAAATCATGTTTGTTAATAAAAAGGGCCAAACTTAAATAATTATGCATACCAAATTAGGTACCTGGACTTGGAATATAATATAATATAATAAAAAATTATTATTATTAAGATACCACTCTAGACAAGTATCAAGCTTCAAATAAACAAAACACAAAGTATCTTGAAATACAATAATGATATATTAAGATTCAAAGCATTAAAATATCATTACAAACATCAAAGACATAAATTTATTCCTCATTGTTACTTTGATGACTAAACTCTTCATCTTCATCTAGCACATCATCCATCATCTCCTCCTCATCATCATATCGTCGTTGTCATCTAATCATCATCATCATTGATTAATTCGTGGCTACCATCATAAACGAGAAGGATATTATTATAATCAAATAAAAGATAGTGAGTCCTTCCGAGAAAGCATTCATCACACTGTAACAAGATAATAGACATTATAACTAATTTAAATAACAAGATAGAAAATATGGATATTCAAACCATTTGGCTTGTACTCACATAATGGACACCATCACATTAAGATACTCTCTACTTTGAAACATGCTCGCTAATCAATTGGCAACACATGACAAGACAAAATGTTCAATTTTGTTTCTCTTCCAAATTCATAACTTTCGTATAAGACCACAATAATAGTGAAATGTAACATGGTTGCAAGCTGAATCAAATGCAACATCATCAAATTTTTCAATTTTTTGATCAAAAGTACCTGTTTTAAGTACCTCAATAAAGCTGCCAATAATGAAACTTAATGTTTAAGCATGTAACTATGAAATATATATTAGCAACTGGAGCTTATGGTCATAAATAAATGGTCAGAATGATGCATCAGGTCCAAAATAAGAGTGAAGACATTAGGATCACACTTGGTTTATGACTACTACTAGAAAAGTTTCCTTTGATTTATAGACAAACCATAGAGGCTTACTTTGTAGGGTAGTTGTAGTATATATGGCGTCACTTTAAGTATCAAGGGTCGCTTTTTCAGCTTTCCCACACCTAAGTTTCTTGATATGCACCTTGCCTAGCATTCTCAGCCTTAACCATAGCCTGTTCAAGTTGATCATAGAGAGTATCCAACCATTCCTTCATCATGTTTCAATCACAATATTAAAATCATTATCATAAAGCTTGGGTATTCAAACTATTAACCAATACAAATTTTGAAAGTCAAACTATCTCTTCATCAATTTCAAAAGTCAACAAGAAATATCCACATTCTCCAAAAGGCGTATCTAACAACCACATAGCTGAACCTTAAAGACTCACATTGAAAACTCACTTCCCAACCATACAGAAGCCTGCATACAGGTTTTTCAGACAAACACATATGTGCATAACACCCACCCAAAACAGAACATACCAGTAAAAAAAACCTGAAAACAGAAAAACCAGCAAACAGACAGTAAACAGACCAGTAAAATGGCTATAAAGAGAAACCAGCAGCAACCAAACTAAACCACATAGTGACTAGCTTCTCCATGTGTTTAAGCTTAGGTACAGCTTGTGATGACCTTCCCTTTAATGTCACAAATATAGATAACAAAACTCCAATGGACATGGGAGAAAATAAAAACTGCAACAATATTTCACCATATCCAAAATTAAAATAACAAACAAGCATATGATTAATGATTGGTACAAAGTGGAAAAGATAGTGGGTTGGCAGACATGTGGAAATACCCCACCTGATCAAGTACAAGCCGCAAAAGTGCAGTTGATGCTCCAGGTTGTGTGACCAATTTACTCAGATACAAGTACCAAAAGATTCAAAGCAAATGTCAGGAAAGATAAAAGATTAACAATTAATCTAGTTTAAGATAATGGATTCTGGGTTGACATCCACACCTATAATCCTACTTGATCAAGGACGCCAGATTCATGCTCAGTCATGTCTCTCTGGTTATTCAGATGATCTTTCAATTGGTAATGCACTTGTTAATCTTTATGCAAGGTGTGGAAAGGCACGAGAAGCATACTTTGCTTTCAATAAAATATTTTCTAAAGATAACATATCATGTAACTCATTGATATCAAGTTTTGCACAAAGTGGTCATCGTGATGAAACACTGATTCTATTTTCTGAAATGAATAATGCCGGACTAGAAATCAATTCATTCACATTTGGTTCTGCAGTTAGTGCCGCCAACAATGATGTTGATGTTAAACTAGGGAAGCAGATTCATGCAATGATTATAAAAGCTGGCTATGATTCAGAAATTCAGAAATATAAGTCCTTATGATAACTTCATATACACATTTTTTTGTCTCCCTTTGTCACTAATTACTGAATTTTTAGCCCTAAAGTTGAAAATTATTGAGAATAAAGAACTTGAACCATCGCTCATGACAACCACCAATTTCCTAACATCAATCTTAAGGTCATTATTTCAAAGATGCAAAAGATTATTATCTTGCATGCAAGGACTATTTTCTGGAGTTAAAATCAAAGCATCACCAGTAGTTAAGCAACATAATAACCAAAACAGTAGTTAAGCATGACCAAAATTATGATCTAGGCATTTTGTCAAACAAGTGAGGTGCAATACTACTAGACATATAATGTCATCAGAATTATGTTACACTCTTCGTATCATGAGTGAAAGAAGATGATCAAATTGAGAGAGAGCAAAATAAATTGACAAATCACGGCCCTAATTACAGATCGAACATTTTACCTTCAAATTGCATATCGAACTTCTTATCTTCAAGCAAATCTTGTCTTCAAATTGCATAACCCTCACCTTCAAATCTTACCTTCAAATTGCAACCTGAGAGAGAGAACGTAAGCGATGGAGAAAGAGAGAGATTGAAGAAAGAGACTGAACCTGAGAGTACGAGAGTGCGAGAGAGTGGGAGTGGGATAACGAGAACCTGAGCGGAGAGCGAGAACAAAGCCACGTGAGAGTGAAAGTGAGAGAGTGAGAACCTGTAGAAGCAGAGTGTGAGAGTGATACAGAACATGCAAGAGACGGAGAGTGCGAGAGTGCTCAGTAGTAAAACAAAATTTTTATAAAAAGTAGTTTATATTTAGTTTTAACTTTAAGTAAGAAAAGGTTTAGGGTAGCTAACACTTAACAGCAGTTAAGAAGTAGTTAATTAAATTGAAATTAGCTATAGATTATATTAGCAGCTAATATTAGTAGCTAATTACTGTTTTCCTTGTAGTGAAATGTGTGGTTGAAATTGATTTTAGAAAAAGGGAAATAATATTAACCCTTAGATCTAAAATAATGAGTGATAAATATATACTTTCAAAATTCAAAATAGAGTAAAGATTAATGATTGAACTGGTCAACCAACAAAATCAATGATTCAAAATTAATCTTCAGTTAACACTAAACTAATTTATTTTCAAATATAAAATTAAATAGAGTAACATCGGAAAACAAATTCATTTGAATCATATTCTTTAAAAATATTAGTATAAACAAAGAATAATAGTGACAATAATGTAACATTATTGTCTAGCAAGCGTGTATACACTGCAGTAACACAGTGTTAACGCACCCCAATGTAAATATGTTTTAAATTAGTTTAAATATGTTTTTTTTTTATTTTTTCATAAATCTTGTTTACTTTTAAATTTATTAAGATTAAATATTTTAATCATATTTGTAAGATAAATTATTTAATCTTTTTCAAGAAAAATATAAAAATAATAAATCCGTGTGAAATCTGTCTCAAATTTTCAGACAGATTTCAGATGGATGGTTAAAAAGACCCAAGATATAAAAAATATGAAACCGATCTGTGTGAAATCCGTGGAAAATATTTTGGCGCGTTATTGGCACGAGAGTTTGGAACAAAGTAGAGACAGATTTGAGACGAAATCTCATTGAAAATTATATTCATCTCAAATCCGTCCGAAATGTTCATAAAATTTCATACGGAAACATTTTCGTCCGAAAATTCCGTCTGAAAATCCAAGTTTTCTAGTAAATCCGTGTGAAATCTGTCTCAAATTTTCGGACAGATTTCAGACGGATGGTTAAAAAGACCCAAGATAAAAAAAATATGAAACCGATCCGTGCGAAATCCGTCGAAAATATTTTGGCGCGTTGTTGGAGCGAAAGTTTGGGACAAAGTAGAGACATATTTGAGACGGAATCTCATTGAAAATTACATTCGTCTCAAATCCGTCCGAAATGTTCATAAAATTACATACGGAAACATTTCCGTCCGAAAATTCCGTATGAAAATCCAAGTTTTCTAGTAGTGATATATATATATATATATATATATATATATATATATATATATATATATATATATATAAAATAAGAGCAGGATGAAAGAAGTAGGAAAGCAGGCGGAAATTACATTAAGTAAAACAAAATAAAAATATGGAAATTAAAACATGAAAACACTAAAACAGATACTGTAGAAATTAAAACAGAAAACAGTAAAAACAAGTACTGTAGAGATTAAAACATGAAATAAAGCATAAACCCAGAAAGGTGGTAGAACCGACCAAGAACTGGGAAAATAAAAATAAAAAGAAACCGGAGCGGAGCCAGAGCCTCACCAGAACCGGTGGAGGGAGAAGAGATGTGATTAAACCATGCAGGTTTTGATTGAAAACAGCTTGAAAACTACAAGCTTTAACACTACAAGATTGAAAAGATTGAAGAAGAAAGAAAAAGAACTGAGGAACTCACAAAATGAAAGCCCAGAAGGCTCTTAGAGTTTCTCACTCTAAACTCTCTCTAAAAATTTCGAATGTCTAACAACTGAGCCTAACATCCTTTAAATAGAAGATTGAAAATTTACTATTACAACAGTATCGGTAAAAATGACCTATACTATTGCAACTATTACAGAACAGTGTCGGTGTCATGACTGGACCGTCTTTGTCGGTAAGTGAATAGTGCTGTGAATTTGATCGAATCGCGGATCGCTCAAGCGGCTGGAAGCCACTCAGACAAAAAAGCCAGTTACGATTCAGGATCTCCAACAAGAGATTAAGAATCTGAAGCAAGAGATCAAAGAGATCAAACAAGAACAAGCAGTTCCCAAACTGATTTTGTCTCAAATAGCAGAGGCTCAATCAGATGAGTCAGGTGATGAAGATAAGCTAGAATCAAATGCCATCAAGGAAAATGAGCAAGACAAGCCTACTAAAGATCAGGAAGATCATGAGGATGAAGCATTCCTGAATTTAGTAAATCAATTAAAAATTCAAAAGTTTCATATCAAGATCAAAATTATTATCGGAGAATTTGTTCTTGATTCTACAACACTCTTTGATACAGGTGCTGATTCCAATTGCATCCAAGAAGGATTAATTCCTACAAAATACTTCGAGAAGACTTCGGAGAAGTTAAGAGCAGCTAATGGTTCTAAACTTAGGATCAATTATAAGCTGCCCAAAGCCCTAATAGAAAACCAAGGTCTTCAGGTTGAAACCTCTTTTCTATTAGTCAGAGACTTGAAAAATGAGGTGATCCTTGGATCTCCGTTCATCATGTCTCTTTTCCCCCTTTCCATTTCCCACAATGGAATTAAAACTCAACATCTGGGTAAAGACATAGTCTTCCCATTCATTAGAAAACCTATCATTCGAGATTTAAATCTTCTCGATTGTAAGATCAACCAAATCAATTTCTTGAAAGAAGAAATTTCTTTTAAGAATATAGAGTTGCAATTACAGCAACCGAAAATCAAAGAAAAGGTCCAAATCCTTTTCAATGAAATCCAGAATACTATCATTACGATTTGCCCACAGCATTTTGGAATAGAAAGAAGTACTTTGTAGATTTGCCTTATGAACAAGATTTCAATGAAAGGCAAATTCCAACCAAATCCAGACCAATCCAAATGAATCATGATCTCCTTAAGTATTGTCAAAAGGAAATTGACGATTTCTTAAGCAAAGGTTTAATCAGGGAGAGCAAATCTCCTTGGTCTTGTTATGCTTTTTATGTCAATAAGCAGGCTGAGATTGAGCGTGGAACACCTCGCTTAGTCATCAATTATAAACCTTTAAATCAAGCTCTTAGGTGGATTAGATATCCAATTCCTAACAAAAGGGATTTGCTTAACCGCCTAAGTACGGCAAAAATATTTTCAAAATTTGACATGAAATCTGGCTACTACCAGATAGAAGTCAAAGAAAGTGACCGTTACAAAACAGCGTTCACTGTTCCCTTTGGGAATTACGAGTGGAATGTCATGCCCTTTGGTCTAAAAAATGCTCCTTAAGAATTCCGGAGAATTATGAATGAGATCTTCAATCCCTATACAGACTTTACAATCGTCTACCTTGATGATGTCTTAGTCTTTTCTCAATCTATTGATCAACACTTCAAACATGTGAAAATCTTCATAAGTGTGATCAAGAGAAATGGTTTAGCTGTGTCTAAAACCAAAATCGATCTTTTCCAAACTAAGATTAGATTTCTTGGTCATAACATTTTCCAAGGAACTATCATTCCTATCAGCAGAGCTATCGAATGTGCTGATAAATTCCCTGATCAAATCATTGATAAAACCCAGCTTCAGAGATTCTTAGGATATGTCAATTACGTTGCTGACTTTGTCCCCAATCTTAGTAACATCATCAAACCCCTGCACAATCGTCTAAAGAAGGAACCCCCTCCTTGGACTGACGAGCATACAAAAGTTGTCCAACTTATCAAATATAAGATAAAGAATCTTTTATGTCTTTATCTTCCAAACACTTCTGCTTTCAAAATTGTTGAAACTGATGCCTCTGACATTGGTTATGGAGGTATTTTAAAGCAAAGAATTTCAAATAAAGAGCATATCATTGCATATACTTCTAAGCATTGGAATTCTGCTCAACAAAATTATTCTACTGTCAAGAAAGAGATTTTGGCAATAGTTTTATGTATCTCAAAATTTCAATCAGATTTACTTAATAAAAATTTTTTGGTTAGAGTAGATTGCAAATCTGCCAAAGATATTTTACAAAAAGATGTTAAAAATTTAGCATCAAAACAGATTTTTGCCAGATGGCAAGCAATTTTAAGTGCTTTTGATTTTCAAATTGAATTTATCAAAGGTTCTTCAAATTCTCTTCCTGACTTTCTTACTCGTGAATATTTACAGGGTGGGTAAGAGAGAGAGATTGACAGCAATGCCAAAGACCGAGACTTCCTCTGCAAAGGGGAAGGGTAAAGGAATTGTCCTTAAAGGACCCAAACGCCAAGGTGCATCCAAATATGGGCCTTCAGCCCAAAAGCAATCTGGGTCATCGACCCAACAACCCGCAATCAAACCTGGGTCTTCAACCCAGCAGGCCAAGCAGTCTAAAGAAGACTATGGCATCCCAATCCAAACTCTTCAAGCCTTTCAAGATCAAGGCATGACCAAACTCCCTAAGGGATCATGGGGAGATAGAGTGGAAAACGAATCAGGTTCTCCACCCCCTCTCAAAGACCTAATCAGAGAATTAGCCCAAACAGTTATTCCCATAAATGTTGTCAAACCTGATACACGTTTATCAAAAGACAGCATCCAAACCCAAACTCAAACGGCCGCAACTAATTATGTTGCAAAAAACATATTTCAATTTGTTGTTCAAATGGAACCAGGATTTTGGGATAACAACCCTAACAAAGTTCCCTCCAAAATCTTTCAAAATGGTTCTCATTTCCAACAATCCCAACCAAACAAAACTAGAAATTTTTACGAGTTTATTTTGATTGATACAGATTCAGTCACGATCAAACATTATCGTGATCCTAAAGATAAATCAATATACACTCACTCAACTTTCCAAATTTTGAAGGTTTTAACACCTGAACAATTCGGAAAGAATTTAAATGTTTTCAAAAAAATTTCTCAAACTTTTGATCCCATTGGTTTTAATTACTGGGATTATCATCAAGCTTGGTACAACATTTTTGGTACCAAAATATTCAAAATAAACATTCTTGGTTGATATATTTCAAGAAGAATGTTAAGTACAAATTCCCTCATTGGTTCCTCCACTAGTGGAGAATATTTGTCCCAATAAAGCAGATCCTTCCTGAAGAAGTTCTTGAAGGATATCAAACTTTTGAAAAATATTTTGACAACAAGGAAATCCCTTTCCCTGTCAATCTAATATTTTTCTCCAAATTTTCCCTTTCATGGGTTTTCAGTTGGCAGTATAAATACCAGAAGCAAGATCAATACCCTGGTTTATTGCCAATCTTACAAAGAGCAACCTTTGTCAAGTGGTGGGCACAGTTTAATTATGCAGCAGCCACAAGTGACAATGTTAAAATCTGGTTCCAGCAAAATCCTAAATGGATGAAGGCAGCTAATCCAGAAACTTGCGAGTTCTTGAATCAAAGGTCTCGAATTGTTTCAGTATTAGCAGGTTCCAATTCAAAGGAAAGCTTCCTCCGAAATATGGAAGCAATCTTGAAGCTAGCTAAGGAGGAAGAAGCCTCTTCATCAAAATCCTCCAAGCAGAAGCTTCCCCAAACTGATGAAGAAGAAGACGAAGAGGATTTAAGCCAATGCTCAGATCCCTTCTATCAAAATGAAGACGACTGCTACGGTATTGATACCACAGTCAACCTGAGTGATGATGAGTAATCCCTATCTCTCAGTCAACAAAGTCAATCAAAATTCTGGATTGAATAGTTCCAGTCATCCGATGATACTGTTCCTTGTCGGCGATCCGCCTGATTCAGTCAAATTCAAGACTGCTCATTCATCTTCGGCACTATTCACTACGACAAAGACGATCCCAGTCATGACACCGGCACTGTTCTGTAATAGTTGCAATAGTATAGGTCATTTTTACCGATACTGTTGTAATAGTAAATTTTCAATCTTCTATTTAAAGGATGTTAGGCTCAGTTGCTAGACATCCGAAATTTTTAGAGAGAGTTTAGAGTGAGAAACTCTGAGAGCCTTCTGAGCTTTCATTTTGTGAGTTCCTCAGTTCTTTTTCTTTCTTCTTCAATCTTTTCAATATTGTAGTGTTAAAGCTTGTAGTTTTCAAGCTGTTTTCAATCAAAACTTGCATGGTTTAATCACATCTCTTATCCCTCCACCGGTTCTGGTGAGGCTCTGCCTCCGCTCCGGTTTCTTTTTCTTTTTATTTTCCCAGTTCTTGGTCTGTTCTACCACCTTTCTGGGTTTATGCTTTATTTCATGTTTTAATCTCTACAGTACTTGTTTTTTACTGTTTTACTGTTTTCATGTTTTAATTTCCATATTTTTATTTTGTTTTACTTAATGTAATTTCCGCCTGCTTTCCTACTTCTTTCATCATGCTCTTCTTTTCCCCTTTCCTTCCTTGACCCCGTCATCGATCTGGTATCAAAATAAAATAATAATTCTGGAAAGTGGAAAATTTATTAAAATAATAATTTCATGGCCGCATGTATATCAATCAACCTTTTAATTTTAATATGGACAACATAAAGAATAACAGAATTCGAATATTTTTTTTAGACATGAGTATAACTCATAAATATTTGATTCTTTAATTGATAAAGAAGAATATTTATCTAATCCAAAAAGAACATCATTCCTATGATATCATGAAAGAATAATAAAAGTATAAAAATGATATGATAGAATTGTTATTTGTTTTTCTTTTTGACATAAATTCCTTTTCTAATGTTAGACATTTCAATAAAATTTGACAAAAATAAAATTCGAATATATTTTTTAGACATGAGTATAACTCATAAATATTTAATTCTTTAATTGATAAAGAATAACATTTATCTATCTGAACTAAAAAAGTTTCTAATCAGATATTTAAACTTATATAAAAATTTCAATTGTATCTTTAGATAGAATTTCATGAAAAAGTCGTTAAGCTTGATGATATAATGTGGGAAAATTATTAATTTCATGGCCGCATGTATATCAATCAACTTTTTACTTTTAATATGGACAATTAAAGAATAACAGAATGCGACTTTTTTTTTAGACAAGAGTATAACTCATAAATATTTGATTCTTTAATTGATAAAGAAGAATAATTATTTACCTGAACTAAAAAAGATTTTAATTAGATCCTTAATGTTATATAAAATTTTCAATTGGTTATCTAGGGTATGTTTCTGTAAAGAGGTCTTTAAACTTGTTGATACAAAATGTGACTTGAAATTTTTTTTTAAACCAAATTTGCTGTTATATATGGACTACACAAAAAACTATAAAAATTTAATATCCTTTTTTTTTAGGTGAGTATATAACTCATTGTTTTATATATATATATATAGGGGTCATATCTAGTAAGAGGGCACTTCTTGTATGAGAGTGAAAGGGATGAATCTTGGCCATACAACCATACATGGACCATAAATGGATGGTCAATATTGAAATTTATTTAATGGTCACATGACCACTTAAAAAAGTCACATGACTTTATGTTTTAATCTTGATCATTCAATGTTTGATGTAATGCCTATGATTCACCCCTCTTACTCACACATAAAAAGAAGAGCTCTCTCACTTGATATGTCCCATATATATATATATATATATATATATATATATATATATATATATATATAATTAATTTCATTGCCGCATGTATATCAATCAACTTTTTTACTTTTAATATGGACAACATAAAGACTAATGGAATTCGAATAATATTTTTTTTAGACATGAGTACAACTCATAAATATTTGATTCTTTAATTGATAGAGAAGAATATTAATATAATCCAAAAGGAACATCATTCCTATGATACATGAAAGAATAATAAAAGTATAAAAATGATTTGATAGAATTGATATTTGTTTTTCTTTTTGACATAAATTCCTTTTCTAATGTTAGACATTTCAATAAAATATGACAAAAAATGGTCATTATGTTCCACATTGGAAAAATTCTTACGTGATCTCAGACTAAGAAAATCCATTACACTGTACCACTAAATATATAATACATCAACTAAAATATCAAAAATAGAAATAGAAATCCCTCCGAATAATGAAAAGAATAACTCTATTTTTTTTTTATAACAAAAGGTTTAATTTAAGGGAAAACACGCGTACTTACAAAAATAACTCGTTTTTTTAACAAAAGAATAACTTTATCACGTAATTAGACTTTATCAAACCTCATAACCCTTGGATGGATAGATTTTATTTGTGATCTACCTTTCGGGCCGGGTCACTTTCTTATCTAGATGGGCCCAAATACATATGCCTTGTTTTATTTTAACGCTAATCTCAATACACAATGATCAATTAGCTAGTTCCTTCACCTATAAATTAGTGATGGTCATGGTGCAGAAGCTACGATTACTTGTGAGTACATTGAATAAAAACATAATACTTATATATATATATAGAGAAATCGTTTCAGCAACAAACCATGCAAGGGAGCAAGAGTGTTGTCAGGCTTAACTCTGGTGGTCCTCTGGAAGTTAACAACACCATACAGAGAGCCACGGACAGTCAAACTGGCATCTTCACTGTTTTAAGGTGCATTACATACACACGTGGTAAGAGAGTTCTTACAATAACCATAACTGAGATGGGTTGTGCTGGTCGTGTTAACGTCGTAGATCTCAGCCTTTCTGAACAAAATGGTAAGGGTTCTTGTGCCAACTTGGACGTGCGGTTTATAAGAGATGAAAGGTATGGAGTTTTATATAACCTAAATACTGAACTTGCGGGTTCATATGGTTCTATTAAGAACAATTATTGCGTGCCACCTTTGCCAGACACAGAATTGATAGGTTATGTTTGTCGTGAGACTGGTTTTGGAAGTTGGCTCACTATAGCAAAGAAGAAGGACAAAATGGGAAGTGTGGAGAAGGTTAAGGTCACACATGCCTTTCTCATTGATGCTGAATCGACTTACAATGTGTCAATAAAAATGACAAATACCAAAAGGGTTGGTTTGAATGTTGAGGTGGAAGCCCCTATGAAGATGACAATGGATTATAACAAACAATTTATTTCCACAATTACAGGGAAGATGGATTCTCAAATGGAGGCTAGTCTGCATTCGCTATTTAAAAACTCCATGCGTCAACTTCCGAAAAATGCCACCAACAAGGAGATTGATAATGACGATAGAAGAACGTATAAATTAACTGTGGACCGTAAGAATTTTTCGGATTAAAATTTAATAACCCTAGTCCCGATATAAGTTTCGGATTAAAATCCAACAAATAAAATATGATGAACGTTGAATTTAGAGAATGGTTGGTCCACTATGTCCATTTATGTAGCCTTCGCGATGTAAAATAATAGTAGAATAATTTAGTATAAATTTTATCCGTCTGTTAAATTTTGATTGCTTTTAGATGTGTCTACTCTACTCTACTGTTCTAACATATTTTAGACTAAATTACTTTCCACTCGTTGAAGTTTTTTTTAAAAGGGTTATTTTATTCTAACCCCATACTTATTTCAAAAGTACACTCTATCCCAATTGACATGTTGACTATTAATTAAGATAAAAGATTCTAAATATTTCATTTAACCTTACTAGGTCTGAAATAGCTAGATAAGCCTATCAACAAAAATTAAATTTACAATAAAAATTATATAATTTTTAAATCAAAATTTAAGCTAGCCACTTTGGTAGCTCCTCGATCGCTCGTAGAATAATTAATATAAGTGAATTAATAAGTATCATTATTATTTATCGAGAAGGTTAAAATTAATCATTTATTTTAAAATACAAGAAGTTTCAGGGCTATTGTAGTTATGATTATTTTAATTTTTTTTAAGAAATTTCTTTTCATTTTTATTTTTTAATTTTAAAAATGATTAAGTTTGACATTTTTTTATAATAATAATATTTTTTAATCCCTTTATATAAACTAGCAGAAAGAATGTGCCTATTTGTCCGCATTTCTATTTCTTTTGCTTGTGTACATTTTGTTATTAATATATTGTAACGTCCTTCGTTACAATAGTAATCCAAAATAGATTCACACGAAAAAATGGCTAAATAAAAATTTTCATTAAATATAATATTCTAAAAATATCTCAATAATTGTTACAGTAAAATAATGATAATAAATCCTTACATAAATAAAAACGAATTACCTTACCTTTGCATACCATTTTGCTTAAAAAATAAAAATAAAAACGAATTACCTCAAAACCCGGTCGTCTACTAAAATTAACCCAATGTTAAAATAAACAAAATATACATGTCTAGCAACAAACAGCTCTTTATTTAAAAAAGTACTAACCAAGCTAGTTAATAAATAATAAAAATTCATTAAGTCTTCAAGTTTCTTCAGTCTCAGCGACGTTGTCCTCGTGCTCTGAAAACAACACTCTTAATGAGATATAATCTCTGAATAAAAATCATTTAATAAAAGGGTTCGTAAATAGTGTTGTTCTCAGCCGACGCGGTAACCGGAAAACATCCATGGTACCCGCTAATTTTCAAAATAATAAATATACTCCAAAATAATAATGTATAAATTAATCAATGTCAAATGTTTAAGTCACAAGCTCTTAAAACCAACCACGGTCACATCTCATATCACATTCACCATACAAACTCTATGCAATACAACTACATGAACATGACTCGGTGATTCCCAGAATCACTTGACTTGACTCTTTGGTTCCCAGAACAGGTGTGCATCCCAGATCCACTAAGGTTTATGAGCTCATATCTATGTAATGGCGTCCCACTGCCTTCCCCATCCCGAATGGAGGTATCTCATATCCCATCCCAGATGTGGATATTTTCAATCATCTGACATCCCATCCCAGATGGTGATATCTCTCATCCTATTCCCGGAATAGAATGTATACCGTCATCCCTTCCCGGAAGGTGATGATTAACTCATGCATAATACAATATGTCATCCCAGATGACGATCAAGGTTTTTGTCGCGACCGTCCCGTCCGGGAGCCGCGAAAAGGGATAAAAAGACAGAGGAGTCGCCACTAAGATTTTTATTGGGAAAATCTTAGAAAACCCAATTATTTAAAGGTAAACTGGTCTTTTAAAAAAGAGAGATATGAGTCCGGGAGTCGGTTACGAGTAGGGAAGGTGTTAGCACCCCACATCGCCCGTTTAAAAAACGGTACCTCAAGTTAATTGTGCAAAAAATATTTTAATAACCTTTTAAATATTTATTTTACCCCGAAAATTATTTACAAGAAAGAATTATTTTATATTTTAATTCTTGACTTTTATTAAATTTTTTATATTTTTAACTTTATGGTTTATAAAAACTAAATGAGGTTGAACATGACACATGGGTCCACAGGGCAACCTCAAATCTAAGGGATTAAACATGGCACCGTGTCCATAGAGTATCCCTGGAAAGAGAAAATTTTAATTATTTTGATTAATTATTTTAACATAAAAAGAGACACAAAAAAAAAGGAAAATTTAGTTTTGGCCCGACAAGATGATTTATCTTGCTCCTACGTATTCCCGGGTGCGATGGGAAACTCAAAGCCACGTAGTTCTTTTTAGAAAAGATTTGATTGGTTGATTGATTTTAATTTTGATAAAGATTTGATTTTTTTTTATTTGTTTTGTTAAAGAAAGGGATTTTATTTTAAAAATAAATTCACTTTTGCATAGAGTCCAAAATAGCAGTGCTATACGATAAACCCTTACAATTCACACGACACTCGAGGGTGAATAAGTCCATACATCAACGTCGTAGATTGTTGCGTGAATTAAAAAGAGATTTTTATAAAATTAAAGAATTTCTTTAAAAGGGGTTTCATTTGGGAAGGATTTTCATAATGATCAAAGAGTCAAAAAAACTTTAAAAAACGATTTATTATGTTATCTCTTTTTGAAAAGGGGATTTGTAATAAAAAAGATTTTTTAATTGAGGAACAAAGAAGCACCAAACTCCTCTTTCTTAAGAAAGAGATGATTTTTTGTTTTTTTTTATTTTCTTTTTTAAAGAAAGATTTTTTTGCAAATAAATTTTTTTTACAAAAGAAATTTCATGCATAAAGTCCAAAAAACATGATGTTCAGACCCAAAGTAAGGCCCAAGGCTCTCACATCTCAGACTTGCAAATACTGAACCGTTAGCAAATAAACCAAAAGACAGGAAAGAAGATAAAGAAGGGGTCAATGGACCTAACAGAAGCTGAGAAAGGGTTCTTGGTGGGGACGGTGGTAACACGGCACCTCAGGAATGGCAGTGGGGTGCGAGCGGCGGTGAATGGCGCGGCGAGATTGGGTAACCGAACGGCGGTTGACGGGTAGATCTGGGGAGCGGCGTGGTGGTTCGGACCGGATGCGGCGGAGATGGTGGGGTGCTCGTATGGAGAAAGGAGGAAGCTGGAGGTGCTCGTATGGAGGAAGGAGGAAGCTGGTTCACGGCGATATGCTGTGTGCGGCGGATCTGGTGAAGCGGGTCTGAGATCGGTAGCCGCTGTGGTGGTCCGCAGCGGCGCGGTGGGGGAACGGTGGAGCTCGCGTTCGTGCGACTGAGGCCGCGACAGCTCGCGGAGCGACGCGGGTCCCGTGTGGTGGCCCTCCCTTGGTCTTGCGGTGGCCGGCGGTCACGGTGTGGAGGGTAGTGGCGCGGCTGGTGGTCTGAGTTCTGGGGAATTGAAGGAGGAAGGGTCGAAGTGAAGAGGAAGAAGGAGATGTGAAGTGGGAGATGAAGGAGATGGGTTCTGGGTAAAAAAGTGAAGCAGGAAGAAAGGAAGAGAGAAAAAAAAGAGTTTTTTGGTTTCTGATTTTCTGATTTTTTTGTGTTTTGTTGTTGTTGGTTTAGTTGAAGAAGATGAAGAATGAGAGGAAGGAGATGATGTAGGGAGGAAGAAGAAGAAACAGAGAACCTATCCTTTTTTCCCCCTCCCCCGTTTCTGTACGCCTGAAGCCCTTTTGTAATGGGTTGGTCTCCCCCTTTTGCTGTGTTTTCTGATTGATATCTGCAGAGAAAATTTCTAGTCTCTGCTTTCACCTTGGGACCATGTAAATTGGATTGTTGAAGAGGGTAAAATCTCCTTCAGTCCCTCTCAACTTCCATTTTTGTGTTCTTTTCTCTGATCAAGGTATAACCCTTTTCCCCAAGCTCTGTATAACAACCAAAAATGGAGTCTGAACTTGTGCTGCTTTATGGGAAAGGGTTTTGACGGTTGGGTTACTTCTTTAAGGCAAATATGAATGTTGTTTGCTTGTTGTATCAAAAAAAATTTGCTTGGGAGCATGTTGGTTAAAGAGAAAAACTAAAGGGGAATGACCAAAAATGAAGAAAAACCATGGTAGAATAGGGTGCCAGATATTGTATCAGGGAGGAAGGCAGATTCCTTTTTTTTTCATTTTATTTTTTTATTATTTTTTATTTTATTTATCATTATTATTTTTTCAAAACTTTAATTAAAAAGGCATCCGGACAAAATTAGGTGTTCACAGCTGCCCCTCTTTACTTGTTTCTTATTATATAATCGGTGTAACCGTAGTTAACCCATTATCGTTATAAGAAATTAGTAAAGACAAGAACTCCAATTTTGTCCGGGTTATTCTGATAAGCAAAGGACCTGTGTTTACAAACCAATTTCCTTTAAAGAACCCGCGGGTTAGATCGCCCACTGAGGTTTACACATAAAAAGCTTGCAGGGTGGATCGTCTACCGAGCATAGACAGGAAGATAAAAGAGCTTACGGGGTGGATTGCCCATCAGAAACTCGAGCATAAAGATAAAAGAGCTTACGGGTTGGATTGCCCGTCAGACTCGAACAGAAAGATAAATGAGCTCACTGGGTGGATTGCCCGTCTGAAGCTCGAACAGAGAGATAAAATGAGCTTACGGGGTGGATTGCCCGTCTGAAGCTTGAGTAGAAAGATAAAGAGCTTACGGGGTGGATTACCCGTCTGAAGCTCGAACAAACTAGTAAAAAGAGCTTACGGGGTGGATTGCCCGTTAGATGCTCGCACTAGTGAAAAATATACATTAGACGGTAAAGGTTTACGTTAGTTAACCAAAAACTAGACGTTAAAAAGGGGGCAGTGGCAGTTTTGTAAATAATTAATTCACTGTTAACGTCAGTTGTTTTAAGGACTGACGTTAAAAGTGAGGCGGTGGCAGTTTTGTAAATATAAAATCACTATTTGCGTTAGTTGTTTAATGAACTGACGTTAAAAGTGTTTTGGAAGAAATTATTAAAACTTTTAACGTCAGTTGTTTATAAACCTGACGTTATTAAAACTTTTAACGTCAGTTGTTTATAAACCTGACGTTATAAGTGTGATTTTTACTTGATTAAATAAATAAGCGGCGTAAATAATCAACTCCTTCCTATCTTTCTTTCGTTGTCATCTCAGGGTTGTCACTCTTAACGCAGATCATCACTCCATATAGTGCAGTTTATTTCTAATCTTTTTTTAAAAAAAGTTTATTTTTAATCTTAATTAATTAGCTTGAATTAGTAAATTAACAAATTCTTGTGCAAATTAAAATAAATAAACACTTAACATAAAACAAGTTATATATGTATAATCAAATCGTATCTCATTGAAGCGATTCATAAGTTACAATTACATGTTTAAAAGATAAAAAATTTCCGCAAGATATATAGCACTAAAATTAAAAAAGTTTCGCTTCAACATCATTTTCTTCTCGAGTCTGTCTTGATCGGAATCTCCAACATTGATTCTTCTCATTGAAGCGATTCATAAGTTACAATTACATGTTTAAAAGATAAAAAATTTCCGCAAGATATATAGCACTAAAATATAAAAAAGTTTCGCTTCAACATCATTTTCTTCTCGATCTGTGCTCAGAATCTCCAACATTGAATGCATCCCCTCCCTCATTTGAAGTCGATGCTCCATCCGAATCCACAGTCACTTTGGAGCCGTGGCGAGTGAATGATGCACTCGATCTGTTTCAAGCAATATTCTTGGAACAGCCACTTGGTTCCAAAGCCAAGTTTTGGAACCGTAGGCTGGCGATTCTCCAGAAGGATGATGGTCTGTGCAAATCACATTACGTGATTCACCCAACCTTACCATCCATGTTACGTGATTCACACAACCTCAAGTTGTTTTGACCATTAAGACAGAGACCTTTAAGTCTAGGTATAGGAAGAAAGAGTGATGAAGTTAATCTCCATGGCAGGGCCATATTGTGAAGCAGAAAAATTAAAGGAAGGAAGGAAGCTATTTATAGGAGTAGGGGATGAAGTTACTAGGCGTCGTAAGTTGCTAAAAAATTAAATTGATCATTAAGAGCATTAGGTTCCAAGGCGCATTGGGAGTTGGCTTGGCAGTCATATATTATAAACGTGCAGAAAATAAAACGCCAGAAGGAATAGGAAGATACACTTTTAACGTCAGTTGTTGAATAAAACTGACGTAAAAAGCGTTTTTAAAATAAAAAATATTTATTTTTAACGTCGGTTGTTTATACAACCGACGTTAAAAGTGTGATTCTTACTTGATTAAATAAGCAGTGGCGTAAATAATCCTATATCCCTATCTCGAAATGCCCTTTGTTGTTACAGTGTCCGTTAACGTCGATTGTTGAATAAAACTGAAGTTAAAAGTGCTTTTAAAATAAAAAATATTTATTTTTAACGTCTGTTGTTTATACAATTGACGTTAAAAGTGTGATTTTTACTTCAGTTAAATAAATAGCTGACGTAAATAATCCTATATCCCTAGCTATCTGAAATGCCCTGTTGTCACTCAATTAACACAGGTCTCAGAGCCATTTTGTGAAGGAATAGAAATATAGAGGAAAAGAAAGGGCAGTATTACAGACTGCTACAGAAGAATGTTATTGTATACAGACAACACTTTTAACGTCAGTTGTATTCAACAACTGACGTTAAAAGTGTTTTTTAAAAAAATATTAATATTTAACGTCAGTTGTTAATAAAACTGACGTTAAAAAAATTAATTTTAACGTCAGTTGTTTAATACAACTGACATTAAATGTTGTTTTATGTTTACAACCGCGCGCCTTCTGCACTTCGCTCTGTACGTACGTCTCTTTTCTCTTTTCATCACGCTTAACCCTAAATCACTCTCAACCCTCACTCTCACTCTCACCCAGCAGAGAACCCTAATCGCGAGCTCATCTCCACCGCAACCACCGCGAGGGCTTCTTCGCCACCACCGTGAGGTACACTATTAACCCTAACTCTGTCTTTCCAATCATTCTTTGCAATAACTTGACGTACATCTCTCTTTCCCCTTCCCGCGCACTAACTCTCCTTGTCCCTCTGCTCTCAGTAACCACATCGAACGTTGGCCACCACTCGAGCTCCCCTCCCCACCACCACGCGAGCACCTATTTTTGGTGAGTATTTAGGGCACATTTTTGTATTTTTGGTTTTGAGTGTATGTTGAAACTGTAGTCTCGGTAGTTGAAACTTGAAACCGTGAGTTTGATTTGTTTGGAATGTACGTCTCTGTTTTTGGTTTTGAGTGCATGTTGCTTTGCTGGTTGATCTGTCACGGCCGTGATGCTAATCACGGCTAGGCCGTGATCAGTTCTGCCTGTGATGGCATGGTCTGTTCAATTGGCACGTTACGGCCGTGATGGACATCACTGCCAGGCCGTGACCAGTTCTCTGGCAATTAATCTTCAAAAACTATAGTTTTCAATCTCCCGTATTGTCCTTATATTGGATATATATATGTTTTGTATATCTACAGGACCTATCTAGTTATGGATCGTAGTTGGATGGTTTGTAAGCGTACTAGTGCTGAGTATTTGAAGGGGGTGGGAGAATTTATAGAATTTGCTCAAAGGAATGTTCCTAATAGTAATGGAATGTTCTGTTGTCCTTGTGTCAAGTGTTTGAATACGAGGAAATGTACGGTGAAGGATATACGTACTCATTTGATTTGTGAAGGGATTTGCTTGAGTTATACAAGATGGATATGGCATGGTGATATGTTGTTGAGTAGTAATTCGGCGAGTGTCTCCCAAAGTGAGGACGTTGACGTAGATATGGAGGATGATCGAGTAGAGGACATGATCCGTGATATTGGACAAGAATCTTTTCATCGAGCGCATGTGTATGATAGGTTGTGCGGTGATGCGGATAAGCCTTTATATCCAGGGTGTACTACTCATACACGGTTGTCGGCGGTGCTAAAATTGGTTTGTGTGAAGGCGAGAAATGGTTGGAGCGATAAAAGCTTCACGGAATTGCTTGAAGTGTTGAAAGACTTGCTTGGGAGGACAACACATTGCCGACCGTAACTATGAGGCCAAGAAGGTATTGTGTCCTATGGGTATGGAGTATAAGAAGATACACGCATGCCCCAATGATTTCATATTGTACACCGGTGTTCATGAAGACAAACACGATTGCCCCAAATGTGGGTTATCACGATACAAAGTGAAGGGTGGTGATGATGATGATGATGTTGATGATGTGAGAAAAAGGGTCCTCCTGCGAAGGTGTTGTGGTATCTTCCAATAATTCCAAGGTTCAAGCGATTGTTTGCCAATGCGAAAGATGCGAAGAATCTTAGATGGCATAATGATGAGAGGAAACGTGATGGAAAGGTTCGTCATCCTGCTGATTCTATTCATAGTTCATGGCCTGTTCTGTTGGTGATTTACAACATGCCCCCTTGGTTGTGCATGAAGCGCAAATACATGATGTTGTCTATGATGATTTCGGGCCCAAAGCAACCGGGAAATGACTTAGATGTTTATCTAGGTCCCTTGATTGAAGACTTGAAAACGTTGTGGGTGGAAGGTGTTGATGTAGTTGATGGGTATTCTCATGAGACTTTCAAGCTTCGTGCCATGTTATTTTGCACCATCAACGACTTTCCAGCATACGGTAACTTGTCTGGGTACAGTGTCAAGGGGCATAAAGCATGCCCTATATGTGAAGAAGGCACATGCTACACTCAGTTGCATCATGGAAAGAAGACGGTTTACCTTGGGCATCGGAGATTTCTTAGACGTGATCACCCATATCGTAAGATGAAAAAAGCTTTTATTGGATGCCAAGAGACAGAAGAAGCGCCGGCGGCCTTAATTGGAGAGCAGGTTTATCATAGGGTAAAGGACATCGATGTTATATTCGGCAAGTCCCAAAAGAAAGGTAAAGCTGTTGAGAAAAACATATGGAAGAAGAGGTCGATATTCTTTGATCTTCCATACTGACGCAAGCTTGATGTCAGACACTGCATTGATGTGATGCATGTGGAGAAAAATGTGTGTGATAGTGTGATCGGGACGCTTCTCAACATTCAGGGCAAGACAAAGGATGGTGTGAATGCTCGTCTCGACCTCGTTGCTATGGGTATACGAGAGCAGTTAGCTCCAGTTGTTGAGGATGGTAAGCGGACTTATTTGCCGCCAAAGATGTCATACTTTGTCAAAAAAAGAGAGACAAAGTTTCTGCGGGTGTCTTCAGGGCATCAAAGTTCCACATGGTTACTCTTCAAATATGAAGAGGCTTGTCTCTAGTGATCTTAAATTGGTTGGCTTGAAGTCTCATGATTGTCACATCTTGATGCAACAACTTCTGCCCGTTGCTATTCGTGGTATTGCTACAAAAAATGTGAGACATGCCATTACTCGGTTGTGCTCATTCTTCAATTCTATATGTAGCAAAGTCGTTGACCCCCGTATGTTGGATGACTTGGAAGTTGAGGCTGCTACAATCTTGTGCCAATTGGAGATGTATTTTCCTCCTTCCTTTTTCGACATAATGGTTCACTTAATTGTTCATTTGGTGAGGGAGATTAGATTATGTGGGCCGGTTTTTCTGAGATGGATGTACCTAGTTGAGCGCTACATGAAGATCTTGAAAGGGTACGTGAAGAATCCTCATCGTCCGGAAGCATCTATTGTTCAAAGGTATGTTGCAGAAGAAGCTATTGAGTTTTGTTCGGACTACCTTCATAACACGGATCCTATAGGGGTTCCTAAGCCTCGGCATGATGAGATCAGATGTCAAGGTAAGGGTACACATGGCTTAAGAATTAATAGGAAGGATCGGGAGGAAGTGCTTCAAGCACATTTGTATGTATTGAACAACATCGAATGTGTTCAGCCTTTCTTATTTGAACATAAAATAAAAGTCAATCAAGAAAACCCTCGAATGAGCGAAAGGTGGTTGTTGAACAAACATAACAAGACTTTCTTACCATGGTTCAAGGAAGAAATGCTTAAGGATGGTAGTACGCTTACGATGACGTAAAATGGCTAGCACGTGGGCCTAACTTCAACGTCATATGTTGGAGCGGATACGACATAAATAACTTTTCCTTTTATACAAAGGAACAAGATAACAAGAGTACCATGCAAAATAGTGGGGTTATGATCGTGGCGAAGCAATGCACTTCTCTAGTGCAAAGGACACAAAGCCTTCGTTACAAGACCGACACCTTACTTTGGATATATTGAAGATATTTGGGTGCTCGATTACACTAAGCTTACGGTTAGGTATTTAAATGTAAGTGGGTTGATAGTAACGGTGGTGTACAAACCGACGAATTGGGGTTCACATTGGTAGACCTCAACAAGTTAGGTCATATAAATGAGCCTTTCATAATGGCTTCACAAGCAAAACAAGTGTTTTACATCACTGATCCTTGTAACAAAAGGTTGTCCGTGGTTCTCCAAGGAAAAAGCATGTATAATGGTAGTGATGAAAATGAAGATTCAAATCTTGATATTCCTGAGACTCCTTCTTTTTCAACAAACATGCCTACTATAATCGAGGAGACACAGGTGGACGATGTACATGCCACTCGTGATGATCATCACGAAGGGATATTGATATAGGTAGTTTAAACTTAGTATACATTTATAACCTATGTTAATAAATTAATATATATTGTTTTGAACAGGCATACATTATATGGATCATTGTTCCATTTTTCCTTTGCAATTCTGTAATGTGTGTGATATTACGTATTCTTGGGATATTTCTTGAATGCGAGGGATGGCTTAGGGGAGTGATATTTTAAAACTGAATTTTAAAAAAAATACTATTAACGTCGGTTGTATCATACAACCGGCGTTAAAAGTATTTTATAAAAATATCTGATACACTAACGCGTCGATTGTTTACTACAACTGACGTTAAAATTAAGACCTTTAACGTCAGTTCTTTATAACAAATGACGTTAGTTTTAAAAAAATTTACATCGGTTATGTTAAAGAACTGACGTTAATTTTGACAAAATTAACGTCAGTTGTGTTAAAGAACCGACGTTAATAGTGTTATATTTAACGTCAGTTCTCAACTGACGTTAAAAGTGTAACTTTTAACGTCAGCTGTATTTACGTCAGTCAGTATTCTGACGTAAAAAATCAATTTTAACTGACGTAAAAAGCACTTATTGCACCAGTGTCGAATAGAAAGATAAAAGAGCTTACGGGTTGGATTGCCTGTCAGAAGCTTGAACTGAAAGATAAAAGAGCCTACGGGGTGGATTTCCCGTCAGAAGCTCCAACTGAAAGATAAAAGAGAGCTTACGGGGTAGATTGCCCGTGAGGAGCTTGAATTGAAATATAAACGGGCTTACGGGGTGGATTGCCCGTGAGGAGCTCGAATTGAAAGATAAATGAGCTTACGGGGTGGATTGCCCGTCAGAAGCTCGAACTGAAAGATAAAAGAGCCTACGGGGTGGATTGCGCGTCAGAAGCTCGAACTGAAAGATAAAAGAGCTTACGGGGTGGATTGCCCGTCGAATATTTTTTTTAAAAAAAAAAACAAAAAGATCTTACGGCGTTTGGTACCCGCCGAAGCTTGTTAGCAAAAGATAAAAAGCTTGTGTGGTCCTATGCCTATAGGAGCCAATAAAGGTATAGCTTATGAGCCCTCTGCCCGTTAAAGCTAAACAAAAACAAACATGAAGCTCATGAAGTCCTATGCCTACTAAAGCTAATAAAAACGCAGCTTATGAGCCCTGTGCCCGTCAAAGCTGAACATAACGAAGCTTATGAGGCCTTGTGCCTGCTAAAACTAAAGGTAACAAAAACAATGCTTATGGGCCCTATGCCCATTAAAACAAAAGAAATCTTAGAGACCCTATGTCCGCTAAAGCTAACGAAAACAAAGCTTTCGGGCCCTATGCCCAGTAAAACGGACGAAAGCTTAGAGACCCTATGTCTGCTAAAGCTAACAAAAGCAACGCTTATGGGCTCTAAGCCCGTAAAAACAAACGAAAGCTTAGAGACCCTATGTCCGCTAAAGCTAACAAAAACAACGCTTATGGGCCCTATGCCCATTAAAACAAAAGAAAGCTTAAAGACCCTATGTCCACTAAATCTAACAAAACAAAGTTTATGGGCCCTATGCCCATTAAAACGGACGAAAGCTTAGAGACCCTATGTTTGCTAAAGCTAACAAAAGCAAAGCTTATGGGCTCTAAGCCCGTAAAAGTCAGTAAAATGGGAGCTTATGGGCCCTATGCCTAAATGTGATGCAATGATGTTGATTTTGATGC
Organism: Sophora flavescens; assembly: GCA_030762895.1. Classification (NCBI taxonomy): domain Eukaryota; kingdom Viridiplantae; phylum Streptophyta; class Magnoliopsida; order Fabales; family Fabaceae; genus Sophora; species Sophora flavescens. Next base: position 125,420,377 of record CM061062.1, on the reverse strand, counting down.
ATGAAATAATGCATGATGCAAAAGATTCTTTCAGTGATTGATAATGAACATTGATCATTTTCGCAAACCACTCTTTGATTTCTAGCCCCTTAAAGCTTCGATCACAGCCAAATTTATGGAAGAACTGGAATATCACCCATTGATCCGGATTGTCACTTTCTTGCCCAACTGATGCTTTGCCCCTTGTCACAAATATGCCTATTTATAATGATTATCCCAATGGGTGAAACTGCTTGATTTCTCTTTCTTTTCCAACATTGCCCTTTGTTAGGAGATTGATGTACTTTCAATGACTTTTGCATCCAGAGAGAAACTCTAAATGGTATCATTATTGATACTTGCTTCACCTTTCAGTATGTATTAAAGAATGCAAATTGAGTCTATGGTAGAAAGAGGGGTATGTAAATGATAGAGGATGGACCGGGAGTAATAATATGTGGAAAGTGGTAAGGATATGAGCAAAAGAATTGAAAGGTTGTTAGAAGGAAGGAAACAATGACGGGATGGAGTTCACACTTTTCTTCAGGTGATACTCTTTTAAGATGATAAGTGCTAGCTTCTCATGCGTATAATCTCGAGCATGGCTTTAATCAGCATTCAAGAACATGGTTTGTTCCAGTCTTCATGTATAGAGCATTCCATGACTCGCCTTCAAACTGCCCCAGTTTTCAGTTTGCATTTCTTCAAGAGACACTCGTATGATCTCGAGTATTGCTTTAATCTCCTTCCGAGGACATGATTTACCTTTAAATTCAAACTGCCCCAGTTTGTTGCTTCGAGGAATCTGTTTGACGCTAACTTTTGCGTAGGTTGCTCTAATTTTGCCTAGGTCGCCCTTGCAGGTTTTCAACCCAGCGAGCCTCCCTTTTTTTTTTTTATGTTTTTTCATTTTCTCTTTATTTTTTTTCTTTCTTTTCCTTTTTCCGAGAGCGATGCATTGAAAAAGCACATACATTTTGTCTCACAATTAAAGTTAATGAAAATGATAACAATCTTTCATTGATCAGAATGGACTTTTTAGGCTCATAACGCGGTCAATGGTTGAGAGTCCTGAAGGAAAGGATATAAGGCTCAAACAAATGTTTTAAGGTTGAATAGGACTGAGGATCCATGATCTTTCGATTTCTAAGAACATTTGTTTTCCTCTAACTTTCCTTTTTATTTCTTCCTTTTTTTTGTGCCTTTGCATGAAGTTTTTTATCCTTTTTTTTTTGCTTCATAATCACCGATTCTTTCATGCTTGCCCCTTGCCTAGGGGTGGTCCTTGTCCCGGGTTCTTTGAAAGAATTTTAGGCTCAAACGGAGTAACAAGGGACAATACAAGTATGTGAAAGATATAGAAAGATGGCCATTCTTCATTTCAAATTTTGATTGTTAATTTTCTGAAATTTTAAAAGAAAGACAAAATGATAGTACTTGCAAAAAGCATAACCGAGCGCTCCTTCTCAATTTCCCTTTTAATTTCTTTTTTTTTTTTTTCAAATCATGGGGTCTAGCTTGAATCAAAAAAAAGATTTCCTTTGATTGCCTCAATCATCTTCGGTTGATCTCATGAGGAAGCTTTCCATAGTTGTCCGAACCAGCATGGTTAATGAGGTGATCAGGATCATACGATGAGGTTCTAGCACTTATTATTTTATTTTATTTTTAAAGAGAATCACCTTCAGATCTGCTTTATTGATAACTTTCAAGAAAAAGAAAAAAAAAAGAAGAAGAAGGATGAAGGTAAAATCAGAAGATGAAGGAAAGGAAGGAAACTCAATGCATTCATTTATTCATATCGAAATGGAAACAAGTAAGCCCATTATTAAAAACTTCCTAAAGCCTTGGGCAGAGCTAAAGGATTAGCATTAATGAATTACTCTACACAAGATTCAAAGGTCATGTTCCAAAGTGTCCTCTACGGCATAGACTCCAGAACCTCCTGCATCAAGAGTGTCTCGTTGGAAACTTAGCACATTTGTATTGATCAGATCTTGCACTTTATACTTTAAGGTCTTGAAATTTTCAGTTGAATGACCTATCACTCCCCCATGATAGTCACACTTGACATTTGGGTCAAACCATTTTGGGTATGGGGGTTGCACCTCCTTGGTCAGGACCGGGACCAACAAAGATTTTTCAATAAGGCTGTGCAATAGCTCAGTGTAAGTCATAGGTATAGGGTCAAACTGCATGGGCTTATTTTCTGGGTTGTAAGGTTGTCTCCTTTGATTTACATTTAGGTTTTGTTGGGGCGGTATGGTGGGAAAGGTTTGATGTTGGAAAGGGTTTGATGGTTGGTATGGTGTCCTCATAGGATAGGATTGGGTTGGAAATTGTGAGATGGCAGCTACATATGGATGGTTAGGTTGTTGATGTGGTGGATAATATGGAGTGTAGGTTGTTTGAAAAGACGGTTGAGAGTTGACAGATATTTGACCCGGTATCCAATGCCCAGACCACTCAGACTCTTGCTCAGATGCCACAACATGTGCCTCTTCTTCATTCTTCTTGACAAATGGAGCTTTTGTCATCCCGGCTACCCCCACAGAACTTTCAATAATCTTACCATTTCTCATCCCATTCTCAATTCTTTCTCCAATGATAACCATGTCAGAAAAGTTTGATGATACACTTCCAATCATTCTATCATAGAAGGGTGATTGAAGTGTATCAATGAACAATTTCCTTCACAGTTAATGGAGGCTCTACCTGAGCAGCCAATTCTCTCCATCGTTGTGCATACTCCTTGAAGGTTTCTGTATCCCTTTTTAACATATTTTGAAGTTGCATCCTATCAGGAGCCATGTCAATATTATACTTGTATTGTTTCAGGAATGCATCCGCTAGATCTTTGAAGGATCGAATGTGGGCCCGCTCGAGGTGTATGTACCAATTTGAAGCTGCCCCAGTCAAACTATCTTGGAAGAAATGAATCAAGAGCTTATCATCCTGGGCATGTGATGCCATCTTCCCGACGTACATGGTTAAATGGCTTTTTGGACAAGTGGTTCCTATGTATTTGTCAAAATATGGCACTTTGAATTTTGGAGGTATTACGACATTGGGCACTAGACAGAGTTCAGAGGCATCCCGAAGACCATGACTGTTTGCCCCTTCAATAGTTCGCAGTCTTTCCTCTAGAACCTCCAGCTTTTCTATGGATTGAGGATTCCCACACGACTGATTCACAGGAACATACTGTGGGGAAGCGAAGCTCCGTGCCACTTGGATCCCATTGACACCAATGTGGAAGGTGAATGGTGAAGTGTTTGGGTTAACGGAATGCACCATAGAATTGGTGGGGATACGTATGCAGGTTGTGTTTTGTGAGTTTGGATTGCCATTTGTTGGACCAGGAGCGACTGGCGGCACAAATCCTCGAGGAAGACCATATGGGGGATTGCTTGGGTCAAATGAAGGACGATTTTGATTGCTTGGGTAGCAAGTGAAAGGCATCACGACCCCTTGTTGGTTGTTCTCATGAGTGAGAAGAGGTATGGCCGGCTGCTCTTCAGTTGAGGCTGAAGGATTCTCATTCGTGTTCTTTTCCTTCTGCATGACTTGCAACATTACCATCATTTGTGTCATCTTCTCTTTGAGTTGACTCCAGTCTTCTATGAACATTTGAGTTTGCTCTTCCTCATCCATGATTTTGGCTTGTGATCGAGTCCAATAAGGGTGCCGCAGAGTAATTATTCAAAAAGTCAATGTGAAGTTTGGGGAAAAGGGATTAAATCCTTATTTGTGAAAGTTTACTGAAGATAACCTTTTGAGATGCATGAAAAAGATTTTTCTTGACCCAAGAAGGTGTTAATGCATGGGTTGCATGGAAAAGATTTACTTTTTATTTTTATTTTTATACTTACCCAAATTTTAATACATGAGATGCATGAAGGAACTTCTATCAAAACAGTGATACATGAAATGAGCTTCTTATTTTTTTTAGAAGAATCATTTTTTATAAATGCATGAGATGAATGAATTTATTTTCTTTGTTTGGAGACAAATGAGAATTCTTTGTTTAGATACAAATGAAGAAAAAAAACAGTTCTTTTTTTCTTTTTTGAATGCATGAAATGGTTTTTTTTTTTTAAAAAATGGGTCGTTTCCTATTTTGAAAATTGAAATGGATGTATGAATATGAAGAGAAAGGTAGAGAATAATCATGCCCCCTTTTGTGTCTTAAGACGGTTAAAACTTAGGGTCGGACACAGCTGAAGTCATAACTCTAATTGGTTGGTCCCACTAGTGGAAAATATACATTAGACGGTAAAGGTTTACGTCAGTTAACCAAAAACTAGACGTTAAAAAGGGGGCGGTGGCAGTTTTGCAAATATCAGACTTCATTAATTCACTGTTAACGTCAGTTGTTTTAAGGACTGACGTTAAAAGTGAGGCGGTGGCAATTTTGTAAATATTAAATCACTATTTGCATCAGTTGTTTAATGAACTGACGTTAAAAGTGTTTTGCAAGAAATTATTAAAACTTTTAACGTCAGTTGTTTATAAACCTGACGTTATAAGTGTGATTTTTACTTCAGTTAAATAAATAACTGACGTAAATAATCAACTCATTCCTATCTTTCTTTCGTTGTCATCTCCCTGTTGTCACTCTTAACGCAGATCATCACTCCATATAGTGCAGTTTATTTCTAATCTTTTTTTTTTAAAAAGTTTATTTTTAATCTTAATTAATTAGCTTGAATTAGTAAATTAACAAATTCTTGTGCAAATTAAAATAAATAAACACTTAACATAAAACAAGTTATATATGTATAATCAAATCGTATCTCATTGAAGCGATTCATAAGTTACAATTACATGTTTAAAATATAAAAAATTTCCGCAAGATATATACACTAAAATATAAAAAAGTTTCTGCTTCAACATCATTTTCTTCTCAGTCCTGTCCTCAGAATCTCCAACATTGAATGCATCCCCTCCCTCATTTGAAGTCGATGCTCCATCTGAATCCACAGTCACTTTGGAGCCGTGGCAGAGTGAAGGGTGCACTCGATCTGTTTCAGCAATATTCTTGGAACAGCCACTTGGTTCCAAAGCTGAGGTTTTGGAACTGTAGCTGCTGATTCTCCAGAAGGATGATGGTGTGTGCAATTCACATAATGCGATTTACACACCCTTATCACCCATGTAATGCGATTTACACAACCTCAGAAGTTGTTTGACCATTAAGACAGAGACCTTTAAGTCTAGGTATAGGAAGAAAGAGTGATGAAGTTAATCTCCATGGCAGAGCCATATTGTGAAGCAGAAAAATTAAAGGAAGGAAGCAAGCTATTTATAGGAGTAGGGGATGAAGTTACTAGGCGTCATAAGTTGCTAAAAAATTAAATTGATCATTAAGAGCATTAGGTTCCAAGGCGCATTGGGAGTTGGCCTGGCAGTCATATATTATAAACGTACAGAAAAGAAAACGCCCGAAGGAATAGGAAGATACACTTTTAACGTCAGTTGTTGAATAAAACTGACGTTAAAAGCGTTTTAAAATAAAAAATATTTATTTTTAACGTCAGTTGTTTATACAACTGACGTTAAAAGTGTGATTTTTACTTCAGTTAAATAAACAGCTGACGTAAATAATCCTATATCCCTATCTGAAATGCCCTGTTGTCACACAGGTCTGTTAACGTCAGTTGTTGAATAAAACTGAAGTTAAAAGTGTTTTTAAAATAAAAAATATTTATTTTTAACGTCTGTTGTTTATACAATTGACGTTAAAAGTGTGATTTTTACTTCAGTTAAATAAATAGCTGACGTAAATAATCCTATATCCCTAGCTATCTGAAATGCCCTGTTGTCACTCAATTAACACAGGTCTCAGCCATTTTGTGAAGGAATAGAAATATAGAGGAAAAGAAGAGCAGTATTACAGACTGTTACAGAAGAATGTTACTTCAACACTTTTAACGTCAGTTGTATTCAACAACGGACGTTAAAAGTGTTTTTTTTTTAAAAATATTAATATTTAACGTCAGTTTGTTAATAAAGCGGCGTTAAAAAATAATTGTAACGTCGATTGTTTAATACAACCGACGTTAAATGTTGTTTTATGTTTACACCCCGCGCCTTACGCAATTCGCTGCATGACGTACGTCTCTTTTATCTTTTCATCACGCTCAACCCTAAATCACCCTCAACCCTCACTCTCACTCTCACCCAGCACAGAACCCTAATCGCGAGCTCATCTCCACCGCAACCACCGCGAGGGCTTCTTCGCCACCACCGTGAGGTACACTATTAACCCTAACTCTGTCTTTCCATTCATTCTTTGCAATAACTTGACGTACATCTCTCTTTCCCCTTCCCACGCACTAACTCTCCTTGTCCCTCTGCTCTCAGTAACCACATCGAACGTTGGCCACCACTCGAGCTCCCCTCCCCACCACCACGCGAGCACCTATTTTCGGTGAGTATTTAGGGCACATTTTTGTATTTTTGGTTTTGAGTGTATGTTGAAACTGTAGTCTCGATAGTTGAAACTTGAAACCGTGAGTTTGAGTTGTTTGGAATGTACGTCTCTGTTTTTGGTTTTGAGTGCATGTTGCTCTGCTGGTTGATCCGTCACGGCCGTGATGCTAATCAAGGCTAGGCCGTGATCGCTTCCGCTCGTGATGGCATGGTCTGTTCAGTTGGCACGTTACGGCCGTGATGGACATCACTGCCAGGCCATGACCAGTGCTTGGCAATTAATCTTTAAAAACTATAGTTTTCAATCTCCCGTATTGTCCTTATATTGGATATATATATATATATGTTTTGTATATCTACAGGACCTATCTAGTTATGGATCGTAGTTGGATGGTTTGTAAGCGTACTAGTGCTGAGTATTTGAAGGGGGTGGGAGAATTTATAGAATTTGCTCAAAGGAATGTTCCTAATAGTAATGGAATGTTCTGTTGTCCTTGTGTCAAGTATTTGAATACGAGGAAATGTACGGTGAAGGATATATGTACTCATTTGATTTGTGAAGGGATTTGCTTGAGTTATACAAGATGGATATGGCATGGTGATATGTTGTTGAGTAGTAATACGGCGAGTGTCTCCCAAAGTGAGGACGTTGACGTAGATATGGAGGATGATCGAGTAGAGGACATGATCCGTGATATTGGACAAGAATCTTTTCATCGAGCGCATGTGTATGATAGGTTGTGCGGTGATGCGGATAAGTCTTTATATCCAGGGTGTACTACTCATACACGGTTGTCGGCGGTGCTAAAATTGGTTTGTGTGAAGGCGAGAAATGGTTGGAGCGATAAAAGCTTCACGGAATTGCTTGAAGTGTTGAAAGACTTGCTTCCGGAGGACAACACATTGCCTGACCGTAACTATGAGGCCAAGAAGGTATTGTGTCCTATGGGTATGGAGTATAAGAAGATACACGCATGCCCTAATGATTGCATATTGTACACCGGTGTTCATGAAGACAAACACGATTGCCCCAAATGTGGGTTATCACGATACAAAGTGAAGGGTGGTGATGATGATGATGATGTTGATGATGTGAGAAAAAAGGGTCCTCCTGCGAAGGTGTTGTGGTATCTTCCAATAATTCCAAGGTTCAAGCGATTGTTTGCCAATGCGAAAGATGCGAAGAATCTTAGATGGCATAATGATGAGAGAAAACGTGATGGAAAGGTTCGCCATCCTGCTGATTCTATTCAATGGAAGAATATCGATACTATGTTTCCGGATTTCGTCGATGAGCCAAGAAACCTAAGGCTTGGACTTGCTATGGATGGAATGAATCCTTATGGTAACATGAGTAGTATTCATAGTTCATGGCCTGTTTTGTTGGTGATTTACAACATGCCCCCTTGGTTGTGCATGAAGCGCAAATACATGATGTTGTCTACGATGATTTCGGGCCCAAAGCAACCGGGAAATGACTTAGATGTTTATCTAGGTCCCTTGATTGAAGACTTGAAAACGTTGTGGGTGGAAGGTGTTGATGTAGTTGATGGGTATTCTCATGAGACTTTCAAGCTTCGTGCCATGTTATTTTGCACCATCAACGACTTTCCAAAGATACGGTAACTTGTCCAGATGCAGTGTCAAGGGGCATAAAGCATGCCCTATATGTGAAGAAGGCACATGCTACACTCAGTTGCATCATGGAAAGAAGACGGTTTACCTTGGGCATCGGAGATTTCTTAGACGTGATCACCCATATCGTAAGATGAAAAAAGCTTTTAATGGATGCCAAGAGACAGAAGAAGCGTCGGCGGCCTTAATTGGAGAGCAGGTTTATCAGAGGGTAAAGGACATCGATGTTATATTCGGCAAGTCCAAAAAGAAAGGTAAAGCTGTTGAGAAAAACATATGGAAGAAGAGGTCGATATTCTTTGATCTTCCATACTGGCGCAAGCTTGATGTCAGACACTGCATTGATGTGATGCATGTGGAGAAAAATGTGTGTGATAGTGTGATCGGGACGCTTCTCAACATTCAGGGCAAGACAAAGGATGGTGTGAATGCTCATCTCGACCTCGTTGCTATGGGTATACGAGAGCAGTTAGCTCCAGTTGTTGAGGATGGTAAGCGGACTTATTTGCCGCCAGCATGTCATACTTTGTCAAAAAAAGAGAGACAAAGTTTCTGCGGGTGTCTTCAGGGCATCAAAGTTCCACATGGTTACTCTTCAAATATGAAGAGACTTGTCTCTAGTGATCTTAAATTGGTTTGCTTGAAGTCTCATGATTGTCACATCTTGATGCAACAACTTCTGCCCGTTGCTATTCGTGGTATTGCTACAAAAAATGTGAGACATGCCATTACTCGGTTGTGCTCATTCTTCAATTCTATATGTAGCAAAGTCGTTGACCCCCGTATGTTGGATGACTTGGAAGTTGAGGCTACTACAATCTTGTGCCAATTGGAGATGTATTTTCCTCCTTCCTTTTTCGACATAATGGTTCACTTAATTGGTCATTTGGTGAGGGAGATTAGATTATGTGGGCCGGTTTTTCTGAGATGGATGTACCCAGTTGAGCGCTACATGAAGTTCTTGAAAGGGTATGTGAAGAATCCTCATCGTCCGGAAGCATCTATTGTTCAAAGGTATGTTGCAGAAGAAGCTATTGAGTTTTGTTCGGACTACCTTCATAACACGGATCCTATAGGGGTTCCTAAGCCTCAGCATGATGAGATCAGATGTCAAGGTAAGGGTACACAAGGCTTAAGAATTAATAGGAAGGATCGGGAGGAAGTGCTTCAAGCACATTTGTATGTATTGAACAACATCGAATGTGTTCAGCCTTTCTTATTTGAACATAAAAGAAAAGTCAATCAAGAAAACCCTCGAATGAGCGAAAGGTGGTTGTTGAACAAGCATAACAAGACTTTCTTACCATGGTTCAAGGAAGAAATGCTTAAGGATGGCAAGATCTTGCTACGATGACGTAAAATGGCTAGCACGTGGGCCTAACTTCAACGTCATATGTTGGAGCGGATACGACATAAATAACTTTTCCTTTTATACAAAGGAACAAGATAACAAGAGTACCATGCAAAATAGTGGGGTTATGATCGTGGCCGAAGCAATGCACTTCTCTAGTGCAAAGGACACAAAACCCGTTACAGCACCGACACCTTACTTTGGATATATTGAAGATATTTGGGTGCTCGATTACTCTAAGCTTACGGTGCCGGTATTTAAATGTAAGTGGGTTGATAGTAACGGTGGTGTACAAACCGACGAATTGGGGTTCACATTGGTAGAACTCAACAAGTTAGGTCATATAAATGAGCCTTTCATAATGGCTTCCCAAGCAAAACAAGTGTTCTACATCACTGATCCTTCTAACAAAAGGTTGTCCGTGGTTCTCCAAGGAAAAAGCATGTATAATGGTAGTGATGAAAATGAAGATTCAAATCTTGATATTCCTGAGACTCCTTCTTTTTCAACAAACATGCCTACTATAATCGAGGAGACACAGGTGGACGATGTACATGCCACTCATGATGATCATCACGAAGAGATATTGATATAGGTAGTTTAAACTTAGTATACATTAATAACCTATGTTAATAAATATATATTGTTTTGAACAGGCATACATATGGATCATTGTTCCATTTTTCCTTTGCAATTCTGTAATGTGCGTGATATTCTATGTTACTGGGATATTTACTGAATGCAGGGATGGCTTAGGGGAGTGATATTTTAAAACTGAATTTTAAAAAAAATACTATTAACGTCAGTTGTATCATACAACTGACGTTAAAAGTATTTTATAAAAATATACAGTACACTATTAACGTCAGTTGTTTATTACAACTGACGTTAAAATTAAGACCTTTAACGTCAGTTCTTGATAACAATTGACGTTAGTTTTAACAAAATTTACGTCGGTTTTGTTAAAGAACTGACGTTAATTTTGACAAAATTAACGTCAGTTGTGTTAAAGAACCGATGTTAATAGTGTTATATTTAACGTCAGTTCTCAACTGACGTTAAAAGTTAAACTTTTAACGTCAGCTGTATTTACGTCAGTCAGTATTCTGACGTAAAAAGCACTTATTGCACTAGTGTCCCTAAGTTTGCTCTATCAGTGAAAATTGGGTAGGTTCTAGACTTCTAAAATCCATAGTCCCCAGATTGCCCCTATCTCGAAAGATAAGGATCCAACTCACGAGTATAGCCACAAGTAGGGATAAACCCTCTCAATATGACCATCTCATGATATCAGGTACAACCTGAATGGTGAATCGACAAATATCGGGGGGTGGTACCAGACCTCTTCAATGACAATGTCGAGACACCACCTAATCCTTGGGTTTTGAGTAAACTCGGGTATAGAGCCAAAAGTGTGTGCAACATATGATAGTGATGTGTGTGATGGGAGCATACAAACCTTCACAAAAACCTACTAAAACAAAACTACCCCAAACCTTCAAAAAAGGAACAAACAACACCAATACAAAAGTTCTCTACCCTAAGGTTGCAAGAATATACAATTGCAGTTATATTTTTACTGGTAATATAACGTAATTAAAAACAGGCTGTTACAATACTACCCTACTTAGAAAAAAATTCCGTCATCGAAATTTACGTACCTCGAAACTAGACAGAATATAGTAATCATACCTTAATCCAAAGATCCTACATCGTATTTCCCTTTTGCTGTCTTCCCCTAAGTGACAGGAGTAACTTCATAACAGAATTCATCCTTATATCGTTCTATTTATATATCCTCGAAACAGTCCATCACTACATTATGTTCATTGTCCTTAACATTTCACCTTAATCTATCATCCTTGAAGGACATCATCAAAACTTAATCATTTTCTCTTCTTAATACTGATCCACTAGAAAACCTTATTCCAATATCTAACTCCCACAATTAACACCACAATCAATACTACCTTATCTTTCCACTCAGAGTATCCCATCATAGTCCTATTTCCTTTGTGAATATTCCAATATTCTGTGTTGTATCAAAATTACACATACCATCTATGAGCTCTGCAGAGTGAGAGGATTCAACTCCCCTTATGGTAAACACTCTCGTAGTGGCTTGAGGTCTAGCCATCAGCTGACCTGTTTCTGAAACTCCTCCCCTTTATCTGTGTACATTCTTTCCTTGTCGAAGCTCAAAGGCTACCGATTGTTCATAAAATCTATAAATTTAAGATTCTTCAAAATCAACACGGGACACGAAGTCTGAGTGTTCAATCACAACGCCCTAAACCGATTCACCAGTCTGGGCTTGTGGTCGTAGAAAACAACATTCGCCTTTAATAACGTTTATCACAACATGATGAGGACACACAGTCCACAACAACGTAATTAGGACACACAGTCCACAACAACGTGACACGAATCATAGATCTACGTGTAAAATTACATAACACTAGTATTCCGACGTCTCGTATACTAGAATCACTTTCCAACGTTTTTATTCTTTTTCATTCAGTGAAACACAAATACAAAACGAAACTTCGACAACTTATCCAAGCTAGCCGGAATATTTTCAAAAGTAAAATTTTCCAGAAATTCTTTTCATTGGAAATTCATTTGTAAAATGCTATGTTATAAAGAATCCATTTTCTTTTGAAATCCTTCTTTTTCTTCCAAACCATCTTTAGAACGTTGTCAAAATCCTTTCAAATTTCTTTCTAAAATATTGTCAACCATTTCCAAAAGTTCTTCTTCATAAAACATACTTTGAAAATTATCTTCACTTATACTAAAATTATTTTAAGAAAAAAAGATTTTTCGTCTCATTCTTCGAAATTGATAACATACTAAAGTATTCCGTTTACAAATCCCGACTTTATATTCATTTTTTCATCAAGAAATGATCAAATAAACATTTTCGTTCCAAAATTTTCATAAGGCTTTTTAAGACTTTTACTATCATAATTAATTGAGCACCGACGAATGTCAGGCTTCTCAGACAATAAATCAATCAACAGTAATATTTCCACATCAATATCATGACAGTAATACATTTCATGCCATATATCAAATTCTCAGTGCATCATCAAGTAAATCATCGGGCTCATACATTTTAGCATAGATAGTTCAATCACATAATCATTTTAGATAATCACAACAAGACTTAAGACCACATCATAACCCACAAACAATTGCATACAATTATTGAAATATCCCTCAAGCTGTCCCCTCTTACCCGAGTTCAAAGCGGAGGTGTTTCTTCTCCTTTGTTGTGTACCACAATCTTCCTTGCTTGCTTCACGATGGAAGTCTAAAGATTCCAACACATAATCACAAGTTAAAAACAACCAAAAACATCCTTCCTACTTAAGACATAGATTCGGCCTCATCATGAAAATAGGGTTAGAGATTTCAAAATTTCTCAAACTCATGGATTAATGATCCTTAAGTATTGGAGTATTATAAACAATGATCATTTAACAAGGATTGAACAAAACTCCTCTAAGCTACAAGCTTAGGGTTTCGGTCTTGACCTTCAAAGTAGGCTAGAAATTTTCAAACTTTTCAGGTTCTTGGATTTAACAACTAAAGGTACCAAAGAGTCCAAATCAATGATCATTTAACAAAAGTTGAAACAAAACTTCCTTGCTCCATCAACACCTAGATTCGGCCTTGTTAGGAAAATATGGAAAGAAATTTTTGTTTGATGCAAGCTCTTAGATAGTGAACATAGAGTTCATTGTGAGTCCATAGGAATTGGTTTCAACTCAAATGGATTTTTCTACTAATTTCTAGAGATTTTAGAAGTTCAAGGGTTTAAGAACACAAACTAGAAAACACAGCATAACTCATCAAGTAAATGAAATGGAGGAACTTAGATGAGTAGAGGAAAGAATATTACCCTTGAAGCTTGCAGGAAACTAGCTTGAAGAACTTGAACACCTTGAAGAAATGGAAAACAATGAAGCTTTGTAGAAAAATTTCTAAGTGTTTGAATGTAAAGTGAGGAAAGAAAAATGAAGTGAGTATATATAGAGGGAGAGAGAGAAAGTGGCGTGTAGGGGGGAGAAGAGTGACCTTGGAGAGCAATTTTTGGTTAAGGAGGTGTTCGGTTGGAAAAAGTGAGAGAAAAGTGATTTTTGGACTAAAGTATATTATAATTTGAAAAGTGTAATCATGACACTTTTCTAGGATGTTACTAGAGACTTCCATCAACATGTCCTACTTTTCCAACAAGTCACTTCAACCCTTTTTAGCTCCCTATTCTGCTCCATTGCGTACCCGGTTAAGGTTTCCAATCGTAGTTTTCAACGATTTTACCCGAATAAAATATTTTATTTTATTTTCGAACAAAAATTTTCAAAAATGGTAAAGGCCATTGGAAACTCTACAAAACACTAACCGTTTCCTTCACGAGTCGAGATTAGGTTTTCTGCTCAGTAAACTTTTACTGTCAGTGAAAACGCAGACCGGTTTTCGTTTGAATTTTCAACCGAAAATTTTACCCTGACTTTCTTCGGTGAGGTAGAACAAGACAATAATTTTAGTTTATCTAAAATTATTCTCTGGATTTTAATAAAAATAAATACATATTCACATGTATTTACAGTTATAGAAAAGACAGAAATCGGGGCGTTACATTACCACCATACTAAAAAGAATTTTGTCCTCGAAATTACACACCTGGAAATAGGTCAGGATATTGTAATTTCATTTTGTCTTCGCCTTCCCATGTAGCTTTTCCGGTAGCATCATCCCAAACAACCTTAACTAAAGAAATTTGTTTACCTCTGAGCCGCTTCATCATCTTATTCACGATTCGTACAGGCGAAGTGTCAAAAGACAAGTTCTTTTTAATTGTACATTATCGGGTATGATTACGTGAGATGGATCAGGAACATATTTTCTCAGTTGTAAAACATGGAAAACATCATGAAGATTGGAAAGAAAAGGTGGCAAAGAAATTTTATAGGCTACTGGACCTACGCGACGAAGAATTTGGTATGGTCCAATGAATTTAGGAGTGAGCTTTCTGGATTTAATTACCCTGCCAATCCCAGTCACAGGTGTGACTCTCAAGAACACATGTTCGCCTTCCTCGAACTCAAGAGGTCGTCGTCTCTTGTCAGCATAACTTTTCTGTCGACTCTGAGTTGTCCGCATTTTCAACATAGAGGTGTTCTACACCGCCGACCATATAAAGCGTCATAGGGTGCCATTCCTATACTTGAGTAGAAATTGTTGTTATAAGTGAACTCTATCAGCGGTAGAAATTCATCCCGATTCCCAGTGTTTTCCAACACACACGCCCTCAACAAGTCTTCAAGTGATTGGATCGTCCTCTCTGATTGTCCATCCGTTTGTGGATGATGGGCAGAACTCAATCTGATTTTCGTTCCCAGTGACTCTTACATACTTTGCCAAAACCTTGATGTAAACCTCGGATCACGGTCCGAAATGATACTCGAAGGTATACCATGTAATTTGACAATTTCATTAATGTACAACTGAGCTAATCTTTCCATCAAATACTTCATATTGATAGGTAAAAATTAAGCTGGCTTGGTCAGTCGATCCACTATTATCCATATAGCCTCCTACCCTTTCCGAGTCCTTGGTAAACTTGTTACAAAGTCCATTGAGATACCATCCCATTTCCATTCGGGAATGTCCAAAGATTGTAGCATCCCCGCTGGCCTCTGATGTTCAATCTTTGCCTTTTGACATACTAGACACGAAGCAACGTATTCCATTACGTCTCTCTTCATTCCATACCACCAATACAATTGCTTGAGATCTTGATACATCTTTGTGGCTCCTGGGTGTAAACTTAACTTACTCTTGTGAGCCTCTTCTAGAATCAATTTTCTAATCTCGTCATCATCTGGCACACAAATTCTTTCACCGAATCTCAAGATTCCACCCGTTCCTTCCTTGAATTCCGACAATGCTCCTTGACGCACGAACTCCCTTTCTCCGTGTAGGTATTGATCACTCTCTTGTTACCCTCTTATCTGATCCATCCATCCATTCGAAACAGTGATTGTACCTAAACGAAGTTTTCCTGGTGACATTTCCACTGTGAACCGCATATCACGGAACTGTTCCAACAACTCTTGCTAGTTGACCATCATTACAGATGCATGTATTGACTTTCTACTCAAGGCATCTGCTACCACATTCGCTTTTCCAGGGTGGTACTGTAGTTGAAAATCATAATCCTTCAAGAATTCCAACCAACGTCTCTGCGGCATGTTTAACTCCTTCTGATCGAACAGGTACTTTAGACTTTTGTGGTAACTGAAAATGTTGAATGTATCTCCATACAGATAATGTCTCCAAATTTTCAAAGCAAAAACTGCTACTGCTAACTCCAAATCGTGCGTAGGATAATTCCTCTCATTAATCTTTAACTGTCTTGAAGCAATAGCTACAACCTTCCGATTTTGCATCAGTACATAACCTAACCCTTGATGTGAAACATCACAATAATCCTCAAAAGGTTCCTTAGGATCAGGTAATACTAATACAGGTGAAGTTGTCAACCTTCTCTTTAGCTATTGAAAACTTCCATCACATGCTTCAGTCCATATAAATGCTTGATCTTTTCGAGTCAACTGGGTAAGAGCTCCTACTATCTTGGAGAATCCTTCGATGAATCTCCTATAGTATCCAGCCAAACCCACGAAATTACAAATCTCTGTTACCGTCCTTGGTCTTTCCCATTCTAAAACAGCTTCAACTTTCGACGGATCCACTGTGATTCCTTCATGTGATATGACATGACCTAAGAACTGAACTTGGTCTAACCAAAATTCACACTTTTTTGGCTTCGCGTAAAGTTGTTTCTCCCTTAAGGTTTAAAGAACTATACTGAGATGTTCAACATGCTTTTCTTTGTTTGAAGAATACATTAGAATGTCATCGATAAAGACAACGACAAACTGATCTAAGTAAGGATGAAAAATCCTATTCATGTAATCCATGAATATCGGACGAGCATTCGTCACTCCAAACGACATCACCAAATACTCATAATGCCCATAGCGTGTCTGAAACGCTGTCTTAGGAACATCCTCTTCCTTCACACGGATCTGATGGTAGCCTGACCGTAGATCTATCTTTGAGAAAACGGTCGCTCCACGCAACTGGTCCATTAAATCATCTATCCTTGGAAGTGGATACTTGTTCTTGATAGTCACTTTGTTCAGCTGACGAAAAATCACGCATAACCGAGAAGTTCCATCTTTCTTCTTCACTAGCAAAACTGGAGTTCCCCAGGGTGATACACTCGGTCTAATAATCAGTTCCAACAGTTGTTCCTTCAAGTTCTCTAGCTTAGATGGCGAGATACGATATGGTGCCATGGATATTGGTTCAGTGCCATGTACCAGATCAATCGCGAGCTCGATATCTCGAACATGTGGCAGTCCAGGTACATCTTCAGGAAAAACGTCTAGAAACTCACTACCGACAGGTATGGACTCTAAGTCTAACTTATTCTTAACGTCTAAGGAAAACAGTAACATGTATCCTTGAGCTCCCTCTTTCAAAGAAGCTCTTACTTGACTAGCAAATAAAAATCCAAAAATCTCATCCTTAGGAAAAACTAAAGTTTTATGAGCACAATCTATCATGATATGGTTAGAAGATAACCAATCCATGCCTAAAATTACATCTAACTGAATTAAAGGCAAACAGATCAGATCTACAAGAAATTGTCTATCCTGAACAATGATAGGACAATTCAAGCAAACAGAATTTACAATAACTGGCTTGGCAGTTGGGGTTGAAACAATTAGATCATATGGTAATGAAGAAATAGGCAAGTTTAGAAGTTTCACACAATCCATTGAAATGAAAGAATGGGTCACTCCCGAATCAAAAAGTATCGTTAAAAGATTACCAGCTATGTCGCACTTACCTTGTACGAGATCATTGGAGGTCGAAGCCTCAGCTCCACTCATACTATAAACCCTTCATTTAGCAGTCGGTTTGTTGGCTCTCGTGTTATTGACAGTTGGTTCACGCTTTGGTGCTCTGCAGTCCTTTGCCATATACCCATAACGATCGCAGTTGAAACACTTCATTCCCCTCATCGGACAAGTATCATCCATGTGACTTGGGTCACCACACTTATACCATTTCCTCTCTTGGCCTTGGTTTTGGTTTCTTTGGCCTCCACTTCCAGAAGTACCGTTATGATATGGTTACTGACTCTGGTTGTTGTTTGGTGGTCGAGACTACGGTTTTCTCTGATTCTGCTTCCCTCTTTAGTTCTGATTCTAAAATTGATTCTTAAATCGAGAGTGTCCTCCAACATTCCCTCTGTTGTCTCTTCCCTTCCGTGTTTGCTCAATCTTCCTACACTTTTCCACTAAAGCCTGAAAGTTCTTGATTTCCAGTGGTAGTACCGACTCCTTGATTTCGAAGCGTAATCCTCCTTCAAACCTCTCACACTTCCATTCTTCATCTGGGTTGTTCTAGAAAAAGCGTAAATACTTGGCAAGTGACTCAAATTTTGCAGCATATTCCCCGACAGACATGTCCCTCTGATGCAGACGCAGAAACTCTTGTTCTTTTTCAGTTCTAGCATTTTGGGTAAAGTACTTGTCCAGGAACTTGTTTCGGAATACCTCCCAAGTTATCTCTTGATGATCGGCTTCCACAGTTGCCTGGTGCTTTTCCGCCAGTACTCGGCATCTCCCACCAGCAGAAATGTGGCATAAGACACCTTCACTCCCTCAGGGGTGTGAATTAGCTCGAATATCTTCTCCAATTCCTGGATCCACAGACCAGTCTTCGTAGGATCTACATCTCCATCGAACTGAGATGGATTATGGCATCTAAAAGCAGTCAGATTCTTGCCCTCTGCTGCTTGTTCAGCTCTCATATGCTCTTGTTGGTTCTGAGCTACCATTGTTGCAGTCTGAAAAGTGATTGCAGCAGCAACATCAGCCATCACCTGTGCCGCAAAGTCCATTCCACTATAACCTCTTCCACGACCATGTCCACGTGAACCTCCTGGTTCCATACTGACCTGCAGGACATAATCAGTAAAATGGAAACCCGAAAATGAAACGTAAACTCACTGATTATCACACATTACTTCTAAGAAGTAATTCAAACAAGTCTCAGTCAGAGAACACATAACATCAACACAACAAACCTAAACCCAATGATTCCTGAAAGACTCGACCAGCTCTGATACCACTAATGTAACACCCTAACTTGGGCATTACATGGTTACCCATTTGCGGAAAATAAAACGTATTTAAAACGATGGTTACTTTCGGAAAATAATATTTTCTTATTAAATATGTATACCAAAAATGGTGATAATATTTTTTTCCTTACAGTAAAAGAACACTCAGGACATTAACAACAGAAATACATACCCATACATATCTAAGTCAGAATAGCAGTTACATCATAAGTACATAGTTTCAAAGGAGTAGATAATAGAGATATAAACATCATAAAGCAAAAGGTCCGGAACTACATCACAAAATACCATGGTTCTCAGAAACCTAGAACCATTCGGACAAGGATAAACTACCCCACAAAAGAAGACACAAAGCTGGTCCAACTAGATATGGCCATTAGGAAGGCCATAATGAACACCCCCACTCCCAGAAGACGAACCAGGCCTAAAATCCAGAACCTCCCCTCCTTCGTCAGGAGAGTCATCGTCATCGTCCTCATCAAGAACTATGTACTCTGGCTCATCATCGATGAACTCCTTCGGATCATACTCCGGGGGTGAGTCAAGCACAACTCTGGGAAGTGGCACTCCAAGAGGTGGATGCTCGTGCAACTGTCCCCGCTCAGTCAAAACATGCAGGTAATACCATGGAGGTGGTAGTGAAATCCTCACCAACTGAACAGTCTGAATCCTCCGTTGTGGTCCGCCCTCTACAGCTCCTTTAAGTGAACTAACCGGCCCGATATAGGTCATAGAGTGGGATCCCAGGTGGATGTCCCACGCTCCCGGATTATGGGCATTGTCAAAAATCAGTGTCATCTCTCCCGATGGAGCTAAGGGATGTTTGGATCCATCTAAACTCATATATATATATATATATATATATATATATATATATATATATATATATATATATATATATATATAACAATTCCATATTGGAAAAGAAAACAACAAGAAAATGTGCAAGAGTGAGATACCAATATATGGATTTATCACAATAACCATATGCACGACACAAAACATCAAATAACAAGTAAAGTCAAATACCATATAATTCTTGAAAATAAACAGTATTATATCAAATGGTCTCATACCCGTACAGTCATGGTTTTTTTTATAAAATATGCATGACACTTCAATTTCAGGCTCTAACCTAATCTCATGAGATATCAACTTCATTTTTCGTTTAAGCTGATCAAGTTTTTTACATGGATCATTGTCAACAAAAAGAATCGAATGTCCAACACCTTTGTAACTCATTGGTAGATCACTCAGCAGCCAATGGTTATTGCGCACAAGTTATGACATCTCAATTGTCATTACGATAAACGGGAAACTTCTATCCACGCATTGGCAGATCACACAACAACCAATGGTTATCGTAGTTCAAGGGCGTATTTCCCCAAAATTGATTGGCCACACATGACTCAATGATTTCTCATTGGCAACATGGCACGTCTGCCAAATAAATGCATGTAAAAATCATTTTGTTCTCAAAGTTTATCTGTGTGTACATTCTTTCCTTGTCGAAGCTCAAAGGCTACCGATCGTTCATAAAATATTTAACTTTAAGATTCTTCAACATCAACAAGGGACACGAAGTCCGAGTGCTCAATCACAACGCCCTAAACTGATTCACCAGTCTGGGCTTGTGGTCATAGAAAACAACATTTGCCTTTAATAACATTTACCACATGTGATTAGGACACACAGTCCACAACAACGTGATTAGGACACACAGTCCACAACAACGTGAATAGAACACACAGTCCACAACAACGTGAATAGGACACACAGTCCACAACAACGTGACAGGAATCATAGATCTACGTGTAAAATTACATAACACTAGTATTCCGACGTCTCGCATACTAGATTCACTTTCCGACGTTTTTATTCTTTTTCGTTCACTGAAACACAGATACAAAATGAAACTTCGGCAACTTATCCAAGCTTGCCGGAATATTTTCAATGGAAATTCATTTGTAAAATGCTATGTTATAAAGAATCCATTATCTTTTGAAATCCTTCTTTTTCTTCCAAACCATCTTTAGAACGTTGTCAAAATCTTTCAAATTTCTTTCTAAAATATTGTCAACCATTTCCAAAAGTTCTTCTTCATAAAACATACTTTAAAAATTATCTTCACTTATACTAAAATTATTTTAAGAAAAATAAGATTTTCCTCTAGCTTTAAAATATTTCACACTTAGTTCTCAAAATATTTTCCATCTCATTCTTCGAAATTGATAACATACTAAAGTATTCTATTTAAAAATCCCGACTTTATATTCATTCTTTCATCAAGAAATCATCAAATCAACTTTTTTGTTCCAATAATTTTCATAAGGCTTTTTAAGACTTTTACCATCATAATTAATTGAGCACCAACGAATGTCAGGCTTCTCAGACAATCAATCAATCAATCAATCAACATTAATATTTCCACATCAATATCATGACAGTAATACAGTTCATGCCATATATCAAATTCTTAGTGCCTCATCAAGTAAATCATCAGGCTCATACATTTTAGCATAGATAGTTCAACACATAATCATTTTAGATAATCACAACAAGACTTAAGACCACATCATAACCCATAAACAATTGCATACAATTATTGAAATATCCCTCAAGCTGTCCCCTCTTACCCGAGTTCAAAGCGGTGGTGTTTCTTGTCCTTTGTTGTGTACCACAATCTTCCTTGCTTGATTCACGATGGAAGTCTAAAGATTCCAACACATAATCACAAGTTAAAAACAACCAAAAACATCCTTCCTACTTAATTAAGACATAGATTCGGCCTCATCATGAAAATAGGATTAGAGATTTCAAAATTTCTCAAACTCATGGATTAATGATTCTTAAGTATTGGAGTATTATAAACAATGATAATTTAACAAGGATTGAATAAAACTCCTCTAAGATACAAGCTTAGGGTTTCGGCCTTGACCTTCAAAGTAGGCTAGAAATTTTCAAACTTTACAGGCTCTTGGATTTAACAACTAAAGGTACCAAAGAGTCCAAATCAATGATCATTTAACAAAAGTTGAAACAAAACTTCCTTGCTCCATCAACACCTAGATTCGGTCTTGTTAGGAAAATATGGAAGGAAATTTTTGTTTGAGGCAAGCTCTTAGATAGTGAACATAGAGTTCATTGTGAGTCCATAGGAATTGGTTTCAACTCAAATGGATTTTTCTACTAATTTCTAGAGATTTTAGAAGTTCAAGGGTTTAAGAACACAAACTAGAAAACACAGCATAACTCATCAAGTAAATGAAATGGAAGAACTTAGATGAGTAGAGGAAAGAATATTACCCTTGAAGCTTGCAGGAAACTAGCTTGAAGAAGATGAACACCTTGAAGAAATGGAAAACAATGAAGCTTTGTAGAAAAAATTCTAAGTGTTTGAATGTAAAGTGAGGAAAGGAAAATGAAGTGAGTATATATAGAGGGAGAGAGAGAAAGTGACGTGTAGGGGGGAGAAGAGTGAGCTTGGAGAGCAATTTTTGGTTAGGGAGGTGTTTGGTTGGAAAAAGTGAGAGAAAAGTGATTTTTGGATTAAAGTATATTATAATTTGAAAAGTGTAATCATGACACTTTTCTAGGATGTGACTAGAGACTTCCATCAACATGTCCTACTTTTACAACAAGTCACTTCAACCCTTTTTAGCTCCCTATTTTGCTCCATTGCGAACCTGGTTAAGGTTTCCGATCGTAGTTTTCAACGATTTCACCCGAATAAAATATTTTATTTTATTTTCGAACGAAAATTTTCAAAAATGGCAAAGACCATTGGAAACTCTAGAAAACACTAACCGTTTCCTTCACGATTCGAAATTAGGTTTTCTGCTCACTAAACTTTTACTGTCAGTGAAAACGCAGACCGGTTTTCGTCTGAATTTTCAACCGAAAATTTTACCGTGATTTTCTGGATTTTAATAAAAATAAATACATATTCACATGTGTTTACAGTTATAGAAAAGACAGAAATCGGGGTGTTACATCTATAACAAACCAATCCTTGCTGCTGTTGGCCAGCTCCCACCATTGGTGCTGTAGGAACTATTACTGGTGCAGTTTTCTGTGCAGGTCTGGTATATGGTCCATGTCTCTCATGAGAACCATTACCTTCTCTCCTCTGAAGACATAATCGAATAGGACCTCCAATCCTTTGCTGCCTATGCTCAACAGCCTGCCTCTGATCTATGCTTTCTATTGCACTACATCTCTCCACCAACTCCTGAAAACTCTGAATATCGAGAGACACTATGGCTCTCTGTAGCTCATGTCGCAGTCCTTCCTCGAACCTTCTACATTGCCAATCATCATATGGATATCTCTGATAAAATTCTGAAAACTTAATCAGAGCCTCAAAACGTGATGCATAATCACCAACAGTCATGTTGCCCTGTTTAAGATTCGTAAACTCCCTCTCTTTCTCGTGTCGAACTAAACGTGGAAAATACTTTTCAAAGAAACAGTGGCTAAACAACTGCCAAGTGATAATTCTGCCCTCAGCCTCCAGTAATCTTCTCTTGCTTCTCCACCAAGATTATGCTCCTCCATTTAACATGAAGGCAACATAAGTCACTTTCATATCCTCTCCGCAACGCATTGTATCGAATATCTTCTCTATCTCTTGTACCCACCATTCTGCCTTCTCTGGGTCATAATCTCCTTGGAATTGGGGTGGCTTCCCTTTCAGAAAAGTAGTTATTGCGGTATCTAAAGCTACTGCAGCTCTCCTTTGATTCTGTAGTTCCTACTGCTCTTTGTTCATCTGTAGCATCTCTGCATTATGCTATGTTTGTAGTAACAAAACAGCAGTTATATTTCTCAAATAAACACTAGCCCGACATCTCGGCAATCTAGGTTCTTATCCTTTTCCTCAAATTTTCCAATAGGAACACTAGCCCGATATTTCGGCAATCTAGGTCTAGCCCGATGTTTCGGCAATCTAGGTCCTTTTCCCGTTTCCTCAAATTTCAACAGGAACAATAGCCCGATATTTCGGCAATCAAGGTCCTTTTCAATTCCATCTTTTCCACTCCATTTTTTCGTTCAGTGAAAACTAAATTGAAAAACAAAAATAAGGTTTTTCGACTTTGTGTCATAAAGACCTTTTCATTCTTGTAACAAAAAAAACACTTTTACATAATCTTTTTCTTTTAAAATCCATTTCTGAAAACTTAGAAATGACTAAAACCCTTTTTCTCAACTTTTGACTAAATACTAGACTTTTGTAAATAAATTTATCAAATGGAGTATTTTCTCTAAATCTTTTCATTTAAAACTAAAACTTTTGTAAAACATAAAAGAAATCTTTCCTTTCCAAAGACTTTTTCCTTCAATACTTTTAAACATTTTCATAAAGTTTGTTGTCTTCTGTTTTCTGTCATTTTCCTCACTAGCCCTCATTGAAAAATTATCCATGACTTTCTTGAATGTAACTTTTAACAAAAACTTTAAGTTATGAACTCTTTCATTCTTAGAAGTCTTCTCACTTTCCAAAAACAAAATCACCTTCTCAAGTTTTCTGAGTTAAAGCATTTTAATGATTCAATCTTCATTAACAAGCAATGACCAATGTCATGCCCTCAAACAATCACAATCAAGCAATACAATATTATTCAACATAACTTACAACATCCATATACTTAACAACAATAACATTAAAATTGCCCACCATTAAATACAACATCATTACCACAAATGACAAACAACATACATTCAACCAAACAACAACTAGTATGTGACTAACTAAAACTCCACAGGTAAACTCCCTTTACCTCTTGAGGAGTAGAAAATCTTTCGTTTCACGTCGTTGAAAACAAATCTTCTTCCACAGTACGCAAGAGCACATAATACTCCAAAGGATTTAACCTTCAATCCATCAAAACATAACAAGTTAAAACAACCAAAATCAACTAATAACCCTTCCATATAGGGTTCGACCATCATAAGAAAAGGGGATAGAAATTTCTAAGTTTCTCAATCTCTTGGATTTATGATCCTGGAGCATTTGGAATACAAGATCAATTGACATAACTCAAGAATTTTGAAAAAATCATCCAACCTCTTAGGGTTAGGGTTTCAGCCTCTATGGATAAAAATGGTTTAGAAAATTCCTTTGAGTTCAAACTCTTGGATTTGTGATCACATAACATGGTAGAGGTAAGAATAACCATCATCATTCAAAAATTGAACAAAATTTATTCAACCCATTCACTCTAGGGTTTCGCTCCAAATAGAAAAACTAGGTTAGGAATTTTATATAGTTGGATTCAAGCTCTTGGATTTAGATAATATAAGAACTAGAAAGCTTCAATCAAGTATTAGATTTAAAAAATTTGAACAAAATCATCAAACCCATTTTCAATGAGGGTTTCGGCCACTTAGGGTTCACAGGGTTAGGGTTTTCATTTTCATTCAATCTCTTAAATGCAATAAGCTAAGGTCTTAGAAAGATGATAGGAATGATCATTGTTCAAGAATTCCATTCTTACAAATCATTTTGATTCAATATCATGAAAATAGCAAAAATGGGTTTCAACAAAAATGAACATGAAAAGAGAATAAATGAACTCAAGAAGAAGGAGAGATGATCATGGATCAACATTTTACCTCAAATGAGTGAAGGAAATGAAAGAAGATGATGATCTTGGCAATTTCTTCAACAAAGATGCACTTGAGCTCTTAAGAAAAATGACTTGTGTTCTTAGTTTTTATGAAGTGAAAAAATGAAGTCATGAAGTGAGTTATAAAAGGGGGAGGAGCCGTGGGTTTTCAAGGGTATTGAGGTATTGTGTCATTTTGGGACATGTTTGGCTATTTCAAAGTCAAAAATGGGTTTTTACTTAATAAAGTTTTAGATATTTTGAGTTGTCATCATGACTTTTGATGAGTCATGATGTGACACTTTTCACTAGTCCCATCAATCACTTCCATCATCCTGCACCATCATCTCTATACCATATCCAGCTCCACCATTTACCCGACTTAGGTTTTTGCGTGCATTTGATTTGAATATTCACCGGAATAAAATATAATATTTATTTTAGATCGAAAATTTTGAAATGGCTCATTTCACTTAAAAAGGGATAAGAATCATTGATGTTTTATTCAGGGTCAAAATTAGGTTTTCTGATTAGTAAACTTTTACTGTCAGTGAAAATACAGACCAAGTTTCGTCTGAATTTTCAACCCAAAATTTAACTGAAACTTTCTACCATCAAGTAGAGTCAAGATATGATTTTTTTTAGTCAAAATCATTTTCTTGGTCTCATATAAAAATATAAACATATTAATATCTTACAAATATTAGAAAGCGGTGAAAATTGAGGTGTTAAAGTTTCAATATATGTGGATTCCATATTTTTTGAATTTAAACTTGAATAGTACTAATCAAAATATATTCAATCAAGAGGTGGTCAAATTTATGCCATTATAAAAACAATTTATTTGATTAACGCCATTGATTACAGCAATGTGTAGCATTAACTTTTTTTTGAAAGAATGAACAACATTAACTTAATGGATATTAAAATTTGACATTTAATTTTAACAAAAAAAAGGCATAATAAATATCACATATTTAAAATTTATAACATTAATATGCATGTTGACAAATTTAAAATATATTGTAAAGCAAATTAATAAATTTGCTCATTCACGTTTTCATTAATGAATTGATGCATATCAATATGCATATTAAATAATAGATGGATCAATTATTTTTAAAAATAATGAAGTATAAATTACATATTTAAAATTTCCAAAATTAACACACACTACAAAAAAAAGGTTACTTAGCGACCGAAAATAGTGACCGAATTTGTTGGTTGCTGTTTGCGACCGGAATGGCGACCGATTGTAGGATCTAAATCAAACATTGATTAGAGTTGATACTGCGACCGAAATAGCGACCGAAATAGAGCGTAGCAGAGTTATCGGTCTCTATTTCGGTCGCAAAATAAAGGAATGTAAAAGTAAAAAATCGATGACTTTTTAGCGACCGAAATGACGACCGAGTTAAATGCAATGGATAAATTTTTTCTATCTTTGCGACCGATATTAAATCGGTCGCTAAACGACACGCAAAAAATTAAAATAGAGCGTGTTAGCGACCAGATTTTAAATCAGTCACTAAATTTATGAATACAAATTTCAAATTAACCCATTTAGCGACCGATTTAGAGACCGAATTATTCGGTCACTAAAAAATGAAATCCCTAAAACCAGTGCAGCCCCCTTTCTTCCTCACTCGCCCGAATCTCTCCTTCTCTCTCACCGTTTCTCTCCTTCTTCCTCACTCGCGAGCTCCGGCCACCACCTCCTCCAGCTCCTCTCCGGTCACCACCTCCTCCACACGGTAAGCATACGTCTCTCTCTCCCTCTCCTTCTCTCCTTCTCTCTCTCACTCGTGTCTCTCTCTCCCTCTGTCTGTCTCTCTTTGCAGGTTTGATTTGGTTTGCAGGCTCTGTTTGTAGGTTTTGCAGGTTTTTTGTTATGATGAGTCACTACACTAGTCACCAATTCTGTTTTGCATTTGTTATTAGATTCAGTTGCATATATGAACTTCTTGATTAGGCTTGTTTTCTGTTATGCTCAGGGTGCTATATATTTGTAGATATCTGATGAATGAATAATAGAGAAGAAAGATGATGAATGAAATTAGTATTTTTCAATAATAGCTTAGCTCTTACATTTTCCAAAGCTTAGCTAGTAGATATTACTTCCTATTACATTAGCATGTACAGCCACGAGCCTCCTTTGTGCACTAACATGGCATGCCATTTAGGAGATGACTATGGTAAGATGACTATCAAACAACTTTTTGAATTATGATATTTACAGTCTAGAACCTCTCCGGCCAAGTTCTCTTCCGTCTCTCTCCAGCAAGAATGTATCGTTCAATGGATGCATTGATTTATCCTGACTGTTAGATGCATGTTAAAACTCCTAATACCTATGCGATATATGTATAAATTTTTTGGATGCATCACTGGAAAGGATCTGAATCTGATGTTTTATTGTTCTATTTCTTAGTAATGTCCTTAAAATATTTAAGTTTTGCTATTAATCACCCATGTGTTTGCAGTTTTGCAAACTTTGAATTCTTTTGTTATTTCATTGTTAGGGGGTTGGGTAGTTCAAGTGGTTTGAGTTAAGGGTAAATTGAGTTGGAGGAGTAGAAGTTCCAAGGTTCAAACCATGGCAAATGAGAAAAATTAACATAATAACTAACTACTAACATTTTCCTATAAATTTTTTCGTTATTTCATTGTTTCATATTTCTAGATTTCTAAATTCAAAATATATGCATAATAAACAATTTAACGATTTTGTAAGAGAAATTGATATAATGTAAGAGAAAGAATAGAGTCCAAAAGTCAAAGTCTTTCTGTTGCTAGTTAATAGGAAAAAATTAATTCTTTACATGGCTATCTACCTCATCTAACACCTCTATCTTCCATGAATTTCATTTCAACTAGTCTTCAATGTCATTTTCAAACTCAAATGGTTTATCAAGTAATTCAAGTTGGTGTTACATTATGAAGGAGAAAGAACCAAATAAGATAAATTTGCTTTGGAGAATGAAATTGTTGTTTGGTTCCAATTGATTTTTCTCATAGTGAGGAATTAGGATGTCTCCACTTTATAAATATCACTTCCTTTCGGTTTCTCAACGTATGCAACTTCTATTTGTGGCTGGAGATGGGAAAGGGTATCAAGGAGAATGTCCACATTCATTTTATTGTGGATATCGGGGCAATATTAGCTTCCCTTTCACTAAAACAGGACACCAACATTGTGGCTTATTGACCATACAAAATTGTGATGATCATTTAGCTAAGCATAAAGAGATCCAACTAGAAAATAATGGGATATGGTTTGAAGTCTTATAAGTTTCTCGGTTTCCACATGTTCCTATGTGTCCTTACTACCCACATTGTAGTTTGTTGTGATTTATTTGCAGCTAGTTAAATGAAATTTACCCAATTTTATTCAATATATATTTACCATAAACTTGTGAATTGAAATTAATCATATATTTTTGAACATGCTGTTAAATTTAATCACTTGCAGCACTCCTTGATCTTTGTCACTATTTCCATTCTTTGTTGGGAGCTGAGGTAAGTTAACTACATCTTTATTATGCCTTGATTTGTGTGGTATCTATAATGTGTAATGTCAAGTTGTGTTGTCTGTTAGTTGAGAGCAGAGCTCGATAGGATTTGTGTGCTGATAATTTATCATTTATGCATGTGTTTGCCATTATGTGTTGTTTGTTAGTGGAGAGCGGAGCTCAATAGGATGTGATCCTGTCCGAAAGGCAGGATGCTGGTTGTGTGCTGATAATTTAGAAGTTATGCATGTGTTTGGCAATTATGTGTTACTTGTTAGTGGAGAACAGAGCTCAATAGGATGTTTGCTACAATATTTTATCTAAGTTTGTATTGATTTACGTTGCAATATATAAGCTCATCTATGTTGCAATATTTATTGGCTAATAGTTTTCGCAAGTCATCTTGGTGAACATGCTACACTGGTTTGTCTCATGTGCATTGCTCCATTCTACCACTTTTCTTTTTATTACTTCTTTTATTTTACCTCTCTGTTTAGGGTTCCTGCACTATCAGTTCCCCACACTCTCTTCCCTTCCATTCACGCCACCTGCACACAACACACTTTGGGAACACTTATATAAGTTGTTGAAGTACATAACATACCTTTTTTTTATTGCTTTGCCACTAAAACAATGCCCGACTTAGACAAGCTATGATACTGATATGTAATGAAAATGTTTTGTTTATACTTTCATGAGTGGCAAGTGTGCAAGTAGGTTAATGATTTCCAAGTTTATACTTTTATCACAAGAGCCTTTGATGATGTTATTATTTTTTCTTACAGTTTTCTTTGTCGATTGACAACCGCTCTAGTCGTCACCCGTTTTCACTATTTGCTTGGAGTTGAGGTAGGTCAAATACTCTATCTTTTTCTTTGTTGCTAGTGGTTCTTGAAGACTTTGAATTGATTTGTTGATTGTTAGTGAATAGCTGAGCTCAATAGGATTCTGGTTGTGTGCTGGTAGATTAGAAATGATGCATGTGGTTGCAATTGAATATGTTGTTAGTTAGTGGAGAGCTGAGCTCAATAGGATGCTGGTTGTGTGCTGGTAGATTAAAATTGATGCATGTGGTTGTAAACTTTATATGTTGTTTGTTAGTGGAGAGCAGAGCTCAATAGGATGGATGTGTCAATTCTATGACCTGATTGCCATTTTTATGTCCTTATTAACGTTTTTGTCGCTAAAATTGTGCTTTGTATATAGAGTTAAATTTGTATCTTCTGTTATGGTTAATGAGTTAGAATAGCCTTAGTGGAGAGCAGAGCTCAATAGGATGTGATCCTGTCAAAAAGGCGGGATGCTTGTTTTGTGTTGCTAATTTAGAAGTTATGCATGTGTTTGACAATTATGTGTTACTTGTTAGTGGAGAGCGGAGCTCAATAGGATGTTTGCTACTATATTTTATCTAACTTTGTATTGAAATATGCTTCAATATATATTTGTTGAAGTATGTTGCAACCCTTATAAGTCAATGGTTTTATTTTCTGCTAGAGTTAATTATTAAGTTACGAAAGCCTTAGTTTCCTATTTGAGATTCAATATTAATGAGCATGCATACCTTCTCAGGGCACGTATGCTCATTGTATTGAGTCTTGAATTGTCCAAGTGGGACAGTTTGGGAAAAAACCTTTTTCACACTCGTACAATAGTCATTTCAATGTTCAAATGCCTTATATACTTGTTGAAATCTCGGTTTGATGCATTTCCTTTCGTTCTCCTGGTGCATACTTGATCACGGTGATTCTCACCGTGCTCGAGTCGTGTACTTGGAGACCGATGGGAAATGCTGCCAAAATTTTGTCAAGTATAAGGTATTTGAATATGGGAATAACTATTATTAGCCGAGTGTTGTAAAGGTTTCTTCTCGAATGGGATAGGTTCATACCTTGTCATAAGAACAAGATTGATGGAGTTATTGGAATGCACCATAATATATAAGTGTTATTATAGGATTGGTCAGGCTATTTAATTGCCAGAAATGGATATTCCGGAGAATCGGAAATGGATGTATCGTAGGTTGGATCGGAATAAACGTCTTAGGGAAGAGTATAGAGTTGGAGTGGGTGAGTTTATAGAGTTTGTTGTTAGCCAGGAGAGATTTATACGGCTGGGCGGTGATCATTTGAGGTATCCTTGCAAAAGATGCAAGTGTCAATCTTTCAAAAGCGTGGATGGAGTTATAGCCGATCTTTATGAGAAGGGCTTCATGCCCGATTACTATTGGTGGAGTAACCATGGTGATACGTTACTTGATTTAAACCCGATTGTGTTTGAAGGTTCGTACTATGGAAGTGGTGACCGGAGGGACGAATTGAATCCATACGAGCAGATGATAATGGATCATGCTGGACCATCGGTTGGTGTTGTACTAGAAGAAAATGGGGGAGAAGATGGTGGAATGGGTTCCCAATACATAGAGGAGAATCCGAATCCCGAAGCTCAAAGATTCTATGATATGCTGAGTGTTGCACGATCTCCATTATGGGAAGGATGTCGGGAGTACACGGAGTTGTCGATGTGCATGGAATGGTTGAGTATCAAATCTGACTACAATATGTAAGAAGGCTGTTTTAATCGCCTCACCAGGTCAGTGTCCAAGGCGTTGCCAGAAGACAATCGGATGCCTACTAGTTTTTATCATGCTAAGAAGTCTGTGGAAAATTTGGCTCTAGGGTGTTTGAAAATTGATTGTTGCCCGAATGGATGTATGTTGTACTATAAGGATGATTCAGCGGAAAGCATAATATGTTGTCGATTTTGTGGTGCGGATCGGTATAAGACAACCACTAGGATGGGCTTTGAGAAGAAGAGGTCGCTAAAAAAATGTGGTACTTTCCGCTCGTGCCAAGACTTACAAGATTGTACACTTCGATGGCCACTGCAGCTCACATGAGGTGGCATAGTGAGCATGAGAGGGAGCAAGATGTCTTGTGTCATCCATCTGATGGAGAAGCTTGGAAGCATTTTGATAGGGTTCATATGTCATTTTCGCAGGACCCTCGGAACGTCCGATTGGGGTTATCTACTGATGGATTTAATCCTTTCGGGCAGTCTGGAAAAGCATACTCTTGTTGGCCGGTTATCCTGACTCCTTACAATCTTCCCCCGGGGATGTGCATGAAGCGGGAGTTTATGTTCCTAACAGTCATAATTTCGGGTCCGTCTAATCCAAAAGGTAAGATTGATGTGTACTTGCAGCCGCTGATAGATGAGTTGACGATGCTGTGGAATGATGGTGTGTTGACATATGACGTATCTTTGAGGCATAATTTCATGATGAAAGTAGCTTTGATGTGGACGATCAACGACTTTCCCGCTTATGGGATGATGTCTGGTTGGATGACCGCAGGGAAGCTTGGATGCCCAATATGTATGGAGCGATCGAAGGCATTCACGCTTAAAAACAGTCGAAAGATCTCATATTTTGATTGTCATCGTCAATTCTTTCCAGAAGATCATCCTTATAGGCGGAACGAGAATGCATTCAAGAAGCGTTGTGCGGAGACAACACCGCCTCCACCACGTTTGACTGGTCCTAATGTTTGGTGGAGAGCACAGTCCTTACCGCTCGTCCATGAATCCCAAGGAGAACATATTCCTGATTATGGCGTCAACCATCATTGGACAAAACAAAGTATATTTTGGAGGTTGCCGTATTGGAGGACGCAGCTACTCTGTCACAACATTGATGTCATGCATACTGAGAGGAATGTGTTTGACACTGTGATGGACATCAAAGGAGGACAAAGGATACAAATAAAGCCCGATTGGATCTGGCTGAAATTTGTAATCGGAAGGAGCTTGAGTTGCAGGACGGTGGTCGTGGCAGACTTATCAAATCGAAGGCAAGTTATACACTAAGCAAAACACATAAAGTGGCCGTCTGTAAGTGGGTTAAAGAACTAAAGTTGCCAGATGGGTATGCTTCCAATCTGGGTAGATGTGTTGACATTAAGGAATCAAAGTTACATGGAATGAAGAGTCATGATTGCCACGTGTTCATACAACGGTTGCTTCCAATTGCGTTCGACGCATTACCGAAGCAAATTTGGAACCCACTTGTTGAGCTTAGCAACTTTTTCAGGGAGCTTACATCGACAACACTAAATGTGAATCAATTAAAGGATATGGAAGTCAAGATACCCATTTTGTTATGTAAGCTTGAGCAAATCTTCCCGCCGAGTTTCTTTGATTCCATGGAACACCTGCCAGTTCATCTACCTTACGAAGCAAGAGTTGGTGGCCTAGTCCAATACCGCTGGATGTATCCATTTGACAGGTAAACAACGTCAACTATTTTACTTAATACATATGAAATTCACGAACACGAAATCGTAGTTTAGCTTTCCCTAAAACTAGTAATTATTTGTATGTATCCCTCTTTAATAGGTTCCTGCACTCCCTTAAACACAAAGTCAAGAACAAGGCACAAGTGGAGGGTTCCATTTGTGAAGCATACTTAGTAGAGGAGACTTCCACTTTTGCCTCTTATTACTATCCAGACGAAGTTAACACGAGAAGGAAAAGGATGCCTAGAAACGTTGATTCGGGTGAAGGAAGTTCAACTAGTCCTCCTATATCAATATTCAACTATCCGGGCAGATTTAGTGGCAAATCAAAAGGATATTTCTTGGAACAGCGTGACATTAATGCTGCTCATCTGTATATCCTTCAAAATTGCGAAGAGGTGGCGTCATATTTAGAGTAAGTTTCTACAATGTCTTTTATAAGTTCAATTGACATTTATGATTATTAATCGTCCTGCTGTTAATCTCCCATATGTAGGATGTACGGCAATTTTCTAAGGGATCTCCAACCTGACATTTCAAACGACCAGGTTGATTGAGAAATTACTTCTCACTTTGCTACGTGGTTCAGTAAATATGTAGGTTAAGCATCTTCATTTGTTGCAATACATTTTATCTCCTTAAATATATAGCATGTATAAGAATAATATAATATTTGATTTTTAGGTACTAGATCCATAAAACAATGTTCAAAATCTATTGTTGACAAATTTGGCATGGGGGCCTAACAAATGGGTTACATCATGGAATACTTACATTGTAAATGGATATAAATTTAACACAAAAACATGGAATGAAGGAATTCAGCCATATAACTATGGTGTTTGTGTGCGAGCCACTGATGGCAATGTAGAGGATGATTTCTATAGGATTCTAACTGACATCCTTGAACTCGATTATACCGGTTTCCCCGTGATGAAGTTAGTTATCTTCAAGTGTGATTGGTTTGATCCTACTCTTGACGTAGGGACAAAAATCGATAAAAAAATATGGTATATTGTTCAAGTTAGGCTGTCTCGTAGGTATAATAAGGCGTACGACCCATTCATTTTTTCACAACAGGCAGATCAGGTTTATTACTCACCATATCCCGAAAGACATCAAGGCTGGTTGGGTGTTATTAAGATAAAGGCTCGTAGTATAATTACTGATAATGTAATCAACCAGCCGGAAAAAGATGCTCCGTACCAAGATGATGAGTTTTCAAGACCCCACGTACCGTTGCAAATTACGCCGGATATTATTGTTAATTCTCTGGCGGACATTTCCGGCAATGGGGAAGAAGTTGAAAGAGAGTTAATGGATCAATCCGAGTTGGATGCATCTAGCGAAGGCACATTCCGATCAAGTGAGACTGATGAGAGTGAGGGTGAATTTAGTGACGGAGATTCTACTTAGGTAATTTATTTATGTCATAATTCATTGTGTAATTGCCATTCTACTTAGGTAATTTATTTTTGTATTATTTACACTGTTGGGTAATCATCTTTTCATTTTTTACACAAATGGCAGATTCCTCTAGAGGTAGGGGTCGTTGTGGTGGTCGTGGCAGAGGTCGTGCTGCGAGAGTCCCTTCGCCGGCCGACCCACAGCCTTCAGATCGAGACCACCCTACCAGCACCTCTATGGACGGGACACCTCAGGGTGATGGAGTTACACCCCCTACCCAGCCTCATGTGGTCGGGACACAGGCTACACCCTCATCATCCACCCCTATGACATGACCATCATCATCATCGGGACAGGAGAGTCGTGGTCCATCCGACAGGAGGATTCTTCTTATCCCCAGGGGAGATAACGAGTAAGCTAATTTAATTTTTTAATATATATAAAGTATCGTTAATTTCCATTTACTTTTTTTTATTTATAACATTTGTTGATGCTCTAATTTTACTACAGCTTTCTGCCCGTGAAGGGCCCTTCTGATTCGATATCGAAGATTCTGCGACGCAAGTTTGATGGTCCATGGCCTACATGGAAGGCCATCCCAGGGGGCCATAGGGATCAGTTGTTTCAAGAATTTAAGGTAACAATTTATTAAGTTATTTAAATTAAATTTACATTATATATATATATACGCACACACGAATTTCCTAACAACTGTAAGTTGTAGAAAGAGTATAGGTGGGACGTAGCTTTAGAGGGTCTCATTAGGGACATATTTGAGCATAAAGGCTTACTGGTCATGAAGAATCTGACGAACAAGCTGAGGAAGGGTAAGAATAAGGGGAAGTGGGTGGATCCTGAGATCAGGAGGCAGCTGGACCAGTACTGGGCTACTGAGAAGTTCCAGGAGATCCAGGCCACAGCTCGACATAATCGAGCTTCTGATGGTGGCGCATGTGCTTGGACCGGTGGGTCTAAATCAGCCGCCGCCCACTACGACGAGCTGGTAATACATTGAACTTTTGACTTATTATACTATTTAATTAGTTTTCATTTTTAATTATTCTTATGAATTTAAGATTATATTTTTCTGTGCAGAAAGAACCGAAACAGCGGGCCCCCACTGCTATGGAGTTGGTGGAGAGGATGAAGAAGTTGAAGTCGGGGACATGGGTCAACGACAAGGCCCGTAACTATGCTGTAAGCAAAAAAACAATTTAGTGTTTACTTGTAATTTATTATAAATGATTTGTTAGTATTGATTATAATTTTAACTAAATCTCTTCAACTATACTTTGTAGGTGGGCTTCAACAAGAAGAAGGACGACGCCATATCACGTGCCTCACAGTCAAAAGATGAGGCCTTGACTGGTGATGGGCCCAGCTCTCCTATCTTCTTCGATGATAATGCCATTTATTTGGAGGTCGTCGGGGGCAGGAACAAGAAGGGGCACGTGTATGGCCTCAGACAACTGGGAGGCGAGTTTATCGCTTCATCATCCGACACGCCTGCTCCTTCCTACGCCGATATCGTCCCTCAGGAGCAGTTCAACCAAATGCAGGACACCATCACACAGCTGAACGCAGAGCTTCGGGAGAAGAGCGAGAGAGAGCAGCAGATGGCGAACCAGGTTGCACAATTGACTCAGGCACACCAGCAGCTGATGCAGACGAGCATCGAGCAGGGCCAGACACTGCATCTGGTGTTGGAGCAGATGAGGATCCAGACTCCAGTTGCTCAGGGTGATGCTCTGACGGTTATGCCTCCTGTTGCCGCTCCTCCAGTTCCGTCGCCAGCTACTGATGCTGCTACTGCAAAGGACGATCAGATAGCAGACGTCGGTGGTACGAACGCTGAGGATGATTGGATTCCTCCGCCTCCGCCTCATCATGACTGATTTTTTTTCTTCATATTTTTTACTTTAAATGATTCTTGTACGACACTTTGGATTATTTTTATATATATATATATATGTTCATTATTTCTTATGATTGTATATTTCATTAGTAATTTGGTGTGTTTTATTAGTAATTTTGCTAAACTTTAAAGAAAAACAGAAAAAATTTATTATTTTAAAAATTAAATTTAAATTTTTTTAATAAAAAACAGTTTAGCGACCGAATTAGAAACCAATAATTCGGTCACTAAACTTTAATTAACATTAACAGATTGTGGTCTAGTGACCGCAAATCCGTCGCTAATATAGGTTAACAGTAACCAACATTGGCGACCGAACTAGCAACCGATTATTGGTCGCTAAAAATGGTTACCCAAACAATGCGACCAACCGTGTAGCGACCGTTTTTTATTATTTAGCGACTGATATTACGGTCGCCATTTAGCGACCGAATTATTATTTCGGTCTCTAAAAGCTTATCGACCAGGTTATCAGTCACCACCATGAATCGGTCGCTAATTTGGTCGCTAAATTAAATAGTGACCGAATTAATAAGTTTAGCGATCGAATATGCCGGTCGCTAAACAGTTGTTTTTTTGTAGTGACATATTATCAATTTGATTTGGTATTCTTTTTAATTCAATTAATATTCAAAATTCTACAGCACAATACTTGATTAGATATTTTTTAATGCAATTAATATTCAAAAACGTGGAGAAAATTTTTTAAAGCAATTTTTTTGGGTCTAAACCCAGTGTATCCCAATGCTGTCAACGAATGACTAATCACTGTTCACGGGGCGTGTAAATGTATCTTTAATAAAAACTGATACTATATTAGTAATGATTAAATGATTAAATATATTGATTATTAATTAAATAGATTCAAACTGGGTACAAACTGTGATTTTGAAATAAAAATTGATATGAGATTAAATCATATCAGTAATGCTGATATCAGAGGATATTGATAAAAGGGGTGCCTTTTTCGAATCCAAAAGTAAATTAAAATAAAAATATTTAAAACAAGATTTGAAAAATTAATTAATATATCTATAATAGTCATTACTATATCTTTGATAGTCACACTTCTCCTTTCTAATGGGCATAATGTAACATCCTAAAATTCCAAAATGGTCTTTTTAATTAAAGAGATGAGGCTATTATAAAGTTGAGTGTAAAAAGTAATTAGTATATGATTTATTGGAATTATTTAATTATTACAAAATATATAATATAATATTTAAAAAAATAAATAAATAAGGTGCTGGCCATATCAACGTGCACGTTGCACCTTTCTTGAATTGTGGCATTTGCCAAATTCAAGTCAGGCACTTTTGCCTTCTTTTAAAAAGGAAATAAATAATACAATAATAAATAGAAATTCTACATTACAGTTTCCATCTATTGTTTCTGTGGAAAGTCAGAAGAGTCGACTCAGCATATATTTCTTAACTGTGATTTTGCTCTATCACTGTGGAATTGGTTCAACTCTATTCTTGGCTGTAGGCTGGTTATTACTGGCATTAAAGATCTGCTTGCTGTTTGCAATCTTGGTTGGAGCTCTCAAGTCAGAGATGTGGTATTAGCTGGAATTATTAACATTGTTTGGTATATCTGGTACAGTAGGAACAAGCTGAGATTTAACAGTAAAATCATCATTGCTACGTCTGCTATGACCTTGGTTTCAGCTGCTGTGTCTGTTGCAGGTAAGGTGTCCAAGCATACAATGTCCTCATCGGTTCAGGAACTGTTGATACTCAAAAAATTCGCAGTTTCAGGTCACCTTTGCAAAGCCCCTACTATCAAAGAAGTTCATTGGCATCCCCCTCTGAGTGGTTGGATTAAGTGCAACACAGATGGTGCTGCCCATGGCTCTCCAGGCCTAGCTGCTAGGGGTGGAATTTTTAGAGGCCACAGGGCGGAGGTGTTGGGCTGCTTTTCATCCTTCTTTGGAGTTACTGACTCTCTCCAAGCAGAGCTCCTTGCTGTCATCACTGCCATTGAAACTGCCCATGGGAGAGGATGGCACAAGCTTTGGCTAGAAACAGACTCTATTCTAGTGGTGAAAGCTTTTAAATCTTTGGATTTGGTTCCTTGGACAATCAGAACACGCTGACGGAATGGCTTGGAATATGTTAAGAGTATGAGCTTTTTAGTTTCTCACATTTTTAGAGAAGGAAAGTCTTGTGCCGACAAGCTTGCATCTTTTGGCATTTCTTCTAAATGCTTTACTTGGTGGAATTTGATCCCCAATTTTGTAATGGAAGACTTTTCTAGAAATAGATTAGGCCTTCCTAGTTATAGATTTAGATGACTTGTTCTTTTCATGGGTTTGGTCAATATCCCCCCATGCTTTATGTTTTCTTCCTTTTCCTTTTTTAATGAATAAAGGGTATGCTACATATGATTGACGGGGGTTTAGGTGCCAACCTAGTTGGGATCTTCTCTCCCATATCAGTCTTTGCATACCTAGCTCGTTGATTTAAAAAAAATAGTAATGTGGGGTGGGCATGTTTACAAGGCTTCAGCCCAAGGTGATAAGTAAAGAAACATGGGTCTCATTGGTATTAAAGAACAAAGAGGATAGAATCAGTAGAGATAGTAGAGGCGGCAAAATGGGCTTGTCCGATCGGGCCGGGTCGAATTAGCCCTATAAATTGTAGGGCTTGGGCATTAAAATTTGAACCCATTTTAATTCCGGGCCTTTTTGGCCCTACCTATTGAAGCACGAACTTGTCTAGGGCTAGCAAGACCGAGCTCGGGTAGCCCGTTCACTTTTATATATTTTAATTTTATTAACTAAAAAATTAAAAATATGAAGAAAAAAAAGCATAGGCTCGAAATGCATGCTGAATCAGAATTTCAATTTCTGATAGATATCATACAGTAACGTGAGTACTTCACTACTTCCATTCCATGTTGGTGTGACAATGCAGAGAAATTAGCTTTACACTATTTTTTGGACATGATTAAATGTTTAATGTATAACTAACATATATAACAATGCCTCAAAAAAACATATATAAGAGTCATCGTAAAGTGCATTCATATTATTGTAAGTAACTAGAATCTGGTTTTAAGGTTTTTTTTTTTAAAATATGGATTTTATCAATTTCAAGTTTTAAAGAGGAAGAAAATAAAGAGAAGAGTAAATTTGACATATTTGAATGAGTTTAATTTACATACCTTCTTCGTGTAAGTTTATCAAACTAATTTTGAAAGGTCACATTTTTTCTGCCTCCCACTTCTTAATTACCATTATCGGTCACTGGATGCGATAAACATTAATTTATATGCAATGGATCATTAGCCTTGATTGATTGAAAAAATACACAATTTTTTGTTGAAAAAAAAATGCCGGGCCAACCTGAATAAGCCCACAGCCCGCATAGGGCTGGGCTTGGACACCTATTTTACATCCCATATTGATTGCGAGCCTTTTTGGCCCGGCCCTATAAAGTCCAAGCCCGCATTGGGCTAGCTCGTGGTGAACCGGGTAGCCCGTTTTGCCACCTCTAAGAGATAGGTTCGTTTTCAACAAAAATAATGGAGATAAATTTGAAGCTCTTAGCGCCGCAACACAGTAAAGAAAAGAGAGAAGAGCAGGGAATTTACGCCACATAGATCCAAGAATTTTTGGATAAAAGAGAAGGAGAATTTCTGTTGAAATGACAGCATTTATCTTTGCTAATACTTAGAGCTTTTGGAGGTCTTCGAGATGTGAGTAGCAATACCTTTTTTGAACTCTTTCCGTGGTATATGAGTTGTTTGTGTTAACAAAGGTTTACCCTATGATTTTGGAAGTTTTTAATTAATTTGATGCATGTTGTTATTATCCTATTTTCTAAAATTGGGGGTTTTTCATAAAAGGGGATAATTGTTAAATGTTAAATTGATGATATGATGTCTTTGTTTGCCTCAATGTTTATGATTAATGTAATATATGTTTAATTGGTATGCATGACTTGATGATTCTTCTGATGCTATGGAATTATAATTGTCATATGCTATGGAATATATCTGTCAAACTATGATTGATGTTATGCTTGTTGGATGTGTGTTCTAAAGTATGAATTAAAGATTATATGTGTGATGTGTGAAGATTGTTGTTGTGTCACCTAAGTTAGGGGCACTGACTTGTAAAATCGCCATTTAATGGGATGTTGAAGTTAAGATATGGGGCAATGAATCCATTTTATGAACAAGGCTCTCGAGTCACCGTTAATGGGAGGCACGGAACCAATTTAATTATGAGGTTCTCGGGTCACCATAAGGGCAAGGAGTCAATTCTAAAATGAGGTTCTCGAGTCACCATGGGGGCAAGGAATCAATTCTAGAACAAGGTTCTTGGGTCACCATAAAGACGGTGGCAAGGAATCAATTCTAGGACGAGGTTCCCGAGTCACCGCAGACAAGGGGCAAGGAATCAATTCTAGAACGAGGTTCTCGGGTCACCATAAAGAGGGTGGCAAGGAATCAATTCTAGGACAAGGTTCTCGAGTCACCTCACACAAGGGGCAAGGAACCAATTTAACGAGGTTCTCAAGTCACCGAATTGGGCAAGAAACCAATACAGAGTGGGGTTTCCGAGCCACTTGAATAATGATGTTATTGTTGTGACGTGTGGTTTGCTTTACTTATCAAATATGTGGTTATTGCATATATTTTCTTAATTACTGAACTAACTGTTATATCTAAACATTTTTTTAATAAACATTATCTTTGAAAATTAGCAGGTATCATGGACAGCTTTTTCGGTTACCGCACCGGCTGAGAACATCACCATTTTCGAAATATTTTATAACTGTATTGTTGTTCACTGGGATTTTATATCTCATTAAAAGTGTTTTTTTAAGAGCCCGATGACATCGTTGTTGAGGACTCTGAGACTTGAAGATTTGTCTTCTTACTTTTAGCATGGTTGGTTAGTATCGTAGCATTGTTTAAGAGCGTAATGCATACATCGTTTATTAGTTCAGCTTACTTTTCTTGGATTGTAGTTAGATACCCGGTTTTGGGTTACTAATGTAACAAAGGACGTTACATGTAATCATGGCAATTTGGCTATAACATTCTCTTTGACTCCAATTCTATGCGGGTCATTAAAGCAATTTATCCATAAAGCATATTATCTATTTCAATTTCATGATTTTAATTTTAAAAATTAACAATGAGATAAACTAAAGATTATACTTATTTGCATGCAATTGATTTAGTAATTAGATTTTGAATGTCCCACTAATTATTTAGTCAAGTAATATAATACAATAGTAATACAATCAATAGTTTTATTTTAAAAATAACGTTAGACCATTCGGGAAAAAAAATGACTTCTGCCTACATTCTAATTCTAATGTAATTAGATTTCAAACATTAAAATTAAATATTTCTTATTTTAATTTATTGATTAGTTAACTAAACTTAATAATATTTGAGATATGTCATATAAGAAATTTATTATACCTAAAAATATATAAAATACAAAATATTTTTTTAATTCAAAGATGTTAAAATATGTACTATTAAATTAATATGTATATACGTACTGTACAATGATTTTTTATTCTCAATTTCGCATGAGAAATAAATAATTTTATTATATTTGTTTGTAGATGATTCTTAATACAATTATTAAAAAATTCTTATGTATTTAAAACCTAAAATATTTTAACGAATACCCCGTTCATGACACAGGTCATTTTGTTAGGATTGAAATGTGTATATGAGAACAATTGTAGGGATATATTTTTGGATTCCCCTTGGATGGAAAGTGATATACACAAAAAAAAGAAAGAAATAAAAAAAGTATCAAGTTATGCTTTTTCAGGTGATTATAGAATTAGACTTGTGGTAATTACATAAATAGGGTCATGACAAATACAAATATTTCATTGTAATTTATACATTTTCAAACTGCTTCAGTTTTGAGTTTATTGTCCTTTTTAATCACTAAAAAAAAAAGGTCAAATAGCAATCGAAAATAGCGACTGAATTTACTAGTGGATATTGGCGACCGATCTTGTGACTGATTTTAGGCTCTAGGATAACTTTGTTAATAATGTATTCAGCGACCAAAATACATGATAGCAAAGCAATCTGTCGCTATTTCGGTCGCTAACCTAATCAAATTTAAAGTCAAAATTTGTTGACTTTTTGGTGACTGAAGTTGCGACCAATTTAGTCTAACGGGAAAAACTTTAAATAAATGGCGACCGATATTAATTAGATCGCTAAAACACGTGAAAACAAAATTAAAAAAGAGCCTTGTTACGACCGATTCCGATTCGGACGCTAAACTTTGATAATCAAATATTCAAAAAAAGTAGATAGCGACTACTTTTGCGACTGAATTTTAAATTTTGTTACAGTCGCTAAAAATTAAATCCCTAAAACTCATAGATTTCCCTTTCTTCTTCATTATGATAGAAAACTCTTCCTCTCTCACTCTATCTCTCTTTCTCGCTCTCCTTCAGTACCACTACGCGGCTGCCGTCGTCTACTCCTACCACCACCGTCCCCTCCTCCATGAAAATGTTATATGTGTTGTGAATAATTGTTTATGTGGTTTTGAGTAATGACAAATCAAAGAAACAAGTTAAGTTTCTAAATATATTGCACAAATAATTTACATGAATGTGTGAACGTCGCTAACTGTGTGCTCAAGTGTGCATAATAATTATTTAAGCCACAGACTCTTAAAAATGAAGAAAGGAAGAAGATTGAATAGAAGATTCAAGTTTCTTATCGGAATCATCTTAAGACTGATGATGTGTCTTAAGGATGGAAGTGTCTAAGCTTGATGAAGTGTCTCATTCCAAGCTTCAGCTCAAGTATCGCAAAGCTTCTCTACTAAAGTGTCTTAAGACCAGAAGCGTCTTAAGA
Source organism: Sophora flavescens (assembly GCA_030762895.1). Lineage (NCBI taxonomy): Eukaryota > Viridiplantae > Streptophyta > Magnoliopsida > Fabales > Fabaceae > Sophora > Sophora flavescens. The sequence continues at coordinate 125,377,147 of CM061062.1, read as the reverse complement.
CTGGTGAGGTATATTAAGACAAGTGAAGCGTCTTATCTCGAAGCGTCTCAATTCTTGAAGTGTCTCTGCCCGAGTGTCTATCTAGAAGCATCTTATGGAGTGTCTGAAGACTATTCAAGTATAGATCAGACTGCTGCTTATAAATAACAAAAGTGTAGAAACAAAGATGGAAGACTGGAGTCAAGCATCTGCACAAAGCGTCTGCTACTGTATTCAAGCGTCTGTGCCATCATATCTTGAGCTACACTCATTCAAATCAGTAGATATTGGTCTCATTATAAATATAAGAGAAATATCTACCACTTTCATGAACAAGTCAAGACCTGAACCAATCTCCATATAAGTGAAATATCCTCTTCAAGTTGGAGATGTGATATTGTTCATGCAACCAGAACATACAAGCGTATGTTGACAATATCTGAATATGTAGATGTCCAAATGAATCTATCTTTGTTTCATTGGAAAGCTAAGAAACATATTTACAACTTTGTTGAAGACGTCAAGACAAAATTCGATCTATATCGGTGTCAGATTGCATTCGTAATTTGGTGACGTTATCCTGTTCCGACCGACAGACCTTTGAAGCGTCTGATGGCCATAACTTGAGTTGTACATGTCCAAATTGAATGAAATTGGTGTCTTTCAAAATTTAACATCCAGGGATACAGTTTTCATGAAGATCTACAAGCCTGAATTGTAACACCCTAGTTTTTACACCTAGGATTAATTATTTTATTTGGATGTTTATGTTTATTATGTTAGGTGGTTTAGTTGGAGTAATTAAATTACTCTCTTCAAATTATTTTATTAGGTGCGTTAGCACTGACTTATTTCAGTGAATGCACGTTTACTAGACAATAATTTACGTTATTGTCACTATTATACCAGTACAGAAAAATATTTTAAATAATGTAAATAAGAGAAAAGCATTTTCATATTCTTATCCTATTTAATTTTAGAGTTAAAAATATTTTGGTTTGACAATTATCGGAGATTAAATTTTGGACTGAGTATTTTCTTAGTGGATCAGTTCAACTATTAATCTTTACTCTAATTTGAATTTCGAAATTATATCCTTATTAATCTTTATTTTTAGATTCTAAAAAGTAAAAACATGTTTATTTTAGGCCTAATATTTATCACTCATTTTGTACCTATCACTAAATAATTAGTTTAAAAACTAACTTCTCTCTCTTTTCTCTCTCACTCACTCGACGCCCTCACTCTCTCTTTTCTTCTCCTTCTCTGCAACTTTTTCTTCTTTCTCTTTTCTTCTTCTTCCTTCCACCTTAACTTCTTCTTCCTCCTTCCTATCAACATAGCAGCGCCGCTTGGGAGCTAGCCGGAACCGCGACCACCACCTCAGCACAGCCGCGACTGCCGCGACCACGCCGCGCGACCCATTCGACCGGTCCGCCGTCGCGCGATCGTCTCTCCTCCGTGGTAAGTCCGATCAGCCTCCTTCCATGGTGGTTCCGAACCCAACTCGTTGGTTAAGCTTTTCTCTTTTCTTTTATGCTCTCTTTCAACTCTGTTGCTCTTGTTCACTGTAGAACCGCCACTGCCACCTCGCCGGAATCGCGTTCGCCACCGCGAGGAGCACCACAGCACCACCTTCAAGTTGTCTCCAAGCTTGGGTGAGTCAAAACCCTTTCTTGTGTCTCAGATTTAAAACCCCAAATCTGATTTTTTTTAAACCCTAACCCTAACCCTTTGATTTCAGATTTTAATTTTGAAATTTAAGGTTGTTTTATGAGATTGGGACTGTGAGTTTGTGTTTCCCTAAACCAATTTCATTATTCTGAGTTTTCCCTAAATTTTAATAAGGAGCCCTAAATCCCCAATTTAATTTTATTTGAATTTGGGTATGTTTTTGTGAAATTAATTATGATTTAGTGCAATTAGGACTCTTAATGGATGATTTCCAAAGTTCTTTTTCATGATCTTTTGATCAAAACAAAGTTTTCTTAAAGGGTATTGGGAAGCGTGAGCTTCAAACATGATTTTCTTTAAAAATGACCTTGTTTGGTAATTAGATTAAGTGTTTAGATAAAGTTAGGATGTGTGTTTGATCATGTGAAATTGATTTCTTGATTTCTGGTTGTTGCGCGTTGTTGGATTTACTCTCTGAGACGTTTGGACACGGCTATGCTTGTTTGATGGAGTAGATATGAGCTAACGTGAGCATTAGGACGAGGATCCTTTACTTGTCTTCAAAGGTAAGGGGAGTTACCTAGGGATATTCAATAACTATATGCATGTGTGTAATTGAGTGCTGTGAACATTATTGTGATGTTTAGCCAATACTTGAATAACTTGTTTATTTGAACCATTGTGGTTATTACTTGGAGTTGAACATTTGTTGCTTTAAAGTGTTATGAGTTATATATATGTGATTAACTATGATATATATGAATTATATATACATGATTAACTGTGATATTATTACTGTTGATTGAAGTTTGAAAAGCCAGATTTGAGTCTGTGCCCAATCATGATAAAAATTAAAAGCCTTAATAAGCCTTGAATAGAACTTTGAAAATTTTGGGTTCACTTATAAAAGTTCCTTCTTTAAAGTGATTACTTCAGAAGAATAAGACCCTTGTTTTTAGGAAAATTTTAAAGTGATTTTGAGTTGAAGGAAACTATATTTTTATGATCAAAAGTTTTGTACGAGAGAAAACCTTTTCGAACGGTGTGCTTTATGAAGGAAAGACCCTTTAAAAATATTTATTATGAAGGAAAGACCTTTTGAAAATATTTAACTTTATTCCATCAATGAATTTCAAATACAAATGAATTTCCTAGATGTTTTAGAAAAGATTTTGTAAAGGAAAAGGATTTTCTCCCAAATAATTTTGGAAACGTTCCGGTTACTTGGATAAGTGACCGAGGTTTTGTTTTGGTTTTGATTTTCACTGAGCGAAATGTTTTACAAGTCGATAAATGAGCCTAGAACCGAGACGTCGGGATTCTAGTGTTGTATGGACACGTAGATCAAGGATCTGTGTCATGGGACGGAGTGTCCTGCAAGTTTTGTTTTTGGACCGTGTGTCCTAAGTTGATGTGGACAGTATGAGTTCCATATCCGCGAGCCTAAACCTGGTGCATCGGTTTAAGGGCATCGTGATTGAGCATTCGGACTGTATGTCCTGTGTTGAGATTAAAAGATTTGGACTGTGTGTGTCCTGTATTTGTTTTAAGTGAAAAGTCTTAATTAAAATAATTAAGCATGGTCGTTAAGTTTTGTGCTTCGACAAGGAAAGATTATTACGACAAAGAAAACAAACGAGAATAAAAGTTTTTCTCATGCATCTAATGTCCATTGTGTCATGTAAATGGCATTGAATCCAGAGTGGATCAATGTATATGACAGACGTGTCAGGTGGTGATGATCATTGAGTTCCGGAGTGGATCAATGTATCTTTTATGGACTGTGTTCCATTTAAATATTGAGCCTCTATATGTGTGAGCCAATATATAGGACCTTGTGTCCAGATTGAATATATGTGCCGCTATTTCCTAACTGGAATGGGGGAATAGTGTCATTGCTTTGCATGAACATCCTAACGGGAATGGGGATGTGCACAATTGTGTCGTTGCTTTGCATGAGCATCCTAACGGGAATGGGGATGTGCACAATTGTAATTGTGTCGTTGCTTTGCATGAGCATCCTAACGGGAATGGGGATGTGCACAATTGTGTTAGGTGCTGGCATGAACACCCTATCGGGAATGGGGATGTGCACCATTGATTTTCTTGGGCATTGTTTTGTTAGTTTTTACAATGCGCCATGTGCGAGCCTGATCAGCTTGAAACGAAACAGAAAGTTGTGGGATCTCCGGAGATTAGGTATCAAGATAGAGTTGAATATTGAAGTGTCATGCATTCTTTTTATAAACCTGAGTGTTCGGGTTTGAGACCCTTTGATATAACACTGTTATGTTATGTATATGCATGATTTAAAATGCTTATATGATTATGTGATGTATGTATCATGTGTATGGTTGTTGTGTGATATATCCATTTGTCGGTATCTCACCCTTACACACATTTCAGGATTCTTCTAAGTTCGATATTGTACCCTGGGTACTCTAACACAGATGGTGCCGAGGAGTCTTTCTAAGTCACTCAGAGACTTAGATGTAGTTGCTTGATGAGGTATTACTTGCAGAATAACTTTTAGAACGACCAGCTTAGGGTTGAGACTTAGATTATTTTGATAATATGTACGAGTTTGGCTCAGAGAGCCTTTATTTTAAAATGGAATGTCTATAGCTCGGAGAGCATATCTTTTGAATGAAAATCTAAGCTATTTCTTTTGGTCTTGTAAAGCTTATGGCTATAAGTATTATTTTTATGTATTGATGCCTGGTTGAATCTGGTGTAACTGGAATTCTGGAGAGAAATTGTAAATATTTTAACAGGTGTTATTTTACCCTGGGATGTCCGAATTACAGAGGAGACTCTGTCGAATTTTTTTTTTGTAAAACTACTATCTTGTATTTAAGTATATTCTTTAAACTAAATAGGCTTGCCAAGCTATGATAGTAAGTTTGTGTGCCGATTAAGGCTTAGGTGTGGAGTCGTGAAAAAAAATTTATAACCAATTTCAAACACTTATGTACTTATATAAGTTATTTTCTGAAAGCAACAGCAAATTATCTTTTAATTTTATTTCCGCACGTGTTACGTAAGTAATGCCCCAAGGTGTGACACCCTAAACTCGGGTCATCACATGGTTACCCGTTTGCGGAAATAAAACTTTATTTGCTGGTTACTTTCGGAAAATAATGTTTTCTCAACGTTCATATTTTCAAAATATGGTGATAAAATTTTTTTCTTTTAACTTCACAACAATAACAATTTAATCAAATCACACTTAACAACACAATGTATATAAATCTTACAACTATACTGCCTCATATATTTTCATACCTAAGTCAACATCAGTTTTATCTTCAAAACATAATAGGACCTAAGCTGGTCGTAAATAACAGACACTACCGCCAACTGGAGCAGCACAGCACGCTTTCAACTAGACAGCCTTCTTCTTCGTGTAGAGGTCATACCCCTTGTGCTACTCTGATATGTGTTGTAAGGGTGAGACACCAATATATGAATTTTAACAAAATAACTAAATGCTCGCACAAAAGAAGGCACATGTACAATTTCATGTTATAACCACATAAGCATCCCTACTATAGTATTCAATTTATCAATGGGTTTCACACCCCAAACATCAACGTTGGAAAATTATGCATGAGCACTTCAATACATCATCTAACTTTTCCTAATCTCCGGAGATCCCACAACACCGCGTAAATGAGTTGATCAAGCTCAATAGCCAAATATATTAGGCACTTCGTGGCATGGAATACTTTATCAAAGCACCATACATACTTCGTAGCCAAAATACCCTATCATCAAGGTATCCGACATAACTTCGTAGCCAAAATAACCTATCATCAAGGTATTCGACATAACTTCGTAGCCAAAATACCCTGTCATCAAGGTATCCGACATAGGACATCGTGGCACGTCTACCAATGCATGCATATAAAATATTTTGTTCTCGTCGTTTTCTTCGTGTGAAATCTTTCCTTTGCCAAAGCTCAAAAGCTTACGACCAACGAAATTTTCAATGTCTTAAAGTCTTTCATTAACAACACAGGACACGCAGTCCGAGTGCTCAGTCACGAAACCCTAAACCTTGCAATCAGTCTTGGGTTCGTGGTAATAGAAAACATCATAAATCTTTTACCGTCGTTTATTACGTCGTGAAGTAGACACACCGTCTACCTACTAGACACCAAGTCTATAACATCATAAGAACACTAGTACCCCGACGTCTCGGTTACTAAGTTCCATATCGTCGTTTTACATCGTTTTTGTCTGTGAAAAACAAATCCAAAATAGGATAACGTCATAAGAACACTAGTACCCCGACATCTCGGTTACTGAGTTCTATATCGTCGTTTACGTCGTTTACGCCTATGAAAACATATCCAAAATAATATCTCCGCAACTTATCCAAGTTACCGAAAATACGTCATTGAGTAAACTCATTTACAGAAAATCTTTTCTACTTGAAATTCGTTTATAAAACGTCCAATCATCAAAAACTTTTTACTGAAACTTCAACTATAAAATCAATTCAGATTAAACTTCTTCTCAAAACAAGTACTGCTAGTTTTAAACTTTCACCGTAATTAATTTCAAAACTTGCCATCATTTATCATTTTCCAAGAAAATATTTTTAAAGTCAAACTTTGACTTTTCATTTTATATTTTTATTTTATTATTTTTATTTTTATAAAATATTTTTGAATATTAATTTCACAAAATAACTTTTTATAATATTTAGGAATTTCTTGCGTAAAAATTAGCAGTACTAAAAAAATTTCACGGTTACGCTCTCACCGTGACTCATAAATTTCTTTTACACTAATAAATCCTTAAAATAATAGTATTTCTCAAAAACTCATTATTTTTCAAAATAATATTTTTCCACCACTATTATATTCCAACATTCCCCATAAAACGTTGAATATAATCTTCACAACTTATTAAATCTTTTATCTGATTAATCGGTTGTGCACTGACCACTGTCAGGCCTCTCAAACAACATTCAACATTCATCATTCAACAATATCATCATAATTATATCACCAGGCAGATCATGCATCATAGCAACATACTATACTACTGCAGATAATTAAATCAAATAAAGGCAGATTAATCACCGATGCACAGATAACAACACAACGTAAGCCACATAAACAAATAATCACAACCACATATAAATCATATAAACCACACTACAAGCAAAGAGTTATTGAGAAAAATCCATCAGGTAAGCTCCCCTTACCTCTTGAAGATTGAACTAACCGTTCCTGTTAATCTCCTGATCCCGATCCGATTTTTCCTCTCCGTCAGCGTAAATCGGTTAACTCAGTTGTTTCCTTCAAACGAATTGCAATCAAAATAAATCAAATCAAACAACAACACACTTAAATCAATGGGGGTTAGGGTTCGGCTTTACCCAATTTTCTAGGTTAGGAAACTTAAAATTTGATTAACTTAGGGATTAATGATCCATAAGTTACTTAAGCATGATTAATCACTTTAACCATGATTATGAACTAAGAATCATAAACTAAACCCATCTAGTTCTAAGAACTAGGGTTCGGTTTTCTCAAGATCAATAGGCTAGAAGTTTTAAAATTTCATCAACTCTTGGATTTAATCAACATACAAAGCTTAGAGTTGGATTCAAAGATTACAACAACTTTTGAATCACAAAATCATTAAGTGATCATACCTAGGGTTTCGGTTTTTGAAGAAGCAAATAGGCTCAAGTTTGA